>JAIUCV010000370.1:0-600000 GCA_026724425.1 Erythrophleum ivorense | reverse complement strand
TGAACTAGCTAGCTGAATTATAGAAATTTTGGGAGGTCTAATTTACAATGGAAACTTTGCTGAAATTTCCACAAAAATTTGTTGGAACTAAATTTATATAATGCATATATGATTTGAAATTGTTATATTTGGTTATAATATTTGGATTAAATCATAGGGATATTAATTAATGTTTGATAGAATTTTGTTTAGTGTTGGCTTACGGATGAATATTTGGCTATCTTCCATGTTGATTACATTATTGGTTGTAGGGTGTGAGGACAATGGAGGCTCCTCCTAAATTCTCTTCACATGTTTGGATGCAAAGCAACCCTCATCAATTTTGTGAGGACACCTGTAGAAGATCCTGCATTTAATATCCCATAGAGAAAGTAAGAAAGGAGAAATAGAATAAGCATAGTCAATGGAAATGGAGGAAAATAGCCAATACTTTAGGCTTTTGTCTCTCACTATCTCTCAATGCCCATACTCCATGCAAAGCCATCGTCCCTTGGACTTTCGGACACCTCCTCCCTTGGACTTTCAAACATCTTCCGTCTTTGTGAATTTTTTCTGCAAACAAAAATTGCAATCCTATGTATGTAAATTGTGATGACATTTTGCAACTATTATTATTTGTTAGTCATTCATCATAAGTATTTTTAGTGTGATACCTTCTTCTCAATGGGTGGGGCCATTCAGGTAGCTCATTCTGAATAGGTATTCCATCTATCTTGTTTCCTAAATAAGCATTATCTTGGTTCGTGGGTTCCTGCAAGAAATTAAAACCATCAACAGAATATATACCAGAGAATCAAATCAACGAATATGTAATGTATATAATGTTCCAAAAGAATAGGTAATGTATATTGGACTTGGTCACTTTCACATACTACTTCAATATTTTGTCGATTATCCCCCGAATTGGTTTCCCCTGGGGATTGCTGAGTCTGTATCAAAAAAACCAAGAGAAAAACAAACGTGCTAATTCAATTAAGTATTGTGTCAAGTTCTGTTTGTTGGAAAATTTGGTGTAAAACTTAGAAAAGACCTCTTCGTTGACGCCATCATTCTTAGTCACTGTTTCTACTCCATTTGCAGTATCAATTCCAACCGCAACTTGATCTTCAGTACTAGATGCTCCCATCACTTCTTGGGATTGTGGATCAGTCTATGCAAAGCCCTGTATCCAAGCGTTTTCAATTGTTAGCTTATTTTTCACTGAAAAAACATTGTCCTCCAAGATTGTACAACTTAGCAAACTCAATTGAAACCATTAAAAGTAAAGTAGAGAATGAAATAGACGAATATGGACATCAGTTTTGTGTCGAAAAAACCTAGAGCAAAAACAAACATGGTAATTCGATTAAGGATAGCGTTAGAAAAGACCTCTTCATTGATGCCTTCATTCTGAGTTGCAGTTTCTAGGTTTGCAGTATTAATTTGGATGGTAGCTTGGCCTTCAGTGCTAGTTGCTTCAATCTCTAGTTGGGAATCTGAATAGGAGTGAAAAACGACCAGGGGATAGCAGAAACCAGCTACAACAAAAGTGAAAATCAAGCTGATCTGCATTAATTGTACAGTGAGACGTCCAAGGTAAAAATTGAAGAGACCCTCTTCGAATTCAAGTTCAAACCTTCCGTGACAAACATAGTGAAGCCAAAGCAAATGCAGCACTGGAAATGATGCTTAATGTCTCTGGTTTTCCATTCATAGCTTTATCATCGAAAAAGGAGTACGATGAGGTAAGCATTATAACAAAAAATCCCTCATGGGCTCTCAGATTGAAGCCCCTTGAAACTCGCTGTCACACCCCACAATTTAAGTACTCTAACGCGGAAGCGGAAACATAGAGAAAATGCTTATGACATTAATTTGAATCATACAAAACACATAAGTTTTTCTTTAGAGGACATTTGTAGAAATTTCGGCAGAGTCTCCTCTATAACGTAAACCTCCCGATATTTCTACAAACGCTCAGCCAGTACAATATATCCCAAAAGGGGTACAATCAGACTAAAAGAAAACATCTGGGGTGTGGGGATACCCTAACTATGATTCAGTGGAGCTAAATTTACAAGGTTTTACAAAGTTTCAAACAAAATACATATACACTCAAAGTACACCCACAGGAGCTCCGCAGGCTCGTCAAAGGACGTCTCAAGAGGTCGGCCACTAGAAGGCGGCTGGGGGCAGGCTAGAGTCCCTACTGCTTTCTGAAAAATATATATATATATATATAAAAATGAGTCGAATACTCAGTGAATAAGCACACTGACCCTTTTTAAAATAAATGTAGGTCAAATAGGTTTACATATATATATATACAGATATAGACCGTATGGAACAGACTTTATATAAACTCTTTTTCAAAATGCACCGAAAGCATCTAAACAGAACCAATTGGAACTGACGCAGAGCACACAGCTCGCGGGAAAATCACTACAGACGCAAAGCTTTCAGCTTGCGAAAACAAAATGACTCCGCGTGTGGTGGCCTGCACACGGGGCTAGCACCACCCCTGCTAGCTGAGGTTCAGATCATGGTGCACCAGGGCTAACATCTACTGCTGTTAGCTACAGGGTTCTAAGCAGATAACTCCATAAAATTTCCAAATAACATTTCAGACAAAGTATCATTTAGATCAAGTTCACAGTAGGATTTCCAATTAACTCAACATCCGTAAACTTGCAAAATTCCCGATTGAAATCAAATTTTGGTAAATATGCTTATGACTACATTTTGAAATATATATCTCCATAAATAGAGAATCGAATTCTTAAAACACTGCAAGGAAACTTAAGAACAGAAATAAGAATTTCCTGAGTCTTTGGTCCGCGTTACTTACTCACCTTCCGAGATACCACAGAAATTCCCTGACCCGTTCCTCGGCTATACCTCAACCCTCAGAATCTCCTACAATACCCGTTCACCAGAGTTTAGAAAATGAACCACCCCAATTAGTTTCATACGGACTTGGACTTATCAAAATTTAAAATTTAATCCTCTACTAATTTTTACGCCTTCCAACTCGTACAGTAAATTCCATATACATATTTTGTGCTTCCTTTTCCTTGGTTCCACTTAGGAGCTAAACCCAATTTCAAAAATTAAAAGAAATATCTACCATCTTTAATCAGAAAATTTATTCTAATTTAACAATTAAGAAAGGAGCACAGGGGGTTTTGGTCCTTAATTAAAATGGTATATATATATGTAAAATTTTTGGGGGGATTACTGTACCGAAAAATGAGTGTATAGTTTAGCATGAAGGAATTTGAGATTACTCCAACCAAAATTAGCTTCCTTCAGCATTTTTTTTCCTGTGCTAAACTTAGCTAGCTGACCACACCCAAAACACATGCAAAACTCGTACAAAACAGGGGAGAAAACACTGGGAAAGTTGACCAAAAAAAGCAATACATATTTCGAAAATTCCAGGCTTACAATTACTATGCAACGTTGCTTTCTTACTTCACACACATAATCCTAAAGCTTCGCTTGAACAGAGAGCAGGAAGGCTGCATCGAAAAGAGACACAGCAAGTCCATATGGCGTGAAAACAAAAGAGAAGGAAGTTAAGCCCAACAAAGGCAATCTGTGCAGCAGAATTTCGGACCTGGAAGGTGACTTTCTGGCGTGATTTCTCCAGTCTCTAGCAGCCCGAAAATGGAACAAATTCAAGGAGCAACTTTAAGCTTAAATCTGGACCAAACCAGCGCTGAAACAGAGGAGGAAAATCTGCAGTAGAAAGTGAAAACAGAATCAGCCAACCATGGGGCTAAACAGAGGAGAAGAATCAGAATTTTTTCTGGCATGCTCTCACCCAAAACCAGCAGCAAAATGGAACCCATTCAAGGAGGAACATCCAGCTGTAATTTGAACAAAATCAGCGCTGAAACAGGGAAGAAAAAAAGGAATTTTCAGTCAACTCTAGTCTTCATCCAACCAGAGGAGATATGCGACTGAAATGAAGCTATTCTACCAGATGGGTAACCGAAACAGCTTGCACAGCATGAAGGAACTGAATGAGCAACTCACAGTGATAGCAAAGACGCTGAACAGGGCAGCACAGCGCTGAACAGAGGAGCAAGAATTTGTAGTTTTCACTCAACACCCAGTTCGTCCAGCAGAGAGCTTTCCATGCGACTTGGATGGAGCATCAAATTCTGGAGCACTCAACTGAAGCAACTCAAGGCGTGAAGAAGCAGAAGCTCAACGCCAGGAGCTCGAAGGAACAGAGGGAGCAGCGTCCAGAAACAGAGGATGAAAAAGCACAACTCTGGCGGTTCTGTGATGCTGCGCTGGAGGATATATTCTGGATGGGAGAAGACCGAAAAACCCAGCTGAAGGAAGAAGGAGAGGAGGGAGACATATGCAATTTCTGGAAGAGCAAATTCAATACGTGGCAGCTGCACCTCAACCGTTGAAAAGTCCAACCTTCATGCATGCATTTTTCATCACGTCAGTTTTCTTTCTCCTGCATCACGTCGGGTTCTCACACTCGCCTTTTCTCTGCAAATAACATTATGCTGCTGATTACTAAACTTACTATCATATAAAGGATGATCTTGGCAAGGTTCCATTCTCCAAAGAAACGTTTGAAGGATGAGCTCTGACCAACCATGCTTGACACAAACCAGGCCAACCACGCTTGACAGAAACCCCACAGATCTCCATAACTTGGGCTGATTTTGCAAATTCAGAATACGAACGAGCATCCTGTTCTTCTTCAATTTTCAGACACTTTAGACTATTCATGCCGGCAGATAGAGATTTTGAGACGAAGAGCAGTGAGAAACTCACAATTCCAGGTTGACTTGCTTTCCGCGTCTTCTCTTAAGCCCCATATGTAATGAAAAGGAAAAAGGAAATAAAAATTTTATATAATATTTATTATTATTACTTAATATTATTTATTAATTATTATTCAATCATTAAAAATAATAATATTAAAGTCATTTTTTATCTATAAAATTATTTTTTATTTCTATTTTTATATTTAATTTTTTGTGTACTAAATGAATCTAAATTTGTGTAACAAGGATAGCCTTATTGTTTAAGTAATATTCAAGCAATGATAAGAAGAAAAGTTTCTTGTTTTTCAAAGAAATATTGTTTTTCTAGATTTTGAGATAAAGAAGAATAGTGAGAAAGGGTGAAAATAGGTCGCCTTGCTTTCGGCGTCTTTCTTTTAATGTTTGGGTAATATTCAAGGAATAATAGGAAGCGTCTCATTCACATTGAGGCAGGACACCCAAAAAAAAAAAATACTATAGGATTTGGGTAACTAACATTGACCACAGGGTTTAAAAGATTTCTTGTTTTATTTAGTAATATTTAGGTAAACAAGCACTAAATAATACAATTATACAATTTTTTAAAATATTTTTTTATTATAAAAGGCATTGAGTTTGTTCCTAAGAATTCAATCCCCAAAATTGAAGTCTACTGCAGCACTAACAACAAATATAAAATTAATCTCATATCCAATAATAAAATGGCAGAGGATTTGAAAGATTTATCATTTTGTTTATAATATTTATGTAAAAAAAAAACCTATGGTAATGCCACTAATCCCATTACCATCATACATTTCTAAATTAAAAAAAAAAAAAAGAGTTTGAGCCTAAAAATTTAATCAGCAAAACTGAAGTCTACTAACGCAAGCAACAAATATAAAATTTATTTCATTTAATAATAAAAGGGAAAATATTTATAAATTTCTTGTTGAATTAAAATCTTTGTTGATTTACTCTCGAAATGGAAACCCGTTACCATTCTCAAGAGTGTGACGAGGTAATTATCTCTATTTTCTTTACATATTAAATTTACTGAACTTTCCAACTAAAAAAAAGAGTCATGAATTCCATAAATGAGAGCGAACCAAAAATCCTATTTGATTAGATATCGTCCCGTCTAAAAAAATACTATTATTTAAAGTTTGATAGTCAAATAATTTAGTCATTTAATGTAAATAATTTAGGAGCACATTTCATAGACTTCTATAGAAATGCCAAGAGGGTATAGCATGTAAACAAAATTAATATTATCATGATGTGTTCAAAATTTCATTGTTAACAACCTAGAATCAGAGTAAATTAAACAAAAGTATATTTGCACAAACATAAAAATTTTAATTGTATACATTGAATTTAAGAAATATGTTTGAGAGATGTGTCTCCATCCACTAATACTACGTAGAAATAATGATTTAAATTTAAAGTCTTGAAAAATTAATCAAGTAAAAACTAAATTCATCTGAAATTTTTATCTAAAGCCTAAAAACACAAATTTAAAAGGTTGTCATAAAATATATGAATTACGTTACATTTAAACATATGGCATAACATGATGAGATACCGTCAATTTTGAAAATCATTTAATTGCTCCACATTTGCTTCAACTTATACAAGGCAAGCACTTTTGGAATGCCTATATACAAAAAAAGGTCATTAAAAGAAATTCCATAATTAAAGAGTGTAATAAAACTTACTTATTTAATTATAATTTCACTCTTATAACATTACTGTCATAACCCAAAACCTCAAGCCATAATAGATGCATAAAATAAGTTAGCTAAAGTCTAACTTAACAAACTTAAAGAAACACACATTCTTTAATAGTTTAAAGATTCATATCACATGGCACAGACACCACACGTGGAAATATATATATATATATATATATCATTCATTCCACATAAGTCACGTCACTTGGAGGTTACCAAAAATCTGTTATAACCTCCCTTGAAAATGAACATTTCCACAGATAGCCTCAATCCAATATTTCATACAGATTCATAAAAACATAATCGATATAATGAGACAATGGTCTTTACAAGGCCTACAACACTATTAAAAATTTTATTCCGCACAATCGAATCCAATCCAATATCTAGTAGTTACAACAACTAGAGCTTGACACTTGAAACAACTTATAAGGAAACATATCCATTGAGTCTGAAAAATACGCAAGTCCTATAGCACTTTCATTTTACTATCTGTTAATCTGAAGAAAAAAAAAAAGGAAAGGAAAATGAGTAAGTCACATTAACTTAATGAATGTATAAATAACAAATATGGAAGAAAGGAAATAAGCACACGCATGAGTTTTCTACAATGCACAAGAACCAATTACCAAAAAAATTAATCAATTTAACAAGTCTAGGTAAATCAAACACAAAATAACTAATTAGAATAAAAGTGAGTATTCACAAAGTAATTATTAAGAATAAAAATTAACATTTTCAAGATAAATATTAAGAATAAAAATTTGCATTGAAAAATATAAAGTCACAGTTTGATCCATTTCAGTTATAGTTCCAATTGGATCGTCTAAAAGTCAACAAATATCATGTCCCCAAACACAGACATCGCATCAGTTTCATGTGGATTTTTGCAGAGTGAGCTCCGCACCAGTTTCATGTGGATTTTTGCAAGTGTGTTGACCAAAATAGGTGTTCTGGTACATTGGAGGCTCCTCCTGAATTCTGTCCTCATGTTTGGATGCCAAGCAACCCTGATCAAATCTGTGAGCGCACCAGTAGAAGATCCTGCATTTAATATCCCATTAAGAAAGTAAGAAAGCAGAAATACAAGGACAGTCAATGGAAGTGGAGGAAAATAGCCGATACCTTCGGATTTTACCTTCCGTTGTCTCCATGCATAGCCATCGTCCCTTGGACTTTCGAACACCTTCTTCTGTCTTTGTGAATTTTTTCTGCAAACAAAAATTGCGATCCCATGTATGTGAATTTTGATGACATTTTTGCAACTATTATTGTTTGTCAGTCATTCTGCATAAGTATTTTAGTGTGGCACCTTCTTCTCAATGACTGGGGCCATTCAGGTAGCTCATTCTGCATATGTATTCTATCCATCCTGTTTCCTAAATAAGCATTATCTTGGTTCATGGGTTCCTGCAAGAAATTAAAGCCATCAACAGAATACCAGAGTATCAAATAAATGAATACGTAATGTATATAATGTTCAAAAAGAAGAAAATGTAATGTATATTGGACTTGGTCACATTCACATACCTCTTCAATATTTTGTTGATTGTCCCCAGAATTGGTTTCCCTGGGGGATTGCTGAGTCTGTATAAAAAAAAAAAAACCCAAGAGGAAAACGAACATGCTAATTCAGTTAAGTATTGTGTCAAGTTCTGTTTGTTGGAAAATTTTGTGTAAAACTCAAAAAAAACCTCTTCGTTGACGCCATCTTTCTTAGTTACTCTTTCTACTGCATTTGTAGTATCAATTCCAACGGCAACTTGATCTTCAGTACTTGTTGCTTCCATCACTTGTTGGGATTGTGGATCAGTCTGTGGAGGAAAGCCCTGCATCCAGGCGTTTTCAATTGTTAACATATTTTTTGCTGAAAGAAAAAAAATTGTCCTGCAAGATTGTACAACTTAGCAAACTCGGAAGTGAAACCATCGAAAGAAAACTGGAGAATCACTTACAGTTTGGAAAGAGAAACTCAAGGAGTTTTTATCGTCTTCAATTTTTTGCTGGTTGTCCCCAAAATTACTCTCCCCTGGAAGTGCTCCAACACTTGGGAATCGTTGAGTCTGTATCGAAAAAGCCCGAGAAGAGACCTCTCCTTTGATGCCTGTATTCTGAGTTGCAGTTTCTGGGTTACCAATTTGGATGGCAACATGGCCTTCAGTACTTGTAGCTCCAACAGGATCAGCAGGAGATCTATTCTTGTCACACCCCACAATTTAAGTACTCTGACGCGGAAGCGGAAATATAGAGAAAATACTTATGGCATTAATTTGAATCATATAAAACATATAAGCTTTTCTTTAGAGGACATTTGTAGAAATTTCGGCAGAGTCTCCTCTATAACGTAGACCTCCCGATATTTCTACAAATGAACAGCCAGTACAATATAGCCCAAAAGGGCGCAATCAGACCAAAAGAAAACATCTGGGGTGTGGGGATACCCTAACTATGATTCAGTGGAGCTTACTTTACAAGGTTTTACAAAGTTTCAAACAATATATATATACAACCAAAATACACCCACATGAGCTACTGCAGGCTCATCAAGGAAGTCTCAAGAGGTCGGCCACTAGAAGGCGGCTGGGGGCAGATTAGAGTCCCTACTGCTCTCTGAAAAATATATATATATATATATAAAAAATGAGTCGAATACTCAATGAATAAGTAACACCGACCCTTTTTAAAATAAAGGTAGGGTCACAAATATATGGGTACATATTTATAGATATCTCGTGTAAAACATGTTTTATGCAAATTCTTTTATACAAATGCACTGAAAGTATCTAAGCAAAACCAATTTAAACAGACGCAGAGCACACAGCTCGCGGGGAAAAGTCACTACAGACGCATAGCATTCAGCTTGTGGAAGTTAACATAAGTCCGTGTGTGGTGGCCTACACACGGGGCTAGCACCACCCCTGCTAGCTGAGGTATAGATCATGGTGCACCAGGGCTAACACCTACTGCTGTTAGCTACAAGGTTCTGAGCAGATAACTCCATAAAACAGTACAATTTCTCCAATTAATATTTCAGACAAAGTATCGTTCAGATCAGTTTCATAATAGGATTTTCAATTAACTCAACCTCCTTAAATTTGCAAAATTCCCTGTGAAATCAAATTTTGGTAAACAAGCATATGACTAAATATTGAAATGGGTATCTTTATAAATAGATAATCAAAATTTTAAAACACTGCAAGGAAACTTAGGAACCAAAATAAGAATTTCCTAAGTCTCATGGTCCGCATTACTTACTCACCGTCCAAGAATTTTATAGAGATTTCCTGACTCGTTCCTCGGCTATAACCTAGTTTCCTGAATACCCTACAAGACCCATTTACCAGAGTTTAGAAAATGAATCACCCCAATTAATTTCATACAGGACTCGGACTTATCAAAATTTAAAATTTATTCCTCTACTAATTTTATGCCTTCCATACGCGTACAGTATATTCCTTATACATATTTTGTGCTTTCACTTCCTTGGTTTCACTTAGGAGCTAAACCCAAATAAAAAAAAACTAAAAGAAATATATACCACCTTTAATCTGCAGCCACACTTTGAAGGGAAGTTTATTCTGCATAACAAAATTTAGCAAGTAAAAAGGAGTACAACAAAATTGTGTCTTAATTTAAGAAAGGTGTATGCAGAAATTGAAGGAATTTAGTGTATAGAAAAGTGGGTATACAATTTAGTATGAGGAAAATCAAATTCAAACCAACTAAAGTCACTTTTTGCATCACTTTTTCTCCTGTGCAGGACCTCCCTTTGCTGGCTAGTACAATCAACGTATCATAATATTAACAAACAGGGAAGCAAAACGCATGACAAGCTGACCAGAAAAGCAATACCTACTTCAGAAATTCCAAGCTTAAAAACACTGTACAGCGTCACTCACTTGCCACCCTCACACAGCCATGAAACCCAGCTCAAACAAGGAGGAAGTGGCTGCCCGAAACAGTGAACCAGCAGCACAAAGTAACTTAAACAGAGGGGAAAAATGAACTCAGCAACAGCAATTCATCCAGCAGAAAGTTCAGACCTGAGAATTTAATTTTTCTGGCTTGGTTTCACAACCAATCAGCAGCAACGACTTAACACTTCAAGGAGCAAACATCAGCAGCAAGAGTTAACCAAAACAGCGCTGAACAGGGAAGAAGAAAGGGAATTTTCGGTCAGCTCCAGTCTTCATCTAGCAAGAGGAGGCATGCGACAGAAATGAAGCTATTCCACCAGATAAATAACAGAAACAGCTCGTACAGCAGGAAGAAACTGAGGGAGCAACACATAGTGATAGCAACACGCTGAACAGGGGAAGAAGAAACGCTAAACAGAGGAGGAAATAAGCTGCAGAATTAATCCATACCAGCTTCGTTCAACAGGGAGGAGTATGCGACTGAAGGAAATAGCTCAGTTGAAGCAAACTCAAGGCGTGAGGAGGCAGAACATCAACGTCCAGCAGCTCGCAGGAGCAGAGAAAGTAGCATCTAGAAAACAGAGGATGAAGGTGTGAGATTCTGGCAGTTCTGTGATGCTTCGCTGGAGGATATATATTGCAGAAATTCTGGATGGGCAATGACCGAAAAACCAATTGAAGGAAGAAGGAGAGGAGGGGTACATATGTAAATTCTGGAAGAGCAAAATTCCATACGTGGCAGCTGCACCTGCGTTGAAAAGTCCACTCCCTTCCCATGCATGAATTCACGTCGGGTTCTCACAGTTCTCTTGAGTACTAGTAGCTCCAACAGGAGCAGAGGATCTGTTTTCTTCGGTACTAGTAGCTCCACTCTCGGAATCTAAATAGGAGTGAAAAACGATGAGAGGATAGCAGAAAACAACTGCAACAATAATGAAAATCAAGTTGATCTTCATCAATTGTAAAGTAAGATATCCTAGGAAAAAATTGAAGAGACCCCCCTTGGAATCCAAGTTTAATCTGCTATGCCAAACACAGTGAAGCCAAAGCAAATGCACCACTTGAAATGATGCCTAATGTGTCTGGCTTTTCATCCATAGCTTTATCATCGAAAAAGAAGTACAATGAGGTCAGCATTAAAACGAAAAATTCCACATTAGCTTTCAGCTTGAAGCCCCTTGAAACTTGCCTTTTCTCTGCAAATAACATAATGCTGATGATTACTAAACTTACTATTATGTAAAAGATGATTTTCTCAAGGTTCCATTCCCCAAAGAGATGATTGAAGGAGAAGCTCAGAGCGTAACAAACCAGGCCAACCACGCTTGACAGAAACCCCACAGATTTCCATAGCTTGGACTGATTTTGCAAATTCAGAATACGATCGAGCATCCCGCTCATCTTCAATTTTCGGGAATTTGATTCAGAACTCTGGTTGGGATCGTGTTGAAGAACAGCAGGCCAAATGGTTAAAAATTAAAGACTTAATCAGTAAGTAATAACAATTTAATTAAAATAATAATTTAACCTAATAAATGGGAAAAAATGAAATAAAAAATAATAATATAATTGGAAAAAAATATTGCAGGGTATAGGATGAAAAAAAAAACTTTAAAAGAAGAAAGTTAGACCTGAACTTGCTATTGCGCAGGTGGCCATCACCTTTCACTACTGTTTTAAAAATTGGATCAATAAGTGAATCGATAAAAATATTAATTTATAATTTAATAATCTAATTATAATAGAATTGTAATTAAATTTGTAATAATTAAATATATATTTTTTAAATTTATATATTAAAATTTTAATATAAAATTTAAATATTAATAAAATTTAAATATTTAATTACTAATTTCATATTTTTAAAATATTTAGGAAGTTATTTTTGAATTAAAAATAAATATTATCTATGATTAAAATTTAAAAATACTTAATTTTAATCTTTTGAAATTATCAAATTATATTAAAATTTTAATTATCATTAAAAAATAAAAAACACAAAGTTTAAAAATTATAAATTAGGAAAAAATGATTTATCAAATAAAAAAATTTAACCAAATTAAAAATATAATTATAAATAGTATATATATTGGTTTAGATGTTTTTATATATTATATACATGATACATATAATTATTTATTATATTATTTTATTAGAATATTTATATATATTAAACAATATATAATATTATTGAAAAAAAGTGGGTGGCTTAAATGGCGAGACAATTTCCCTAATGTATTGTTGAAGGAGGCGTATTTAAGTTTTCGTTGCCACTTTTACAAAACAATTTGGGGAAAGTTTTTAAAACTGGTTCAAACCGTAACCCAATCAACTATACTAAATCAGATATTTATCAAATTGACCAGTCCATTCAATATCATTGCCTTTTACAACTTTCAATGTCATTGATCCTCTGTAGTTAAAGTGATTCAGGTTATACACAAAGTATTGGTAGTATATGATGAGTACCAATACTTCCTAATGGATAAGAAAAGGATATATTTTATGATAAATTAGGGAGGTAAAATATTTTTCTCTTTATTAATATGACTAAATGTGTATTCAATTAAACAAAATAAAAAAAATATTTCAATTGCAATATCTTTATCAGTTTGAGTCTCATTGATTTTTATCTCAGGAAAAAGTAGAAGATTGTAGAAAGAAATGAGAAAAGAGAGGGAAGTTGAAAAGTTAAAAGGTAAGTGGAATAAGTCCTCTCGCTACAATTAGAACACAATTCGCTGTAGCAAAGATATGCCTTCACTATAGCGACGAAGGTACTTCACCATAGCAAAGTCGCGATACATACAAATTCTAGGAAGCAACTCGCTATAACGCGAGCCATAGTAAGATCAGCAGAAATTTGGGAGCCTATAAGCTCTCGCCATAGCGAGAGTTATCCCTCGCCATAGCGAGATCGGTTTCTGAAACGCACAACTTTGATTTGCGAGTTAAAAAACACCAGAGATTGCTAGGGTTTCGTCATTTAGCAAAAGAGAGACGTTCTGGTCGACTGAGAGAGTGGGAAAACACACAAGAGGCGTTGGGGAAGCTTCATATTGATCAAGAAATCATTGATTCTAGCCATTATTCTCCCGATTAGATGTTTCTACTTCATCTTCTCTTCCAATTGATGTATTTATGGATATGTTTACAGAACTTGTCTATAGATTTCAAGCCACGAGTGGCTAAATCTTATAACCCTTAGGGATTCTATGAACCTTTAATCTTTGGAGATTATTTCTCCTTTTATTATGTTGGATTATTGAAGATTTTAGTGGTTAATCTGAATTATGATTTCATTCTATTAATTGGTCACCTTTAGCTTGATTATGAGTTTTGTAGTTAGCCTTTGAAAGAAGGAAATTACTTATAGATCATTGATTGAGCAACTTAGGATTAGACATAGTCTAATTTGCACTTGAGATAGAAATATACTCAAGGGCTCTAAGTAGTCCAGATAAGGTCTGAGTTTAATTATATGTTAATTTCTCAGTTGAGACATCAAAAAGTTAAATTGATATATGAGTTTGAATGGATCGAAAGACATTTTTGCCTAATTAAATCTTCGACTCTAAAATTGATATTAAGCCAATTAATTAAAGAGGGAATGATTGACATTGTGTAAAAAGAATATTAGAATTCCTAGAGTGTCTTTAATTGTTTATTTTCGATTAAAACCGTCTTTCATTGTTGTTAATTGTCTTTGAATTAATTTTTACAAAAATTAAGTCACAATTTGATTTGTTTAACTAAAATGAATCTGAAAATTCTAATGCCTAATCACTAACCGTACTGATTAAGAACGACCTTGATTCATCACGTACTATTGTTTTTAAGACCCGTACACTTGCGATGTCATTATTGCATCAGTATACATTTAATATAAATTGTGTCTTGCATGTATAAAGAAAAGTGAACTTATAGATCTGATCATCTGTGTTCAATATCAACAACTTCACGTGCAGTGAGGATCCAAATCCTTAGAAGACCCATGTTAATTGGCATAAGTCTCTTAAATTTTTCTCAGCTGGTTACACGTGCCTTCCTTCAAGATTTTGACCCATGTTAACTGTCCTGTTTTTCCTTCTGCTTTAGAAACGGGAGGCTTCTTCACTTCATTTTCATTTTTCTGCTGTGTATTAGAAGTTCGTCATGTTAACTAATCCATCGTCGGTTTCAGCTGCTTGTTCCTCTTCGTTCTGCTTCTCTGTCGTGCAGTAGGTGGATGTTTTGGAGCTACTATTCTTGTCTATTTTCCTTGGGTCTACTCACCCGAAACCGCTCCCTCTTGTTTTTCATGAATGCTCTTGGATTGATGGATTTCAATCTTCAAACTTGGTTCCCTTATTGTTCTAACCATCTGGGATTCTGGGGGTGGCCTGTCCGTGGGGACTATTGCGTAACTGGGGGACTCTTGCAACTTGGTGAAACCCCTTCTCCCTTGTCTTTATTTTCTGCTGTGCTCGGCCGCTTCATTCCAGCCATGTCAAATATGGGCTACACAAAAAACAGAATACAAAGAAAAACAGAAACAGAACTCAAAGAGATAAATAGCTGAACAGAACATAACGAAGGCACAGTAAGTGAACTAAAAACTCTGCACTTTATTCACTCTGGATACTTCTGCTTAAATAGGAAAAGGTACACCAAACTCACAACAAAATACTCTCCAACTAACAGCTAAAAAATAGCAAACTGAACATATAAAAAATCTCTAAAAATTCGCAACAACTACCACTAACTTTTAGTTGACTATTTCAAAGATAATTTAAATAACATAATAAATAAAATAAATTTCTACATTAATTTCTAACACTTCCCCTTAACGTAGAAAGTACCAACACCTAACAATTCTCTCAAATACATGAATTTGTTTACTGGCAAAGGCTTAGTAAATAGATTTGCTACTTGATCATCTGCAATACTCTAACTTAATTTTTTCTTTCCCAATAAGCTCTCTTATAAAATGATGACGTGTATCTATGTGCCTTGTTCTATTGTGATAAACCAGATTCTTTGCTATTGCAATTGTTGACTGATTATCACAATAAATAGTTGTAGCTCCTATTTGAGTTTGCTTTATATCATCCAAAATCCTTCGCAACCACACTCCTTGATAAGCAGCTGCAGTTACAACCATGTACTCAGCTTCTGAAGATGACAAAGCTATTGAAGGTTGTTTCTTTGAGCTCCATGAAATAGCCCCAGCACCTATAGTGAAAACATTTTGTCATCAATGCAGCCTCCCTAGCCACTGTCAGAAAAACCCTGCAAATTAAAATTGTTAGGGTGTTTGTACCATATCCCAAATGAGTTCGTTCCCTTTAGATACCTCATGACTCATTTGGCAGCTCCCAAATGATACTTGCTTGGACTTTGCATAAACCTTGACAATAGACTTGTTACTTGCAAAATATCAGGTCTGCTATGTGGGAGATACAACAAACTTCCTATCAAACTTCGATATACCTGAGGTTCAATCTTTGCTTCCCAATCATCCAAGCAAAACTTCTGATTAGTGCACATGGGGAGTATTCACTAGATTACAATCTTGCAGGTTGAACCTTTTAAGAAGATCATTCAAATATTTTTCTTAAGACACAAAAATACCTTCATTGCACTGCTTAATTTCCAACGTCAAGAAAAAATTCATCATACCTAAATTAGTCCTCTCAAATTCATTTACCATCAAACTCTTAAATTCACTCAACAAGACATTACTGTTGCGAGTATAAATCAGATCATCAACAGAGGCAAATAATGAGAATGTCAGCAATACCTCTAGTTTTCACATACAAATTTGGCTCACTTGGACTTTTTTGAAAGCCAATTTTGCTGAAGTGACCATCAATTCTCCCATACCATGCTCGTGGGGCTTACTTTAGGCTATAGAGTGTCTTTTTTAACAAATAAAATTTACTTAAATTATTATTATTATTATTATACAAAATTATTGCTTTCTCTCTAATTCTACAAAATAAACATTAACAAAATATCTAAAAAATGTTCTGATTTTTTTTTATTTTTGAAAACACAATTTTATTTTTATATTTTGTAAAACACTTTATTAAAAACATATTATTAAATAATTTTTTTTATTTTTTATTTTTAAAAACAAAAAATTATTCTTAAAACAAAAATTTAAATAGGCCCAATACTTCCTTGAAAAACAAAATATTTTTGTTACGATCATTCCTTGAACATTACTTAAACATTAAAAGAAGACCCCGAATGTAAGTCCACCTTGAATTGTGACCTACTTTCTCACTGTTCTTCTTCACAATGTTCTGAACCAAGCTCTTGAGAGTTGAAGAAGAGCGGGATGCTTCGTATTCTGAATTTGCAAAATCAGTCCACCTTATGGAGATTTGTGGGGTTTCTGTCAAGCGTAGTTGGCCTGGTTTGTTATGCTCTGAGCTCATCCTTCAAACCTCTGTTTGGAGAATGGAACCTTGCAAAGATCATCCTTTATATGATAGTAAGTTTAGTAATTAGCAGCGTAATGTTATTTGCAGAGAAAGGCGAGTTTCAAGGGGCTTCAAGCCGAGAGCTCGTGTGGGATTTTTCGTTATAATGCTTACCTCATTGTACTCCTTTTTTATGATAAAGCTATGAATGGAAAGCCAGACACATTAAGCATCATTTCCAGTGCTGTATTTGCTATGACTGCACTGTGTTTGTCACGTCAGATTGAACGTGGATTCGAAGTGGGTCTCTTCAATTTTTTCCTAGGATGTCTTACTGTACAATTGATGAAGATCAGCTTGATTTTCACTTTTGTTGCAGCCGGTTTCTGCTATCCCCTCGTCGTTTTTCGCTCTTATTCAGATTCCCAACTAGAGGCTGAAGCTACTAGTACTGAAGGCCAAGTTACCATCCAAATTAATACTGCAAACCTAGAAACTACAACTCAGAATGAAGGCATCAACGAAGAGGTCTTTTCTGACACTTCTCTTTCAATGGTTTCAATTGAGTTTGCTAAGTTGTACAATCTTAGAGGGCCATGTCTTTTCAGGGAAAAATATGCTAACAGCTGAAAACGCTTGGAAGCAGAGCTTTCTTGCACAGACTGATCCACAATCCCAACAAGAGATGGCAGCAACTAGTACTGAAGATCAATTTGCCGTTGGAATTGATCCTGCAAATGGAGTAGAAACAGTAATTAAGAATGATGACGTCAACGAAGAGGTCTTTTCTTAGTTTTACACCAAATTTTCCAACAAACAGAACTTGACACAATACTTAATTGAATTAGCATGTTTGTTTTTCTCTTGGTTTTCTGGATACAGACTCAGCAATCCCCAGGGGAAACCAATTCTGGGGACAGTCAGCAAAATATTGAGCACGTACGTGAATGTGACCAAGTCCAATATACATTAATTATTCATTTATTTGATTCTCTGGTATTCTGTTAATGGCTTTAATTTCTTGCAGGAACCCACGAGCCAAGATAACGAGCTAACTGAACTGTTCCAGTCATTGAGAAGAAGGTGGTACCACACTAAAATACTTATCCAGAATGACTGACAAATAATAATAATCACATAATTTCATCACAACTCAAATGCATGGGATTACAATTTTTGTTTGCAGAAAAAATTTACAGCAGTTTTTGGTTCAACAAATGGCTGCTTCTTTGACAAGAGATCCCAATTTTACAGCAGCACTTGCTACCGCCATTTCCGGAAGTACTTTAGTGCTTACTTCTAATTAAGTAACATTGAACATGCATGCATCCATCACGTATTATGTTTTAGAGACTGCAGAGAGTAGGGATGTATAAATTGTTACTTAAAATAGAAAACAATTTTATGTTTCTCTTGATTCGCGCCAATTTTGCTTGGCTGTTCTTTCTTTGATAAAATTGTACGAATAGAATTATGTTGTGAATTGTGATAACAAGGCAAAAGCAATATATATAAGGAGATGTTGAGGTTTAAAGATAGCTGGGCGGAGATTCATAGTAAGAGATGGAGCCCAAACACTCAGAGAGGCAGCCAAAAAACAGAATTATATGCGCTGTATATAATGACCAAACCAACTGGAACAAGAACTGAAATGGATCAAACTGCGAATTCATATTTGTCAACTTTTAAATGAACCAAATCGGAAACTTAATACACTTCTATATAAAATATAATCTCAGATGAAGTCTAATTCGAACTTCATTTTCAAAATTTGTTATGTTTCATTGGTAACTCAGTACGTTTGTACAAAAGCGCTTTCAAATCTTTCTGTATTTCTCATCAGAAAGGAATGTAGTGATGCTGACCAGAAAATTATCCAATCCTACAATATTGTATACATAATACATTTCAAGACCACAGATCCTATAGCACCTACCATTTGTGCTATGGTAATTGAAACTTGTTTTCTAAATTACACAAGAATTATACATATATGCAACAATCAGTGGATCGACAAGCAGTGCAGTGAAGGTGAAGTAACTGGTTATTGTGTGTGTGTGTGTGTATACTTTGTAGAACAAAGTCAAAATCAAATTCTTGAGTATCATAAATTATAATTCCATTCATGATGAGTGAAATATTTTAACCGTTTTATGGCAGAAATGGCTGAAATGTAAACTATTTGAGGTCCTTTATGTGTTTCTATTTTCTTGTTTCAAGTCCAGACAAAGATCTGAATCTTTTAGTACTCTATTTTGTTTTTGAATAAATTATACATTTTTTTTAATTTGGTTAGAATTACACGAATTTTTTTATTTTTAAAATATACATAATTTTTTAACAAAAAATTACATCTGCGTGGAACAGTAAACCTTGAAGCTCCTAAAGTGCTTCTTATTTCATTGAAATGCGTTGAGTTCTAGAATTTTTGTTTGGTCTGTAATTTAAATTTAGAATCCCTTTCTAGATTTTAAACGACTCTTTTAAAAAAAAGCAAACAAATTACACACAGATGCTGGCTATTCAATGTTCAAGCGGAAGTGTGGACCCTCCATGAAAAGATCATAAGAAAGGGTCATTCTGCGGTCGCAGACAAAAGCGTGTCTATTTGAGATTAATCTAATAATATAATTTCAAAATCAGTTATTATTTATGCACTTGGACAATGGCCCTGTACAACATGACTATATCCAAAGCACCTGTACAAGTCCAATTAAATATATTTATTTAAAAAAATTAGATATTTCAAAATTACTTTAAGGAATCTAATAATAAAAAATTTTAAGTTTTAAGTGATACAATAAAAAAATTTTGAGACAAACTTATTACCTTTCAATTTTCTAAAAGTAACACTTCTAAGTATTATATCAATTCATATCCTTTTTTCAATAAGATAGTACACATTGCATATTGTAATCTAAAAGGTTTAATAGTAATAAAAATATGCACATAAGAGGCATCATCTAAAATGTTTGTTCCAATAATTACATAGAATATAAACAAGAATTTGAGAAAAAAAAAATAAAAAAAAAATTAAAAATATATCATGTTTTATAATATATTTACAGTGCTTGCACAACAATAACAATCTATCAACACTAACCACCATCATATCCCTCTGTCTGGAAAATTTCCAAATACATTCCTAAACACAATTATAACAATACATTTAATTTCAAAGGGCTAAGTTTAATTTTCCCTTCTATTGAATGTTATCAAGCTGACCTATCCTACCTTAAATTCTATCTTGAATTAACTACCACCTAGGCCAACATAATTTAATGGCCACTTAATTAATCCCTACTTTTACTACAATCACTATTTGTATTAGTATTCAGCTTAATTTACCATTTCAAGGATTTAGAAATTACTTTAAGATGTCAAAGTAGTGGAATTGAATTAAATAGGCATCTCATCCAAGTTTATTTCCACACTTAATCTAATTGATTTATTATCTTATTAATCCTCCGGCACAATGTCCCATGTTACCCTCAGTTTACTCTGGTTAGCTGACTGTTTACTTTAATATTTTTATTTATTTAGTTTTTTTTCAACACCAACGTTAGCCTAGATTTATGGGTTCAATTAACGTAAAATACTACCACGAAATTACATCATAGCTCAATTTGTTAGTTTGGAAGTTTGGCTTACAATGACTCACAATATCAGTTGGAGAAATTCTCTTTTTCATCACTTCTTGGTGCCCAATGCCCTTCCCACACCTTATTTAGCTATTCACCAGGGAATCCTCCAATAATCAATCACGGCCAAGAGGGAAGAAGAGCTGAAATTACCACAAGTATAGAAAGAAAAACAAGATGAGTTACTAGAAAAGTTCAACACCCGAAAGAGGAACCAAATGAGGCGAGTAGAAAAAATGGAGGAATAAGAGAAGAAACCGCCCACCTAAAAATAAAAACATGACAGCACCTACTAGGAAGTTGTGACCGTGAGAAGTAATGTGTAAAATGGATGAGTGAAGCTCACAAGGAATGAGGATCAGCCAGAAGACAAAGAGCTGCAACTATAGGTGGGGCGAAGCAGGGCATTAAGGTGAACGAGAAGCAGAAGACAAAGGAGAAAAAGAAACTGAAATGTTGAACAACAATAGCAAAAATCCAAACAACAAGCATCTTACTCACAAAGCCAAAGCTAGCTGCTGGAAACGCACTAACACATGCAGACTTGCTCGAAGACCCAGCTGAAAATGAGGATTTCGAAACTCACAACTAAGGGAACGAAAGAACAGAGCAGAAACAAGAAGGAGAAGAGGTGGTGTTTTCGGTCTCTCTCACTGGAGTCATGGTTTGTTAAAAATTAATGTAGAAATTTATTTTATTCATTACGTTATTTAAATTATCTTTGAAACAGTCAAATAAAAGTTAGTGGTAGTTGTTGCAGATTTTTAGGAATTTTTTATACGTTCAGTTTGCTACTTTTCAGCTGTTAGTTGGAGAGTATTTTGTTGTGAGTTTGGTGTACCTTTTCCTATTTAAGCAGAAGTATCCAGCGTGAATAAAGTGCAGAGTTTTCAGTTCACTTACTGTGCCTTCGTTGTGTTCTGTTAAGCTATTTATCTCTTTTGAGTTCTGTTTCTGTTTTTCTTTGTATTCTGTATTTTGTGTAGCCCATATTTGACATCTGGTATCAGAGCCATGTCAAACCAGTGTGTAGGCGTTAATCTCACACAACTCTCAGTTCCCATTTTTCAAGGCAGCAACTATGATATATGGAGCATGAAGATGAAGACTTTGTTTATATCCCAAGAACTATGGGATTTGGTAGAAAGTGGCTATGTTGAAGAAGGAGAAGCAGCAAACACCCTCAAGGAGCATCTAAAGAAGGATGCCAAAGCATTGTTTCTCATCCAGCAGGCAGTGGATGATACCATCTTCCCTCGTATTGCTGCAGCAAAAAGGTCAGAGGAGGCATGGGACATATTGTACAAAGGGTACCAAGGCACAGCAAAAATGGTAACTGTGAAACCTCAAACTCTTCGTAGAAACTTTGAAAGTTCATTTATGGAGGATGGAGATGTTTTGTCTACTTATGTTTCTAATTTAGTTGATACTGTGAATCAAATTAGAAAACTTAGTGAAGAGTTAAGTGAAAAAAAAGTGGTTGAAAAAATTCTTAGAAGTCTGCCTAAGAAGTATGAACGTATTGTGGCTGCAATAGAAGAATCCAAAGACTTGCGTGTGCTAACTATTGATGAATTGTTGGGTTCTCTTTATTCTCATGGAGATAGAATGAAAAGATATAATAGTGCTTCTGTTGAGAATGCTTTTTACAGCAAGGTACAGCCCTCTCATGGTGGAAAAAGTGGTGATGAATCAAATAACAAAGGCAACACTAACAAGTGGCATGGTGGTCATTCAAACCGTGGGGGAAGAGGAGGCATAAATGGAGGTCATGCTAGTAGTTCAGGCCAACACAAATGGAATAATGACAAAAGCAAATATGGAGGGCAGAAGTAATGTTATTATTGTAAGATGTATGGTCACATAGAGAGGTTTTGCAGGTTGAAAGAAAACCAGGCAAATTTAGCAAAAGAGGAAGGAGATGATGAGACAGAGAGCCTCTTTATGACATGTTTTGCTGCAAAGGAATGCCCTTCAGAAGCTTGGTACATTGATGTGGGTGTAGCAGCCACATGACAAGCATTTTGAGTTATTTCACCAATTTGGATAAGTTTGTAGCTAACAGGATCACATTGGGTGATGGAACAGTGCGTGTAGCTCAAGGAAAAGGTACTGTTCAGCTGAACTCTCCTGGTTTAGATTCCATTCATAATGTTTTATATGTACCAGACTTGAACTCAAATTTGCTTAGTGTGGGGCAATTTATGAGGGGAGGGTATTCGCTTGTTTTTTAGGACTTGTTATATTTTTTAAGATAAATCTAAGGAACACTTGTTGGCTAGTGTACCCATGACAAAAAATAAGATTTTTCCTTTTTATCCCACTGTTATTGATGAATATGCTTTGAGGGTTGTGTCACTTGATGAAAATTGGCTATGGCACCATAAATATGGGCATTTGAACTTTAAAAGTCTGAAGTAGATGATTGAAAAGAAGCTAGTTAATGGCTTACCCATGATCAAAGATGTAGATGATGTGTGTGAGACTTGCATAGCAGGAAAACAACACCGTGATTTTTTTCCAAAGGATAAGGTAAGAAGAGCTTCAAACCTTGCAGAATTAATTCATGCAGACGTTTGTGGTCCAATGAGGACACCTTCTTTCAATAACAACTGGTATTTCTTAGTTTTTATTGATGATTATAGTAGAATGACTTGGGTATATTTTGTTAAGGAAAAATCAAATGCCTTTTCTGTGTTCAAAAAGTTAAAAGCTTATGTTGAAAAGCAAAGTGGACGGTCTATAAAGATCTTAAGGACAAATCATGGTGGAAAATTTCTTTAAGCAAAATTCAATAAATTCTGTGAAGAATTTGGTATATGAGGGCAGCTAACAGCAAGCTACACTCCATAACAGAATGGAGTAGCCGAGAGGAAGAATCGAAGTCTTGTAGAGATGGGGAAATGCATGTTGAAGGCCCAAAATCTTCCAAATAATTTTTGGGCAAAAGCAATTCATACTACAACCTGCATTCTAAATAGATCTCCAACCAAAGCCTTGAATGAGCTAACACCATTTGAAGCATGGCATGGGTGGAAGCCAAAGGTAACTCATTTAAGAGTTTTTAGTTGCATTGCATTTGTACATGTACCATCTCAACAAAGAGGAAAGTTAGATGATAATAGTGTCAAATGCATATTTTCTGGATATAGCATTGAGACTAAAGGATACCGGTTTTATGATCCTCTTACCAAGAAGTAACTAATCAGTCACGATGTTGTTTTTTATGAGAAAAATTCTTAGAATTAGAAGAATGTGCAGTCAAGTGTAGGTGTAACTCTTGAAGATGGTGAATTCGTTGACACACATGCAAGTCAAGATGAGAATGGAGGTTCAACACCAGTTTGCTCTTCTCCTTCTACACCAACCACCTCATCCTGACAAGAAACACCACCAAGAAAATGGAGATCTTTGACAGAGATTTACAGAAATACTGAATAGTGTCAATTTGTCCAAATTAAAGAACCAGTTCTGTTTAAAGAAGCAGTAAAATCTAAGGAGTGGCGTGCTGCAATGGATGAAGAAATGAAAGCCTTAGAAAAAAACAAGACATGGGAGTTACGTGACCTTCTGCATGGAAAAGAAGTAGTTGGGCTAAAGTGGATTTACAAAATCAACTATAATGCTAATGGTTCCATCTAAAAATATAAAGCAAGGCTGGTGGCACATGGCTACGTGCAATGAGATGGGATAGACTTTGAAGAAACATTCCCTCCTATAGCAAGGTTTGACACTATACGCACTGATTTATCTATTTCTGCTCAGTTTAATTGGAAAGTTTATCAATTTGATGTGAAGTTAGCTTTTTTAAATGAGATATTGGAAGAAAAAGTGTATGTGCAACAACCAAAGGGCTATGAGGTTGCAGGTCAAGAGAAAGTTGGTCGTCTTGCTTTCGGCGTATTCTTTTAATCTTGATGTAATATTCAGGGAATAACAATGAGCGTTTCATTCACACTGAGGCAGGACCAAAATATATATATATACGATAGGATTTGGGTAACTAACAATGAGCGCAGGGTTTAAAAGATTTATTATCTTATTTAGTAATATTTAGGTAAAAATGCACTAAATAATACCATTACACATTTTTTAAAATATTTTTTATTATAAAAGACGTTGAGTTTGAGCCTATATCCATAAAATTGAAGTCCCCAGGACACTAACAACAAATATAAAATTAATCTAATATCTAATAATAAATGGTAGAGAGTTTGAAAGATTTATTCTTTTGTTTATAATATTTATATAAAAAGGAAAACCCTACAGCAATGCCAGTAATCCCAAAATAATTAAAACCCTACATTTTAATTTTTTTTTAAATAAAAGGCATTGAGTTTGAGCCTAAAAATTCAATCAGCAAAGTTAAAGTCTAGTAGCACAAATAACAAATATAAAATTTATCTCATTTAATAATAAAAGGGTAAATATTTATATATTTTTTTGTTGAATTAAAAAATAATTAAAAGGTTTGCTGATTTACTCTCTAAATGAAAGCTCGTCACCATTCTCAAGACTGTGATAAGGTAATTATTTCTATTTTCTTTATGCATTAAATTTATTAACTTTTCCAATAGAAGAAGAGTCATGAATTTGAGAAATGAGAGCAAACCAAAAATCCTATTTAATTAGACATCATTCCGCCAAGAAAAATACTATTATTTAAAGTTTGATATGTCAAATAATGTAGTTATTTAATGTAAATAATTTATGAGCACATTTCATAGGCCTTTAGAGAAATTGCTTTTTCTCTATAAATGCCAAGAGGGCACAGCATGTAAATAAAATTAATATTACCATAATATGTTCAAAATTTCATAGCTAACTGCCTAGAATCAGAGTAAAATCAAACAAAACTATATTTGCACAAACATAAAAGTTTTAATCGTATACATTGAATTTAAGAGGTATGTTTGAAAGATGCGTCTATATCCACTAATACTACACTGAAACAACAATTTAAATTTTATATCTTGACGAATTAATTTCAATAAATTCAAGTAAAAACTAAATTCATCTCAAATTTTTATCTGAAGCCTAAAAACACAAATTTAAAAGGTTATCATAAAATATATAAATTACGGTACATTTAATTGTTTGGCATAACATGATGGGATATTTTCAACTTTGAAAATTATTTAGTTGCTCCACAGTTGCTTGAACTTATGCGAGGCAAGCCCTTTAGAATACCTATATATACTAAAAAAAGATAGAAATTCCATAATTAAGGAGTGTAATAAAATTTACTTATTTAATTACAATTTCATTCTTAAAACATTACTATCATGGCTGAAAAACTTAAGTAGTGGCTGATGTATAAACTAAGGTAGCCAAAATCTAAGCTAGCTTAGCGAACTTAAAGGAATGCACATCTTTTAATTCTAAAGGATTTATATCAAGTCACATAGACACGACACTTGTATATATATATATATATATGATTTATTCCATATAAGTAACTTGGAGATTGCCAAAAATTCTGCCTAATCTCTCCTGAAAATGGTCATTGCCAAATTTGTACAAACAGCCACAATACAATATTCTAGACATATTCCAAAAAAAAAAACCACCATAATGAAACAATCTTTATTACAAAGCTTACAACACATTGAAAATTTTATTCTGCACAACCCAATCCAACGTCTAGTAGCTACAACAACTCGAGCTTGACACTTGAAACAATCAACAAGAGAACATACCCAATGTATCTAGGAAATACAAAAGTCCCAAAGTACTTTACTTTCCTACTTGATAATCTGAAAAAAAAAAAAGAATAAGTCACATTAATTTAATGAGTACATAAATAACAAATGTGTAGGGAAAACAAGCACCCATATGATTTTTTTGTGTGGCAATACACAAGAACCAATTACAAAAAAGAAAAATCAATTAATTAGTCTAGGTAAATCAAACACAAAATGACCAATTAGAGTAAAAATGAGCATTCACAAAGTATTTATCAAGAATAAAAATTAACATTCACAAGATAAATATTATGAATAAAAATTTGCATTGACAAATATGAAATTATGGTTTGATCCATTTTAGTTCTAGTTCTAGTTGAATCCTTGTTATGATCAAAGATATAACTGGTGGGAACTTCAACAGACAGGTGGCACAAGATCCAAAGAAGGTAGACATTTTGTATGGGTTTGTTAGAAAGAGCAATAGAATTTGCAAGGTGTCATTATGCTTGAGGAACGGAGAGTGAGTATTTGTATGTGAAAAAGAGCCAATGTGGGGGAATATGTTAATTGTTTCTATCTCTATGAGTTCTTCTAGAATGTCTTCCTTCTTCCCTTGTGAAACTCTTCCTTTGAGCATTAGTGTTCTGTTAAGTCTAGTTGAAGTTATCCATAGTGTGTCGTGCCATTTGTGAATATTAGTATCATAGTCATTCCTGTTCAATATATCATTATTTGCATTTAACATCTTTTGCAGGCAACCATTTCATTTGGTGCTTTCATTGTTCTTCGATGGTGGAGAATACTCGAATGAATTAAATGAATGTTGAGATTAAGTGTGTTTCTGATACACTTGGCTTCTATGAACAATGTTATGCCAATTCTTAGAATCATTTGGAATGTGTTGAGTCTCGTTTGGAATCTATTCAGTGGACTCCAGGTACTCTCATTTGTTCTGTTAATTGTTTGTCCCATCTTCCGCTGATTGGAGCTTTGAATTCAGATTCCTTGGTTGTTGTTCCAGTTGTTGTTCAACCTTAGCTTTAGATTTGCTAGGTGAAACTTGATTTTCCCAAGTTTAGATGGTACGGAACGTATCAATTAGTTGCTTCATGTCGGACAATTCTTTGCCTATTATGCTACTCCAAGTTTACAAAGGATCACCACTATTGCAGTGCATTTCAAAGGGTCTATGGTTCCTTGGTTTCAAATGTTACAAAAGGCCAATCAAATACCTACTTGGGCTTTGTTGGCTCAGGCTGTGAAGGAACAATTTGGTTCATTCCAATGTGATAGTCCCAAAGCCCAGTTGTTTAAGCTTTATCAAATAGGCTCAATTACTGATTACTATACTAAGTTCATGGTTCTAGCCAATCATGTTGATGGGCTCACTAAAGTGGCTCTATTAGATTGCTTTATGAGTGGGTTGAAGGATTCCATCCATTGTGATGTCATCGCCTAGTCACCTTGTTCTCTTTTTGCAAGTTATTTCTCTTGCTCGCGTTTTTTATGACAAGGCCACTTTAGGCTTGCCTCTTGGTGTCTCTCAGCCCAGTTCAAATGCTGCTCCATCTAGACCTAGATTCTCAGGTACCTAGGCATCTTCCATTCCTTCTATCTCAAGTTCCACCTCTACATTGCCTTCTCTTCTTCCCAAGCCTGCCGTTAAACCTTCACTACTTCTATGACGTCTTTCACCTATGGAACTCCAGCTATGCTATGAAAAGGGGCTATGCTTCACGTGCAATGACAAATATTCCTAGAATCATAAATGTCCTAATAAACAATTCATGTTGCTCGTTTCTGATTCTGATGCTTTTGACACAGATCTACCTTTTGAGGCCACTATTTTGCTTCCCTCCCTTATTGATGATACTCCGTCGATTTTGCATCATTTGTCATTACAGGCTTATCAAGGCTCTCCCAGTAGCACTATGATCCGATTCCATGAGTGTATTTTCAGCAAACTTATTCAAGTTCTACTCTATGGTGGTAGCTTTAATAACTTTATTTAAACTTACTTAGCTAATCTGCTACACCTACCCATCGAACCTATTTTTGGTATTAAAGTTATGGTGGGCAATGGCCATTAGCTGCATGCTGAGGGTATTATTCATAAAGTACCCATCATCATTCGTGATCATTTAATTCACTTCCTACTTATGTATTGGCTATTTTTGGTACTGAGATCGTTATTAGGGCCTATTGGCTTGCTACTCTGAGGCCTCACATTGCAACTACAGTGATGCATATATTCATTACTATGTGGACAATGCTTTTGTCACCTTGCAAGGCAAGAAAATTTTGGGTCCTTCTTTGGTTACTTATAACCATTTTAAACATCTTCCTCAAACTGACACTATTGTTGAAATGTATCTCTTGACCTTCCTTTCTTTAGATATGTCTTCCAGTGATCCTTTAGAGTTTCCTAATGACTTGTCCCCTGACTTGACCTTCCTTTTACATACTTATGTTATTGTTTTTTTAGGTTCCTAAAGGTTTGCCTCCCTTTTAGACTCAAGACCATGCTATTCCTCTTCAGGAAGGTGTTTTTGCTATCAAAGTGAAGCCTTACTATTATCCATTTGCCCACAATGTTGAGATTGAATGTATGGTAGTAGAGATGTTACATGATGGTCTTATTCAGCCTAGCACCAGTCCTTTTTTCAGCTCTAGTGGTTCTGGTTTACAAGAAAGATGGCACATAGTGCTTTTGCTTTGATTATAGCACTTTGAATGAGGTTACTATATGTGATTCCTTCCTTTTACCCATTGTTGATGAATTACTTGATGAACTCTAGGGGTCCCAATTCTTCTCCCAGTGAGACTTTCGTTCTAGTTATCACCAAATTTTGGTTCAGCCAAAGGACTAGCACAAGACGACTTTCTGTACTTATCATCATCACTATGAGTAGTTGGTTATGTCTTTTGACTTAACCAATGCTTTAGCTACAATTTAGACTTTCATGAATGACATTTTTCATCCTTTTCTGCATAAGTTTGTCCTAATTTTCTTTAATGATATCCTGATTTATAACACTACTTAGGATCTTCACTTGGAGCATTTAACTTTTGTTTTTGATTGTCTTCAACACTATCGCCTTTTTGTCAAACTTTCAAAGTGTTCTTTTGGCAAACCTAAGATTGATTACTTGGGTCATATTGTTTTGGGCTTAAAGGTTGAAATAGACCTTCTAAAGTACAAGCTATTTAAGACTAGCCTATCCCAACTTTAGTGACCCACTTATAGGCCTTTTTGGGCCACACAGGCTATTATAAGCAATTTAGCAGGTCTTATGCTTTGCTTGTAGGTCCACTTACAGATTTGAAGGACAAATTCCATTGCACATTTGTGGCTCAAAGTGCTTTCACTACTCTTAAAGAGGGTTTAATTTAGGCCCTTGTTTTGTCCTTTTCAACTTCTCCAAACATTTTATTGTCAAAACTGATGCTTTAAGTCATGGTATTGGAACCGTACTCTTTTAAGAGGGATACCTTATTGCTTATTTTTCCAAGAAGCTTTTTCCACGAATGCAAAATTAATCTGCCTATGTTTGTGAGCTCTATGCCATTACTAAAGATGTGGCTAAATTTTGTCATTATTTATTT
This sequence comes from Erythrophleum ivorense, assembly GCA_026724425.1. Lineage (NCBI taxonomy): Eukaryota > Viridiplantae > Streptophyta > Magnoliopsida > Fabales > Fabaceae > Erythrophleum > Erythrophleum ivorense. The sequence goes on along the minus strand of JAIUCV010000370.1, from coordinate 570,249 downwards.
GGCCACCATTTTACCATTCGTATGAATCAACATAGTCTAAAACACTATGTTGATAAGGTCATTCAAACCCCTGAATAGGAAGCATGCTTACCTAAACTTTTAGGGTTTTCTTACTCTATTGAGTATAAACCAAGACTTGCTAATCAAGCTATAGATGCTTTGTCTCATTTTTTTCACATGGCTATCACCTTTCCTCAATCTTCTCTTATTAAGGACCTTAAGCGTGAAGTTTCTACTTTTGTTTCCCTACAACAATTAGCTCACCAATTTCTTGCTTACCTTGTGTCTCTTCCTTACCATTCTTACAATGATTGGTTATTATTTTGGCATCATTGCTTGCTGGTTTCATTTAAAGCTTGCCACCTTAGTAACCAAATCCTACAAGAATTTCATTTTTCCTCTATTAGTGGACATGAGGGTTTTCATAGAACTCATGCATGTATTGCTGCCTATTTCTTTTGGAAAGGTATGTGTCATGATATACAAGATTTCATTAAGCATTGCCAGGCATATTAGTGAGCCAAAACTTCTTAGACTTCTCCTACTGGTTTGTTATCCCTTTTGCCTATGCTAATAGAATATGGGAGGATGTTGCAATGGACTTTATTATTGGACTCCCTCTTTCAAAAGGATATTTGGTTATTTTCTTGTTATTGATCAACTTTCCAAGTTTGCTCATTTTGTCCCCTTGAAGTCCACTTTTATTGCACCTACTATTGTAGAAGTTTTCCTTAATATGGTGGTTAAACTTCATGGCATTCTTGCCTCCATTGTGATTGATAGAGACAAGGTTATTACTAGTGCATTTAGGCATCACTTATTTAAGTTGCAGGGCACTTCTTTGAGGACGAGCTTAGCTTATCATTCCCAAACCGATGGACAATCTGAGACTTTTAATAAATGTCTTGAAATGTATCTGCAATGCCTTATACTAGAGAACCTTCACTTATGGGTTTCCTTTCTACTCTAGGCAGAATTATGGTATAACAATCATTTCAAACTTCCATTGGTATGTTTCCTTTCAAGATTTTGTACGGTCGTGACCCACCCACTATTATCCTAGCTTTCGTTTGTGATGATACACCATTTGATGTTCATGAACAGTTGGTTTAGCATGATCGACTCCTTACTTAACTCAAAGTCAACATGTCTCGGGCACAAGTTTGTATGAAACTGAATGCTAACAAGTATAGGATAAAAGTGAAATTCAATGTTGAGGATTTTGTTTTTGTTAAGCTTCAATCCTATCGCCAATTGTCCTTAAGGCTTTAGCACAACTAGAAGTTATCCATGCGTTACTTTGGTCCCTTTAAGATTTTGGAACACATTGGTCCAATTGCTTACAAGTTAGAGCTCCCTTCACTTGTAAAACTTCATCTTATTTTTCATGTCTCCTTACTCAAACTTTTGTGTGGGTGATCTAGCTTCTCAAATCATTCCTTTACCCTTACTCACTACTGAGGAGGGTCATCAGTGTTAGCATCTTGCTATTTTGGATGCTAGATAGATTCGCATTAAGGATACTTGGCTTCCTTGACTTCTTATTCAATGGCATAGCACATCTGATGTTACTTGTGAACTTCTTTCTTATATTCAAGAGCTTTTTCCTCACTTCAACCTTGAGGACAAGGTTGATTTTGATGGAAAGGGTAATGTTATGATGAAAGATATAACTGGTCGAAGCTTCAGCAGATAGGTGGCACAAGATCTGAAAAAGATAGACATTTTGCATGGGTTTGTTAGAAAGAGCAATAGAATTTGCAAGGTGCCATAGCACTTGAGAAACAGAGAATAAGTATTTGTATGTGAGAAAGAGCCAATGTGGGAGGATATGTTAATTGTTTCTATCTCTGTGAGTTGTTCTAGAGTGTCTTCCTTCTTCCCTTGTGAAACTCTTCCTTTGAGCATTAGTGTTCTATTAAGTCTGGTTCAAGTTATCCACAGCTATGTCATGCCATTTGTGAATATTAACATCAAAGTCATTCCTGTTCAGTATACCTTTATTTGCATCTAACATCTTTTGTAAGCAACCAATTTAATTATCTAGACAAATATCATGTCCCCAAACACAAACTCCGCATCAGTCTCATGTGGATTTTTGCAAAATGAGCTCTACACTAGTTTCATGTGGATTTTTGCAAGTGTGGTGACCAAAATAGGTGGTCTGGTACAGTGGAGGCTCCTCCTAAATTCTCTTCACATGTTTGGATGTAAAGCAACCTTGATCAATTTTGTCAAGACACCTGTAGAAGATCTTGCATTTAATATCCCAAAGAGAAAGTAAGAAAGGAGAAATAGAAGAAGCATAGTCAATGGAAATGTAGGAAAATAGACAATACCTTAGGTTTTCATCTCCCACTATCCTAGGCTTTTGTCTCCCACTGTCTCCTGATGCCCATACTTAACCCAGGGATAGCCATCGTCCCTTAGACTTTTAGACACCCTCTTCTGTCTATGTGAATTTTTTCTATAAACAAAAATTGCAATCCCATGTATGTGAATTGTGATGACATTTTGCAACTTTTATTATTTGTTAGTCATTTTGCACAAGTATTTTAGCGTGGTACCTTCTTCTCAATGACTAGGGCCATTTAGGTAGCTCATTTTGAATAGGTATTTTATCCATCTTGTTTCCTAAATAAGCATTAGCTTGGTTCCTAAGTTCTTGCAAGAAATTTAAACCGTCAACAGAGTACTAGAGAATTAAATAAGTGAATATGTAATGTATATAATGTTCAAAATGTAGAGTATGTAATGTATATTGGACTTGGTCACATTCACATACTTTTTTAATATTTTGTTGATTGTCCCCGGAATTGGTTTCCCCTTGGGATCGCTGAGTCTGTCTCAAAAAAATTGAGAGAAAACAAACATGATGATTTAATTAAGCACTGTGTCAAGTTTTGTTTGTTGGAAAATTGAGTGTAAAACTCAAGAAAGACCTCTTCGTTGACACCATCATTCTCAGTTACTCTTTCTACTCCATTTGTACTATCAATTCCAATGGCAACTTGATCTTCAGTACTAGTTGCTCCCATCACTTGTTGGGATTGTGGATGAGTCTATGAAGGAGAGCCCTGCATCCAAGCGTTTTCAATTGTTAACATATTTTTCACTGAAAAAAACAAACCTTTGAAAGAAAACTAGAGAATCACTTATAGTTTGTAAAGAGAAACTCAACGAGTTCTTGTCGTCTTCAATTTTTGTTGTTTTTCCCCAAAATTACTCTCCCCTAAAAGTGCTCCAACACTTGGGAATTGTTGAGTCTGTATCGAAGCAACCCGAGAAAAGACCTCTCCATCGATGCCTTCATTCTGAATCGCAGTTTCTAGGTTACCAATTTGGATGGCAACGTAGCCTTCAGTACTTGTAGCTCCAACATGAGTAGCAGAAGATCCATTCTCTTCAGTACTTGTAGCTCCATCAGGAGTAGAGGATCCGTTCTCTTCGGTACTAGTAGCTCCACTCTCAGAATCTAAATAGGAGTGAAAAACGATGAGGGGATAGCAGAAACCGACTGCAACAAGGGTGAAAATCAAGCTGATCTTCATCAATTGTAAAGTAAGATACCTTGGGAAAAAATTGAAAAGACCCCCCTTGGGATCCAAATTTAATCTGCCATGAGAAACACAATGAAGCCAAAGCAAATGCAGCACTTGAAATGATGCCTAATGTGTCTGGCTTTTCATCCATGGCTTTATTATCAAAAAGGAGTACAATGAGGTCAGCATTAAACTGAAAAATTCCACATGAGCTCTCAGCTTGAAGCCCCTTGAAACTTGCCTTTTCTCTGCAAATGACATGATGTTGCTGATTACTAAACTTACTATTATACAAAGGATGATCTTCTCAAGGTTCCATTCCCCCAAAGAGATGATTGAAGGAGGAGCTCAGAGTGTAACAAACCAGGCCAACCACGCTTGATAGAAAGCCCATAGATTTCCATAACTTGGGCTGATTTTGCAAATTTAGAATACGATTGAGCATCCTGTTCATCTTCAATTTTTAGAAGTTTGGGTCAGAGCACTGGTTGGGATTGTGTTGAAGAGCAGCAGGCCGAACAGTTAAAAATTAAAGACTTAATCAATAAGTAATAACAATTTAATTAAAATAATAATTTAACATAATAAATTGGAAAAAATGAAATAAAAATAATAATATAATTGAAAAAAATATTGTAGGGTATTGGATGGAAAACCAAAAAAAAAACTTTAAAAGAAGAAAGTTAGATCTAAACTTGCTATTGCACCGGTGACTGTCACCTTTAATTATTGTTTTAAAAATTAGATTAATAATTGAATCGATAAAAATATTAATTTATAATTTAATATTTTGATTATAATGAAACTATAATTAAATATATATTTTTAAAAATTTATATATTAAATTTTTAATATAATAAATAAATGTTAATAAAATTTAAATATTTAATTATTAATTTCATATTTTTTAAGATATTTAAAAAGTTATTTTTGAATTAAAAATAACTATTATTTATGATTAAAATTTAAAAATGTTTAATTTGATCTTTTGAAATTATCAAATTATATTAAAATTTTACTTATCATTAAAAAAACAACAAGTTTAGAAATCATAAATTAAAAAAAATAATTTATCAAATAAAAAATTTTAACCAAATTAAAAATATAATTATAAATAGTATATATATTAGTTTAGATGTTTTCATATATTATATATATATGATTCATATAATTATTTATTATATTATTTTTCCAAAATACTTATATATATTAAACAATATATAATATTGTTGAAAAGAGTCTGTGGCTAATGGCAAAACAATTTCCCTAATATATTGCTGAAGGAGGCGTATTTAAGTTTTAGTTGCCACTTTTACAAAACAATTTGGAGAAAAATTTTAAAACTGGTTCGAACCATAAGCCAACCAACTATACTAAGTGCATATTTGGATGGGCGTTTGAAGGCAGGAAATCACGGTTTGCAGGGAGAAAATTATGATTTGAAAGAAATAATAATAAGTAACTTTTATACAAACGTGATTTTGTATCAGAAATCCAAACATGCACTGGATCACATACTTATCAAACCGAACGGCCCAATTCAATATCATTGCCTTTTACAACACGCCTAGAAGACCCATGTTAATTGGCATGAGTCCCTTAAATTTTTCTCAGCTGGTTACACGCGTCTTCCTTCAAGATTTTGACCCATGTTAATTGCCCTGTTTTTCCTTCTGCTTTAGAAACGCGAGGCTTCTTCTCTTCATTTTCATTTTTCTGCTCTATGTTAGAAGTTCGTCACGCTGACTAATCGCTTTCAGCTGCTTTTTCCTCTTCGTTCTGCTTCTTTGTCGTGCGGTAGGTGGATGTTTTTGAGTTACTATTCTCGTCTATTTTCCTTGGGTCTACTTCCCCCGAAACCCCTTTCTCTTGTTTTTCATGAATGCTCTTGGATTGGCGGATTTTAATCGTCAAACTTGGTTGCCTTCTTGTTCTAACCATCTGGGATTCTGGGGGTGGCCTGTCCGTGGAGACATTTGTGTAATTGGGGGACTCTTGCTACTTGGTGAAACCACTTCTCCCTTGTCTTTATTTTCTACTGTGCTCGGCCACTTTATTCCAGCCATGAGTTGAGTGAGAGAGACCGAAAACACCACCTCTTCTTCTTCTTGTTTTTGCTCTGTTCCTTCGTTCCCTTAGCTGTGAGCTTCGAAATCCTCTTTTTCAGCTGGGTCTTCGAGCAAGCCTGCAGGTGTTGGTGCGTCTCCAGCAGCTAGCTTTGGCATTGTGAGTAAGATGCTAGTTGCTTGGATTTTTGCTATTGTTGTTCAACATTTCAGTTTCTTTTTCTCCTTTGTCTTTTGCTTCTTGTTCACCTTAATGCCCTGCGTCGCCTCCCAATTAGTTGCAGCTCTTTGTCTTCTGGCTGATCCTCATTCCTTGTGAGCTTCTGTCATACTTAGCTTACCTAGCTCATTCGTACAATTTATGGAATCCGATACGAAGTTTACATTCGCTTTTAGATTTTTCAACATAAAAAACAGCCCGCTAACATGTTATATAGAGTTATAGAGGTCCAAATTTGCTTTTTTTCTTTTCCTTTATTTATATTCATCATAAACAAACATGTTTCAACTCATTAGATCAAAAAATATGCATAGGAAGACTTTCAATTGTGTTGGACCCCAAATGGCTCCATTTACAAAATTGCCCTAACTTTGCAAATTCATATCTCAAGCTACAAAATTTTAATTCATGCAAATTATATGTTTATGGAAAACTTAGGATGTAAACTACATGTAAAAATTTCAAATACAAATGAATCCATTTGATCCACCAAAAATATTGAAAACCGAGACTACACAGTACACGTCTATAATTAGACCTTAAATTTTAAAAATGCATATCTTTGCTATACAACTCTAATTTATGCAAACTCAGTGATTACAGAAAGCTTATAATGCCAACTATGAGCATGTAAAATTTTATGAGTATCGGAGTTCATTTGACCTCTCAATTATACAAAATATCAAAACTAACCATATAAACAATACTAAGGCCAAAAAAAACAGTTTTGCAGAATTTCAAAAATTCATAAAATATTTTGTAAAACTCCAAAATTTTTAGTTCATAGCTTGTTAGAAAGTTCTACTAAGGGTCTAATTGCATGCCAAATCTTATAATCAAACTAGGTCATTTAGACCACTTTTGTTATTGGAGTTGTTTAGGCCTCTTTTAGAACAAATTTTATGATCAAAATGGACCATTTGATATTTAATTGTGTATTTTCTACTTTGAGCACATTTCATTCATCTTAAATGATATTTCTAACCATTTCATTGCATCTCAAGAGGCTTGGATCAAAATTTAATCCTTTGACATCCAAGTATGCATACATACATATTAGCACCACTTATGCCATTTGTCATACAAGAATTTATATCTCTCCACAACAAACTATACATTAGAGTACTTTAACTTATACACATGGTCTCATCATCATGCATGAAAGATATACATTGTTTGACATCATACACCATTAAGGATATAAAAGAATGTCACAATATTGCATACATCAAAATTTAATACATATAACACTTCTAATGCAACTTTTCTAACATTTAGGTCTTCTCCATATCTTTGCTTTGACTTAGTGACCCTAAAATGGTTAATGGGAGCATGGCAGTGAGATTTTGGGAGAATTTCAATAGCCAATCTTAACCAATTCAATGCACACATGAACATCATGAGTAAATGTAATGCATGTGGTGCAAGAATACTCTGTCTATGCATCATGTAAGTATATAGCATAAAACTTATTCATTTTCAAGTCATGGCATCATCATAAATTTGATAGGCTTAACTAATCTTAACCCAGAGTCAAGGAAGAGTTACTATGCCCAATTCCATATCTTAAGGGGATAAGAACCATCACATAAACCTTTCACACATATATAGTACTCATATAGTTTATATGAAAACATAATGAAACATTTTTCATAAAAGCAACAAGTAACAATATACACAAGCACTTTAACTCATTTAAGCATTCAAATGTATGCAAGAAAGGGAAATGAAGCTACCTTAGGACTTGTGGAAACTCAAAATGCCACTAACTCATTTGGTCTTGCCTTTTCTCTTGGCTTTCTTTCACTTGGCACCCACACTTAAGTGTGTTTGAACTAGATGGGTCTATACATAACAATTACAAGGCAAATTAACCTGATTGAACTAATTATAGGCCTTATCATCTCTATTGAATCTCATTAAAGCCAAGGTGACAAATAGGGCTAGTTTAGGTCCATTATGAAGCTACCCTTGATTTTTGCTTTCCAAACTTAAACTCTTGTTTGCTACAAGTCCTATAACTCCTAAGAAACTCATTTGGATTATTACATGCTTGATTAGAGGGATTTAGAATCAACTTGCTTCATTAATCCAATTTAAGTCCTAAAAATTCAACTTTTCATCTAGGGCTCCTAAATTCAATCTAATGGTTTCATAATTATTTATTCATCATATCTAAGCCTTTAAATTCATTATAACTCAAAAAATCACTCTTTAAATACTCCATTCATATCTTGGTTGAGACACCCCACAAGAAGAAGCAATATAGATTTTTATTGATTCTTTCTTGGATTTTGAAGCATGGCAACATTCTTTGGTCTCCCTTTAATCTAATTACACTTTCATATGGCTTAAACTAGGCTCCTAAAGTTCCATATTTCCTTACTTGCAATTAAAACCCTAATTTTTCTCTCCTGAATTCTAAAGCTTTTCTTTGTATTCTAATTGCATAATCTTATTTCTCATGCCTTAAAACCTTTGGTTCTACCTTGTTATGGCTAAAATTCATCTCCCAATATCTGGTTTTATGCTTGGCCAAAACTAGAAAGGAAGAGGAGACAAGGTGAAGTAATCTTTCTAACCATGAAACATACCTCGTTTTAAAGCTTTTCAAGAGGAAAATTTGGTGCTTTGCTTGTTTTCTTCAAATTCTCTCCTTCCTCTAAGAAGTCAGTCACAAAAATACTCTTTTTAAAAAGCTAAAACCATCAAAAGAAAGAGCTTAAGGAGGATAACCAAGTTGATGAAGGCAAGAGCTTGAAAAAGGGGCAAAATCTTTGCTTGGCTTGTTTTTTATCCTCCTTTCTCTCCCTTTTTGTGCAACAGAAGGTGTTGGTTTAGAGACTTCAAAGGCGGTTCTAGTCTTGTGGGAGGTGGTGTGGATGATATAAAAAAGAATGGAGTTAGTTTACAATGATTTCATAATTCTCATTTTACCCTTCCATTTCAATTCCTCCGTGTATGCTCGTTTTACTTCTTTTTTTAGAATTGTCTTTTTCATATGAAAATTTACATCCTCTAGTATATTAACAACATTTACTTTCAATTTTACGAGGTTCAGAATCATCTTGAATTATTTGATCAAAGTTCGAGTCAATCGACGACCTAAAATATTCACTGGAAAGGTTTTGGTCATCTTGAGGGTTTCTATGACTTTTAAGGTCTCTGAGAACCTTGAAAGACTTAATTTTACTATTTGAAACTTTCTCCTTTAAGTTTCTAAGAAGTTACCCAAAATTAGGATTTTTTCACTATCTTTTCGGTTAAGTTTATTTAGCCATTCTAACTCATGTTTTGAGCCATTTTTAATCTTATATCCTCATTTCTGGATACCTAGATTATTATTTTGACCTTGTTTAACCTTAATTTATTTGATTCTAGGGACTTTCTTTTATATCTCATCGATTTCAGTTTAGTTTTAGAAAAGACTAGATATTACAGCTTCATTTATCCATTTTGCCCAGTACTTCTAACGGTCCTAACTCCCTAATAGGTGCTATCATGTCTTTATTTTTAGGTGGGCTGTTTCTTTTCTTATTCCTCCATTTTTTCTACTCACCCCATTTGGTTCCTCTTTTGGGTGTTGAACTTTCTAACAACTCATCTTGTTTTTCTTTCTATACTTGTGGTAATTTCAACTCCTTTTCCCTCTTGGCCATGATTGATTATGGAGGATTCCCTGGTGAATAGCTAAATCAGGTGTGGGAAGAGCATCGGGTACTAATAAAGGATGAAAAAGAAACTTTGTCCAACTAATATTAGGAGTCATTGTAAGCCAAATTTCCAAACTAATGAATTGAGGAATGATGTAATCTCATGGTAGTATTCTACATTAATTGAACAAATAAATCTTGACTAACATTTGGTGTTGAAAAGAAGTAAGTAAATAAAAATATTTAAAGTAAATAGTGGGCTAACCAGAGTAAGTTGAGGATAAAATGGGACATTGTGATGGAGGATTAATAAGATAATAAATCAATTAGATTAAGTGTAGAAATAAACTTGGATGAGATGCCTATTTAATTCAATTATGCCACTTTGACATCTTAAAGTAATTTATAAATCCTTGAAATGGTAAATTAAGCCGAATACTAATACAAGTAGTGATAATAGTAAAAGTAAAGATTAATTAAGTGGCCATTAAATTATGTTGGGTCAAATAAAGGACTAGGTGGTAGTTAATTCAAGACTAGAATTTAAGTTAGGATAGGTTAGCTTGATAACATACAGTAGAAGAGAAAATTAAACTTAGTCATTTGAAATTAAATGTATTGTTATAATTGTGTTTAAGAATGTTTTGGGAGCTTTTCCTCATGTGGCGATATGACAATGGTTTAGGTCAATGGATTGCTATCGTTTTGCAGGCATTGTGAGTAAATTGTAAAACATAATACATTTTTTAACTTTTATTTTCTCAATTTCTTGCTTGTATTTTATGTAACTATTAGGACAGACAATCTTGGCAATGCATATGATGTGCATATAATTATTACTATTAAATTTTTTAGACTGCAATATGCTATATGTGTTGTCTTATTTAAAAAAATGAATATGAATTGATAGGATGATTAAAAGTGTTACTTTCAGCAATTTGAAAGGTAATAAGTTTATTTCAAAATATTTTTATTGTATCACTTAAGTATTTTATGATTATGAATGCCGTATAACCATTTGTGGAATTTTATTGTGAGATTAATTTATCTAAGATATTTTGATATATGATTTCTAATTATTAGAAGATATTATATATACGGTAGAATTATATGGATTGTTGATCACTAACAGCTGTCTTGTTAGCCCTTAGTACACCTTCGATAATATCACATGATTTACATGATTGAGTAGTGGAGGGGGTACTAAGTTGGATGTTCTTTGATTGTTTATGGGTCGATTGCTTGTATTTGGATATCACACCCGAAAATGCGACCGCGTGGCGCCTTTTTTCAAATAAAAGAAAATGCACTCGAAAATCGAGATTTAAAATTAAGATAAAATAAGCGTAATAGTAAGGGTCAGGAGTCGCCACCAAAATTTTAATTTTTTTTTTAAAAGGCAAAACTTTGGAAAAGCCTTTTTATTTGAAAGATGGTCTACGAATCAAAAAATGGGTCCGAGAGTCGATTGTGAGTGGGGAAGGTGTTAGGCACCCCACTACACCCGTTACTAAGAACGGTTACCCTAAATCAGTTGTGCAAAAAATAAAATGGCCTAAATTCTATTTTAATTCTCCCTACAAATCACATGCAAAATAGGAATAAAGAAAGAAAAGGAAATAAAGTTGAAAATAGAAAAGGAAATCAATGTTAAAAAACGCAAACAAATTTAATAATTGAAAGGAAAGGAAAGAAATTTAAAGAAAAGATATTTTATTTATAAGGGCGGACTTGACCTAGGATGAAAGCCTAGGGCTTACGTACCCTTTAGGAGGGATCAAAGTCCACGTAGTTCGATTGGAGATTTGATTGATGTTTTGTTTTGTTTTGTTTTGTTTTGTTTTTTGTTGTTTATGTTTGATTTTCGTTTGATTTTTACTTTTTGATTGATTTTGTTATGTTTTTTTTTGTTTTTTGTTTTATGTTTAGCTTATATTTGATTTTTAATTTTTGATTGGTTTTATTTTGATTTTTGTTTGATTTTTACTTTTTGATTGATTTTGTTATGTTTTTTTTTGTTTTTTTTTATGTTTAGCTTATATTTGATTTTTAATTTTTGATTGGTTTTATTTTGATTTTTGTTTGATTTTCCATTCTTAATTGATTTTGTCTTGTTTGTTTTTTTTCTTGTTTTTGTTTTTGTTTTGTTTTTGTTTTTGGTTTTTTGTTGTTTTTGTTTGATTTTTGCTTTTTGTTGTTATTATTTTCTTTTGTTTTTCTTTTGTTTTTAATTGTTTTGTCTTTTGTTAATTTTTCATCTATTTTTCGTGTGTTTTGTATTCTCTTTTTTCTTTAATTTTAATTATTTATTATTTTTTATATTTTTTTATTCTTGATTTTCGTTGTTTTGTTTTTGTGGTTGTGTGTTCTTTTTTTGTTTTGTTTTTGTTTTGTTTTTTTATTTTTTTATTTTTTTGTTTTTTTTGTTTTTTGTTTTTTGTTTAAAGACTAAGAAGTTCAAACTTACTTTTCTTTTTAACAAATAAAATAATTTTGAAATTGGTCGATTTTGTTTTAATTTTAAAAGTAAAGACAATTTTACTTTCCTTTGCCTTTTCAATCTCTTTCTCTTTTTCTTACCATTTTTTTTTTAACTTCTCATTCAATCTTTATTTTTATTATCCCTTATTTTAATTTTTTGTGTTTTTGTTTCGCTTTTTTCTTGATTTTTGATTAATGAACAAAGTTAAAAAGATTTTTTACCCCTTTTTTTTGTTTTTTTTTGAAAACTTTTAGTTTAATTCAATTTTAATCAATTTTCTTTGTATTTTATTTTATTATTATATATATTTTTTGTTTTTTTTTTGAAAACTTTTATTATCATTTTTTTATTTTTTTGTTTTATCATTTTTCATTCTTTCTCTTCTCCTTTATTATTATTTTATTTTTTTGATTTTGTGGTATTTGTATTACATTATTTTTCATTTTTTTTCTTTTATTTTTTTTTCTTTTTACTTTGGTTTTTCCTTTTTCCAGTTCTACTTTTGTTTTGAACTTCCCTCTTTTTTGTTTGTTTTTTTTTCGAAATCTTTAGAATGGGGCCATTAGAGCCCAAAAGCATTTTTGGATTTCTTTGAATGGGGCTAGAAGCCCAAAACGTTTTCTTTTTTTAAAATCTTTGGAATGGGGCCATTGGAGCCCAGAAGCATTTTTTTTAATACTTCGAATAGGGCCAGGAGCCCAATAGCGTTTTTTTTTTTAAATCTTTAGAATGGGGCCATGGGAGCCCAAAAGCATTTTTTTTTAATACTTCAAATAGGGCCAGGAGCCCAATAGCGTTTTTTTTTTTGAAATCTTTAGAATGGGGCCATGGGAGCCCCAAAAAAAAACTAGATCTATCCAAAGCCCAAAAGGCATCATGGAGGCTTATTGCCACACATGGCCTTTTGGCCTGTCCCTGGTTGCTTAGGGGGATATGAAATCCCACACAGCATTATCTAAAAATACAAGTCGAAATAATAGCTTGATGTGTGTGCTGAGTGTTTAAATTTACTTACATACATCATTCCTGAACCAATTTACAAGAGAGAAGAGATTTAAAGCGAAAATAAAATGTACAATATACACCCAACGCTAATTGCTCCTTACTCTTTCCTCTTCTCGGCGCCAGGAAGCAAACGTTTCTTCCTTCCCTTTGCATTCAGGGGATAACCAATCCGTATGCATTGGAAGCTTAACTTCCTCACAAACGGGAATCCCAGCAAACTCAAGCATCAAAGAGACAGGTAAAGGAGTAGCAAATGAATTTTGAACATCCAATGACCAGAAAGGGGAACGTCCTATATTTTAATTAGCTAGGATATCCAAACCCAGGATTCCATACAAGGGGTAGAATAAAGCACAGATTCAAATCCAGTTTCCATGGTGGTATGCTAAGTAGCCAATCAACCAGACTATCTGTGTCTATCATGGAGGACCCAACATATGACTCTATACAATATAAATGATAATATCCTAATTGCATATTTTGTGCGAGAAAACAAAAAAAAACCAAAATCAGAGAATATGTTCAACCCAATCAGCATGACTAGCAGCAGCTCTCAATCAACGCTATCCTTATTTCCATACAGAGGCAAACCCATATACACAAGGCCGTTCACAATCCTCGAGGATTCTAACCCTGACCTCAGATTCAGAAGCCTCGCAGAAACTCATTCAAAGACTCTATCGTCAGAGGTTGTTTATTAAATAGTAACCTTAAGCGATTAAGTAATTCACCCCCCAACATCCTAATCTGACAACCGAAATGAACTCAGCTTCAATAACCCGACACAGAATATGGCAACATGTTTACAGCACAAGCAAACAAGATCATATAGCGAATAGGGAAAATGCAACACAACAAGTAAAACTAATTGCAGATCATTCAGTACCCAAAATCAGAATACACCCACCCATCGGATCCCAGGATAATGAAGAGGAAATGGAGGAAACACACCTCTGGAGTTTAGAATATCAAACGAATTGCTCCCGAAGCCGAAACACCGCTGCTATCTGCCCTCGGTCCAGTTCGACCTTCCGATTGTTGTCTTTCTCCCTTCCTCGGTCTCTCTCGTTCTCCTCCGTCACCGAACCTTCCTCATACTCAGCCCCTCTCTATTTCTGTTTCTCATTCCATATCCTCCCCCCTTCTGTGCACTCGAAAAAGATTTCTCCCCTGTTTACTTTCTCGCTCTCCCGTTTTCGTCCAGCACCTAGTTCTCGCTCTCGATTTCCTCTCCTGATTTCTCTCCTCCTCTCCGAAAAAGCCCCCCTCTCAGAGTCTCTCCCTCGGCTTTTATAGAGACTCCCTCTGGTCCCCCTTTACGCTCAGTATCTCTCTGCTCCACCATCCACCAGCGTACGCTCGCGCACTCCCTTGTACCGTCGCTTCGCCTTGCTCCTGCAAGCGTCGCGAGGTACTGCCAGGCAGACGAAAGGGGGGGGACCAAGGCCTCTCTCTCCTGCTACTCCTCATCTTTTTTCTTGCGTCTCTCCACTTGCTGCCGTTTCTGCTGCTGGAGAGTACGGGATTTTTGGGGACAGAGGGGGGGACCAGAGGAGTCATTTGCTCTCGGGTAGGGTTCGTCTCAAATCGGTTTTCTGGATCCAGGAGTGGGTTAACGGGTTATTGGGCTTGGGAGAGGCTGAATGGCCACTGGGCCGGAGGAATGGGCTTCGTTTTCTCTTTGGATTTTGCTCTTCAACCCAATGTTATTTTTTGGTTTGTTTTTTTTTTTACTTTATTATTTTCAGTGTATTTTTTTTCTTTCTTTTTTTTTTCTTTGCAGTTTTTTAAAAAATTTTTGTTTAACTGTTATTATTATTATTTTTTATTATTATTTTTATGAGATTTTACTTTTACTTTTCTCTCTAGTCTCTTTTTGATTTATTATTATTATTATTATTATTATTATTTTATTTTTAATTTTGGGGTAATGGGTTTCTTTTTTGTTCTTTCCTTTTTTAATAATAATAATAATCCTTTTTTTTTCTTATTAAACGAACTTACTTGATTTATTTTATTTTATTTTAGCTTTTTTTTTTGAGTATGCCCGGACAAAATATGGTGTTCACAGTTGCCCCTCTTTACTTGTTTCTTAAGCAAAGAGATTAAAAGTGTAATTTTGAATATTCTTTTTTGCATAAGAAATAAGTAAAGATAAGAACACGTATTTTGTCTAAGGCGATTTGGTTGACAAGAGCGACCCAAACAAAATATGGTGTTTGCAGGCTGCCCCTCTTTACTTATTCTTTAAGCAAGGAGATCAAAAATGCAATTTTTGATATCCTTAGCGTAATAATAAGTAAAGACGGAAACATATATTTTGTTTGGGGAGCGAATAGGTCAAAGAGAATTACCTTACCTGGATGCGCTAGAACTTGATGAAAGTTGCTTGCAAGTACAAGACCTCTGAAAGTATGTTTAATTTATACAAGATCCTTGGATTCTTGGTGTATGTAGGGCTCTTGGGGTGCTTTGGATGTTTGTTCGAGCAGGATTTTTGTTGGTGCCTGTTCTGGTAAGACTTTGAGTGCCTGTTCTGGCAGGACTCTTATTGGTGCCTATTCTGGTAGGGCTTTGGTGTCTGTTCTGGCAGGACTTAGGTACCTATTCTGGTAGGACTTTTGATGCCTGTTCTGGCAGGACTTTGATGCCTATTCTGGTAGGACTTTTGATGCCTGTTCTGGCAGGACTTTGATGCCTGTTCTGGCAGGACTTTTATTAGTGCCTATTCTGGTAGGACTTTTGATGCCTGTTCTGGCAGGACTTTTATTAGTGCCTATTCTGGTAGGACTTTGGTGCCTGTTCTGGTAGGACTTTGATGCCTATTCTAGTAGGACTTTGAGTGCCCATTCTGGCAGGACTCTTATTGGTGCCTATTCTGGTAGGACTTTGGTGCCTGTTCTGGCAGGACTTAGGTGCCTATTCTGGTAGGACTTTGAGTGCCTGTTCTGGCAGGACTTTGAGTGCCTGTTCTGGCAGGACTTTGGTGCCTGTTCTGGTAGGACTTTGGTGCCTGTTCTGGCAGAACTTAGGTGCCTATTCTGGTAGGACTTTGAGTGCCTGTTCTGGCAGGACTTTGAGTGCCTGTTCTGGCAGGGCTTTGGTGCCTGTTCTGGCAGGATTTAGGTGCCTATTCTGGTAGGACTTTGGTGCCTATTCTGGCAGGACTTTGATGCCTATTCTGGTAAGACTTTGAGTGCCTGTTCTGGCAGGACTCTTATTGGTGCCTATTCTGGTAGGACTTTGGTGCCTATTCTGGCAGGACTTTGATGCCTATTTTGGTAGGACTTTTGATGCCTGTTCTGGCAGGACTTAGGTGCCTATTCTGGTAGGACTTTGAGTACTTAGTAAACTGTCAAATGTTTGTTTTTACTTGCCCCAGTGTGAATGAGAGGCTAGTGATGTATGCAAGTGTGAGGTACATGGAACATGTTATGCTTTATGTGATGAATTGCAAACCTTCTTTGTGCTTGCCTCAGTGTGAATGAGAGGCTATGTGATGTATGCAAGTGTGAGGATAGGGAAAATATGCGATACCTTTTTTTCTCTCTTTTTTTTTTGATGAGATGCAAATTTTTCTTTTGTTTGCCCCCAATGTGAGTTGATATGTGAAGCACATAAAAGGCAAGTTGCCCTCTCTTTTATTTTATTATCATTTTCTTTGTGACTTTGCCTTGATTGGGAACTTTGGATTTTTGGATTATTATTATTATTATTATTTATTATTCTTTGAATTGATGAATGAAGTATATCCTTTATTATCATATCCTTTTTCTTATTATTATTATATTTTTTTTTTTAGAAAAAAAAAATGCTGGCGTAGCCAAGGCATATTGTTTATTCAAAACGCTACCCATTTAACCGGACCCAGGGTATTTCGGCTCACATCCAATCGGGAATGTTTGGAACTCCTCCAACATGGAATTGTATACTTCTATCTTGGAAATTGCAATTGTCCTCGTCGTTTATCCCTTGGGGACAGGAATCATCATATGTCTCCATGATCAAGTTCGAAATGAAAGTGGCTTGTCAATAAAGGTCATTTGATATTTGGTTCCGGTCTATCTTCCCAGTATTGATTAAGACAAATAGTTCAAAGAGGGTTGTAACACTGACATCCCAAATAATTGCTTTGACAAATGTCATTCCTTAGTCATTAATTCGTTCGTAGAAAAACATGAAAGTAGCGGTTGCGATATAAACGAACCATGACTTGCAGCAAAAATAGAAATTGTTGGAAGAACAAGTTCCAATTAAGAGTTTATTAAGCACATAAGAGTGAGGACAACAGGTAATTTGAGATATGAAAAAGAAAGAAAAGAAGAAAAAAAAAACGAAGATTGAGAAGTATTTCGAAGAATGTCCTCTACAGTTAGCCCGGTCTTCCCCACGCAAGGTGATTCTTTGCATCATACACGACATGCATTCTGCCGAATCCAACATGAAGCCTGTGACCTCTGCACTTTGGCCCAACTTGAACTTCAGATTCCTCCTTACCTTTACCTAAGCATTTTCTCATATTGTTTGGCAGTCCTTCCCTTCCTCCTCTGCCTTTCCTTTTTTTTTCTTTTTCTTTTTTTTTTCCTTTTTATTGCTCTAATTTTGCCTAGGCCGCCCATTTGGGTTTCCAACCTAGCGAGCTTTTACCATGCTCTAACTTTTGCCTAGGCTGCCCATTTGGGTTTCCAACCTAGCGAGCTTTTACCATGCTCTAACTTTTGCCTAAGCTGTCCATTTGGGTCTCCAGCCTAGCGAGCTTCCCCCTTTTTCTTACGCAAAATATTTTTTCACTGCATCAGAGTTGAAAGGCTTAGGCAATTCGTGACCGTCCATATCCGTTAAAACTAATGCCCCTCCTGAGAAAGCATGCTTCACAATGTAAGGTCCTTCATAGGTAGGAGCCCATTTGCCCCGAGAATCATCCTGGTTTGGCAAAATTCTTTTAAGAACTAACTCACCAGCCTTGAACTCTCTAGGACGAAGCTTTTTATCGAAAGCTCGTGCCACCCTCTTTTGATACAACTGCCCATGGCATATAGCGGTAAGTCTGCGCTCCTCGATCATATTCAACTGTTCATACCGAGCCTTCACCTAATCGTTTTCATCTAAATTGGATTCAATTAATACCCGCAAGGTCGGGATCTCAACCTCAATAGGTGTGACAGCTTCCATTCCATAAACCAGAGAGTACGGAGTTGCCCCAGTTGATGTACGCACAGTCGTGCGATAACCGTGCAAGGCATACGGGAGCATATCGTGCCAATCTTTGTAAGTGATTGTCATTTTAGCAATGATCTTCTTTATATTCTTATTTGCCACCTCCACTGCTCCGTTCATCTGTGGTCGATATGGTGCCGAGTTATGGTGTTTGATTTTAAATTGTTCACAGAGTTTGGAGATCTCTGTTCCATTCAGGTTAGCAGCATTATCTGTGATAATCTTTTCAGGTATTCCATAACGGCAAATGATGTTTGCTTTGAGGAACTTGCAGAAAGCCTTTTGAGTAACACTGGCGAAGGAATTGGCTTCTATCCACTTGGTGAAATAATCAATAGCAACCAAAATGAAACGATGTCCATTTGAGGCCTTGGGATTAATTGGGCCGATTACATCAATGCCCCACATAGAGAAAGGCCACGGGGCTACCAAGTTGTGTAACGCAACTGGTGGCGCGTTGATTTTGTCCGAATATATTTGGCATTTGTGACACTTCCGAACATAATCAATGCAATCTTTCTCCATTGTTAACCAAAAATATCCACATCTCTGGATTTGTTTGGCCAACATAAGCCCGTTCATATGTGTACCGCATATTCCTTTATGCACTTCTGTGACTATCTTTTGGGCTTCCCTTGCGTCTACACATCGTAACAATGTGCCATCGTGACTTCTCCTGTATAAGGTCCCATTGCTAATGAAGAAATTCATGGCTAGACGCCGGATGGCTTTTTTATCACTTTTCACGGCCTCAGCTGGGTATTCCCTACTTGTCATGTAAGTTTTGATATCATGATACCAAGGTTGCCCGTCATGCTCCTCCTCTATGTTTAAACAATATGCCGGTAAGTCTCTGGCTTCCACGCAGAGTGGTTGGACTTGGACTCCATAGTCGAGTCGGATCATCACTGCTAAGGTGGCTAAAGCATCCGCAAATTGATTCTTGTCCCTGGTGACATGATGAAAGTGGATATCTTCAAATTGCTTGATTAACTGAGCCAGAAATCTCTGATATGGAACTAGTTTTGAATCCTTAGTTTGCCATTCTCCAGTCACCTGATGAATTATAAGGGCTGAGTCACCATAAACTTCGAGACTCTTTATGCCCAAAGTTACAGCAGCATTCAGTCCGTTAATGTAAGCTTCATATTCAGCTACATTATTAGTGCATTCAAACTCTAATTTAATGGCTACCGGGAATTGCTTTCCTTCGGGGGATATGATTACTGCCCCAATATCGTAGCCATACATGTTTGCGGCCCCATCAAAATACATCTTCCACTGCCCATCATCATCGCCTCCTTCATCTTTATCCTCCTCAATAGCCAATATGTCCTCGTCAGGGAAATGGAAATCCAATGGTTGGTACTCATTCAAAGGATTTTCAGCCAAGTGATCCGCTATGACACTTCCTTTCACAGACTTTTGTGTCATATACTTAACATCATATTCTGATAGAATCACTTGCCATTTCGAGACCCTCCCAGAAACATGTGGGCTCTCAAAAATATATTTGATGGAGTCCATCTGAGAAATTAGCCAAGTGGTAAAATAGAGCATGTATTGCCGCATACGCCTAGTGGTCCATGCTAAGCCACAGCAAGTTTTCTCAATCAATGGGTAGCGGGCCTCACATTCATTAAATTTTTTACTCAAGTAGTAAATTGCTTGCTCTTTCCTTCTGGAGGCATCATGTTGTCCTAATACCGCCCCCATCGATCTCGGTAAGATGGTTAAATAGAGGATCAACGGTCGTCCTTGTGTGGGCGGAACCAAAATTAAAGGATTTAACAGATATTCTTTAATTTTGTCAAAGGCTTGTTGACAATTACTATCCCATCCTCCGGTGTAATTCTTTTTTAACAACTTGAAAATCGGCTCACAGGTTGCAGTTAAGTGGGCAATGAATCTTGCTATGTAATTTAATCGTCCCAGGAAACTCCGGACTTCTTTTTCTGTTTGTGGAGATGGCATTTCTCGAATTGCTTTTACTTTATCGGGATCCACCTCTATTCCCCTCTGGCTTATCATGAAACCCAGCAATTTTCCAGTCATAGCCCCAAAGATACATTTGTTGGGATTCAAGCGGAGCTTGTATTCACGCAACCTCTCAAATAGCTTCCTCAAAACCACTACGTGGCTTTCCCCTTCTCCAGATTTAGCTACCATATCATCAACGTACACTTCAACCTCTTTATGCATCATATCATGGAAGAGTGCCATCATGGCCCGTTGATAAGTGGCTCCTGCGTTCTTTAATCCAAATGGCATCACTTTATAACAATATGTTCCCCATGGTGTAATAAATGTGGTCTTCTCTTTGTGATCTTTGTGCATAGGGATCTGATTGTACCCTGAGTAACCATCCATGAAGGAGTATCGATGGGCGCGCGCCGTATTATCAACTAACACATCAATGTGGGGCAACGAAAAATCATCCTTCGGACTTGCCTTGTTCAAATCCCTATAATCAACGCACATGCGAACTCTTCCATCTTTTTTTGGGACTGGTACGATATTTGCCACCCACTGAGGGTATGTGGATACTTGAAGGAATCCCGCCTCTAACTGTTTCATGACCTCTTCTTTGATCTTTAAAGACATGTCGGGGCTCATTCTTCTCAACTTTTGCTTTTTCGGCTCAACATTCGGAAATAAAGGAATCATATGAGAGGCGATCTTTGGGTCCAGTCCAGGCATGTCTTGATAAGACCATGCAAAGACGTCCATGTATTCCTTAAAAAGCTGAATCATTTCTTTCTTTTCTGGATTATCCACCACTTTAACCTCCCTTTTATCTTCCTCTGTCCCTAAGTTAATATTTTCGACTATTTCTTCATGTGGGCATATTCCTTTATCTTCAGAGTCAAGCATTTTCTCAAAGATTTGGGTTAACTCTTCGCTATCGGATTCAGAATCATGGTTATCTGTAGTAACGCATAAATCACGTAGTGGGGGCTCGGGGACTTCTGCGTTGGACAGGAGTCCCGAGGAAAATGATTTCCTGGGGGAAGAAATAAAAATGCAAATGAACAAGAAGAAAATGCGAAGAAAGAGAAGGTAGGATATCTAATTCATTCGCAAAATGCCACTATCATTCATAAAGTACTGATTGAAATTGCAAGAAGAAATGTCTTAAACAAATTAAAACAAAGGAACAACATGATCATAACAATTACTCTAAAGTTACGACATCAGTGATATCCTCAGTTTCCCAGTTATCCAATCTTTCCCCGGAGTCATCGATCTTGATCCAAGCTTTAACTCTCTGTGAGATTCCATCATCAACCACGGAAATGCTTAACTGGTCCGAGACCCCTGAAGGATTCAAGAAGGTTTCTCTGATATGAGGGATTTTCTGCCTCTCCTGCTCTTTACTCCGCTTTGCGCTTGGTTGTGCTCTTAGTTGACTCGACAACAAAGGTTCATATCCCAGCCCTTGACGCCTGGGATTTTCGGGGAGACTAATAGGCTGTTCGATTCCTTGAAGCTTTATTCCCCGTCCTCTTCCAGGTTTAAACCCATTTTTCTCTAACATTTTGACCACAGTCTGATTAATATTCCCAATGACACGCTTGGGTCCATCCATCTCTAGACTTTGAAGTGGCATTTCTACCTCTTGTTCAGCAGCTTCGATATAGGGCAGGGTACTGGGTTTACTTAGCATTATCTCCTCTTCTCCTTTGACCGTGACTATCCTCCCTGCGTCAATAAACTTGACCCTCTGATGAAAGGTGGAAGGTACAGCCCCGGCGGAATGGATCCAAGGTCTACCTAACAGCATCGTATAGGACGGATCAATATCCATGACTTGAAAGTCCACCACGAATGTTTTTGGCCCAATCTCTAAGGACAAACGAGTGTTGCCAATCACTGTCTTTTTGGAGCCATCAAATGCTCTAACCACCATATCACTTTTTTCAATGTGTGCTTCCTCAATTGCTAATTGCTCAAATGTGATTAAGGGTAACACGTTAAGTGCCGATCCTCCATCAATCAAAACCTTTGCAATTATAAAGCCATTGCATTTTAAGGTAATGTGCAAGGCCTTAGGCTGATTGGCAGACAACCCTACAATCTCCTCTTCAGAGAATGAAATGGCAGATGTAGATTTGACGATATTCATCACATTGGTAACCCTTTCTGGGGTAACGTCAAGCCGCACATATGCTTCCTCTAATACTTTTTGTAGAGCCTGCCGGTGTACCTCTGAACTCATAATTAAAGACCACATTGAAATACGAGCTGGGGTTTTCTTCAATTGTTCGGCCACGTCATACTCGCTTTGCTTCATGATTCGTAGGAATTCCTCATCAGCACAATCCCCCTTTCCTCCTCTTTCTTTACTGTTATCAACTCCCTTTCCCTTCGTGTCCTTATTAATATTGGCAGGGAGATAAACCCTACCACTTCGAGTGACCCCTCTTGCCTCGACTATGTTTGTGATGGGTTATCCTTCTGCCTTGGCGATTACTGCATGATTCGGGAGGTCTTCGATGATTTCCTCGTATCTCCAAGGTACGGCGCGATCACTTTCATATGGGAAAGGAGCTGGCATGTGGATTATGACTGGAGATGATTCCGGGGTAAGAGGGCTTGATGTTGGACAAGGATTATTGATAGTTAAAGTAACGGTTCTCAACTGCCTAGTAGGGATAACAAAATCCACATACTTCTGATCTGCTACGCAAACTTCCTCTTTAGACTTCCCTACAACCACAATTCCTAACGTCATTAATTCCCTCAGTGCTTCTTGGAACTGTGTACAACACTTGACATCATGATCTGTATCTTGTCGATGGTAATCGCAAAACGTGGCCTGCGGCCCAGTGATGATTTTGACAGGCTTTTCCGGTGATAGCTCCACTATATACCCCGCTAATCGAAGATTGGCCAACAACATTTTCATGGACAACCCAATAGCACCGGGATTCTTGGAAAATCCTAACTCTCTTTCAATGGCATTCACCTGTCGCTCGTGATTAGGAAGAGGGTTGGTGGCAATTGTTGAATCTTCCCTGGGCTTAAGCTGGATATGGTTAGATTCTATCAGATCCAACACATTCCTTTTGAACGTGATGTAATTTTCAATTGAATGTCCTGGGGTTCCCATATGATACTCACAGGAGACGTTGGGGTTGTACCAGGCCGGGTAGGGTGGTTGCATCCCTTTCACGTACCATGGTCCTATGAGTTTTGCCTCCAGTAATCTTTGGTACAACTCCGCATTGGTAGAATTGAAATTGGACCATGGACGATTGTCCCTTGGCCTTACATGGGTTCCCCTTTCTTGGTGTCCCTGTCCAGTCACTGTCGGTCTATACTGATTCTGGCTTTCATTTCCCCTACCGATCTGATAAGACACAGGTTTTCGCGGGAATGGTCTTGAGGGTTGAATATAGCTCACCTCTCCTTCTCTCTTCTTCACAACTTGCCTTTTTTAAAACCCACCTTCCGTTGAAGGAGATGTGAGCTTTCCTTCTCGAATATCTGCGTCAATTCTCTCCCCAACCTCGATTAAATCAGCGAAATCGGTAACGTGAGTTCCCAACATGATTTTGTAAAACGGATCGGATAGTGTCCGAATAAAATAAGAGCAGAATTCAGGTCCAATCATCGGAGGCTGAACTTGGGAAGCCATTAATCTCCACCTTTGGGCATATTCTTTGAACGATTCAGTTGGCTTCTTACTCATTCTCTTCAGCTGCTCCCTGGTTGGGGCGGTGTCAAGGTTAAATTTGTATTGCTTCATAAAAGCATTTGTGAGATCTCTCCACTTGCGAATCTTGGAATGGTCTAATTGCATGAACCATAGTAAGGCAGACCCAGTCAAACTCTCTGGGAAGAAATTGATCAGAAACTTTTCATCCCTTGACCAAACAGTCATCTTCGTGCAGTATGACTTAAGGTGGTAAATTGGATTGCCAGAGCCGTCATACTTGTCGAAATCTGGAACTTTAAACTTTTTTGGAATTGACACTTCAGGAGTTAAGCATAACTCTTCTATGTCTAATGACCCCCAGGTGGTTGGGCCTTGTAGATCACGCAGTTGGTCCTTGACCTCCCCTAATTCTCTTTCCCAATCCTCCTTGGCATCAACATTCTTCCCTTTATCGTCTATAGTTGGGATCTGGAAAGTATACGTATCATCATATCCGGGAGAATCTTGCATGTCTTTTGCTTCATCATGGGAAACCTGCTTGTCAGCAGCCACCATGGGAGGATTTTGTGCACTCGTTTGTTGCAGCACAGGGCCAGGCACTCGACTAGAATGTGCTTCCGTTATGACCACTCTAGGTGAGCTTACCCCCACTTGCACAGGGACGGGCGGATGACTAGATGCGCTGGGTGAGTCATCAGTGCCTTTTCCCTTGAAGGTTTCCAGCAACATCTTCATCATTTCGCTCATTTGAGCCATCTGGTTCTCCATGGTTGTGATTCGATCATTCAGCGCGAATGTATTCCCCTCAGCTCTCTGGTTATCTTCCCCTTGATGTCCCTCCATGAGCCTTGCTCTTGAACGTGTGTCGTATATCCTAGTAGGACGGATCTGATTAGATGGGACGCGTTTCGGAGGCGCAATATTGTCTTCCTTAATTTGACCTTCCTATTCTTTTCTGAGAAGAGAAGACAAATTTAATAATATTGGAAAAATATTTCTCTTATTTCATTATTATCGCCATTGATGTATATTTAATTTTAATTTTGATTAACCGTTTTGGCAAAATTGGCAAAGGAATATCGGGCCCTCTGATTCTTAAAGGATTTCATTAACCCATATAAGAAGGTCAAAGTTGACACTTGATGCAAGAGCGAGTTAAAAACCCTACACGCTCAGGTCTTTGTATTCATTTGAGTTCTGTCTAAATCATAAGGAAAATAACAGTTCTGGTTTGTCAGACCGAGACATCAAGTGGTACATTACATCAGCATTCTTTGGAATTTAACAACTATTGAGGTATTTCAACTCATTCACAATGTCATTACATAACATAAAGAAATCTGTCACTTCCTTTGGTGTACTCAATGGGTTAGTTAAACCTTCAGCTGCTTTCAGCATGCTTGTGAAGCTAGGGAGGATTTCGTCGGCTAGGAGAATTAATTTTTTGAACCAGGACCGGAATCTTTCCTTTTCTGCGGCTTGATCTGCATGGAGTGTCTTCCACATCTCCATTGTCTCGGCTTGCTGATTAAGTTGTTCGACCAAGTTTTGCACTACTGCAGCATTATCACTCCTAATGAGGGATATTTCATTCATTTTCTGCTCCAATTTCTTGGCCAGCATATTCAGCTCATGTCTAGTCCCACCAGATTCAAGTTTCTGCATTTGCCTCTCTAGTGCGTCCTTTTCTTTAAGGACCTTCATCAACTGAACCTTACCAATATATATCTTCTTTTCATTTTCGGTCATCCGTTGTTGAGCTTCCTCAATTGTACTTTTCAATCTTGTATTTTCTTCTTTCAGCTTTTTCATCTCGACAGTCCCCCTACTTCCTTTATACCTCTTCACTCTATCTGTCTCTGCTCACAACACTGCACATTCGCTTCTCATTTGGTTCAAACTCCTCAGGTGTTCCTGTCTTTTTTCTTCTAAACTCTTCAATTTTTCCTTTTTCTCTTCGACTTGCCGTGCTAACTGTTCATCAATCGCATGCAGATCGTTACCGAGCATGGGATCCTTCGGTCCAAAAGAAGGATTAGCCCCTTTTGTTCTATCCTTCAACCACTCTTGATACTCTTTAGTTGCAGCTACAATTCGCTTGCCCAGTTCACATTTCCCTTTACATATCACTTGGTTCCATGCATTCTTTATTTTTTGACAAAGTGTCTTAGCTTCCGGATCATCATGATAGAAGTGAACCAATCGCGTTGCCTCTTCAGATGGAATGTCTTGCTTGTATGCAAACTGTTGATGAACAATCGATAGATTGTAGTTGATGCATCCTCGAGGGCTTATGAGAGGTACATTCAGGAATTCTCTGCAACAATATATAATTTCCTCGCTTTCCCACCAAGCAAGCTTCCACCAGACTGTAGTATCGTCTAACTGACCAAGGGATTGAGCCCAATCATCACGAGTCATTCTTGAGGACGATAGAGCAGAACCTTCACGATTAAGGAAATCCCTAACCGGGTGATGGATGGTGTCATGTCGTTGACCCAATTGATACTTCCTCCCATACACATGATTGAACACCCAAACTGTGAGGAGCTGTAAGCAACACTTTAATTTCCCTCCCTTTTCTAGTTGACAAAAACTCAACGTCAGGAATGTTTCTGCTAAAACTGCGAGCACCGGATTTACGCGGTGGTTTTCCACCATCCATAGGACACTCACGGCCGCCAAATCGATTATTCCCACGGCCGATGGAAATAACACTACTCCATATATGGCTAAGGCGAGGACCCTCTTAAAAATCACCCAATCTTCCTTTTCAGCTAGGATTTCCAAACACTTTTCCACATACTTCCTTGAAAGACCCTCAGTCTGTCCTCTCTGATGAAGTTAGACCTTACTAGGATCTTCCCCTAAAATTTGAGCCACTGTGCGCTTCGACGGCAAATGTCCAGGGTAGTAATAAACTGAAGTATCTTTTCCTATAGGTGCATTTATGAAGCTCCCATATTCCTCTAGAGTGGGTGTAATCTGGAACGTAGGGAACGTGAAACACCTTAGTGAGCTATCCCAATACTGGGCCAAGGCAGAAAGTGCTTCTGGCTGGACTGGTATTCGTAGCAAGTCTAGAATATCCCCATAATCCCTTCGGAAATCTCGGATATGCCTTCCATTCAACTTCCCACTTAAAGCAACTAAACTTTCGACTGATTCAGCTTCCGCCTTGATTTTAAGCTTCACTCCTGTTGCAACTAAGCCAGTCTGCCTCGGATCTAGATATCGCCCATTGCCCAAAGGTTCCATTACCAATATTATGCCAATCAATCCGGTTAATCGTCCACTGTTTCAAAAATGTTCAAAACTCGTTAGCTGGTGTATCATTATTGTTAACTTGACAACTTGCCCAAATCCTCAAGGAATTTATTATTCCATAGAGAATGGAGGCGTAAAGATCAATTTAAGAAGGAATAACTCCCTACGTAATTGACACCGAGGTGTTCAGCAAGTTAATATAATGATCCACTAACAATTATACTATGATTTTGGATGTAATGTTCCGACATGGGAAATGACAGAAAATATCGCGCTATTTCTTGAGGGGCCAATTGCCCCGTGAAAGTAAAGAGGCGATAACTAAATCAGGAGAAATATACCTTTCTACACGATTCGATGCCTTAAAAGATTTAAATCCCTAGTCGAAACACCACATCCGTATGTTGGAGATGCAAAACCCACGGGTTTTATAATCATCCAAAATTTGAACATACCCACTTTCTATTGGAAAAATCGTCGTTACGTGGAGGTTTGTTTTAATAGATTAGGTATTGTTCATTAGCTTATCTTACCTTCTTTTATTGCATGTAATGAATATGTGAAGAGGATGAATATATGCTGAATGAGTTCCTTTTTATGGGATTAAGGAATGCAATTATGGCCTTTTGGGGTCGGAAACCCGCTAGGTAAGGGTTGGTTTAGCTAATGCATACTTTCATCATAATCAATGTATGTCCTATTGTGCAATGACATATTGATAATTATTCCAGTAAATAGCAACGATGTGTCACTTTCCCTATGGATATCATTAGATGCATGAATGTGATATACAAGCGACCGGAAGCCCCCTCCTTTGTCCTAATATAGGTAGATCCTAGGTTGGGAGTATTGGTTCATGGAAGTTCGGCTCTACCTATTTAGGAAGCATCTATGGCTCGACTATCAGTGTAAATTTTATGGTGGATCTATAACCCCTAATCATTGGTCCCTAAATTGCCCTCACCGTGAGATGAGGATCTTATTATATGAACCCAACCTTGAGAGGAAAAGGGGTCCTACACAGGTCCAATCCATATAACAAGGTACAATTTAGGCGAGGTCTTCATGATATTCTCAGGAAGCACAAGGCTTCACAGGGAAATCAATATAAACCTCTACTAACCTAAGGAACACTCAGACCCGGGTATAGGGCCCATAACGTGTGTGAGAATTTTGTGTCCGTGACGTGTGTGAGGAGGGCATTTACCTCTTTATCCTATGAACTACCCTACCCTCATCTGCTAAGCAGATTGACAGAAATAAAAACAGAAACAGAATAAGAGATAGAAACATATACATACAAAAACAAGAAGTAGGATATAAAAACGTGGTCCTCTATCTTAAGGTTTCTTTCTCATGTTATTTATCCTACACATATTATATACATAGACGAAAAATAAAATGTATAAAGCAAACATGTGAAAGGCATGTTATCTACCATAACCATGTAAAGCAAACAACAAACAAAAGGAGAATCAAAATAAGATAAGGCCATAATATTCTTGCACAGCTAACTTAAATTGGGCTTGACTCTCAGAGGGTCCCCAATGGAGTCGCCAACTGTCACACCCGAAAATGCGACCGCGTGGCGCCTTTTTTCAAATAAAAGAAAATGCACTCGAAAATCGAGATTTAAAATTAAGATAAAATAAGCGTAATAGTAAGGGTCAGGAGTCGCCACCAAAATTTTAATTTTTTTTTTAAAAGGCAAAACTTTGGAAAAGCCTTTTTATTTGAAAGATGGTCTACGAATCAGAAAATGGGTCCGGGAGTCGATTGTGAGTGGGGAAGGTGTTAGACACCCCACTACACCCGTTACTAAGAACGGTTACCCTAAATCAGTTGTGCAAAAAATAAAATGGCCTAAATTCTATTTTAATTCTCCCTACAAATCACATGCAAAATAGGAATAAAGAAAGAAAAGGAAATAAAGTTGAAAATAGAAAAGGAAATCAATGTTAAAAAACGCAAACAAATTTAATAATTGAAAGGAAAGGAAAGAAATTTAAAGAAAAGATATTTTATTTATAAGGGCGGACTTGACCTAGGATGAAAGCCTAAGGCCTACGTACCCTTTAGGAGGGATCAAAGTCCACGTAGTTCGATTGGAGATTTGATTGATGTTTTGTTTTGTTTTGTTTTGTTTTTTGTTGTTTATGTTTGATTTTCGTTTGATTTTTACTTTTTGATTGATTTTGTTATGTTTTTTTTGTTTTATGTTTAGCTTATATTTGATTTTTAATTTTTGATTGGTTTTATTTTGATTTTTGTTTGATTTTTACTTTTTGATTGATTTTGTTATGTTTTTTTTTTCTTTTTTTTTTATGTTTAGCTTATATTTGATTTTTAATTTTTGATTGGTTTTATTTTGATTTTTGTTTGATTTTCCATTCTTAATTGATTTTGTTTTGTTTTTTTTTTTCTTGTTTTTGTTTTTGTTTTGTTTTTGTTTTTGTTTTTGTTTTTGGTTTTTTGTTGTTTTTGTTTGATTTTTGCTTTTTGTTGTTATTATTTTCTTTTGTTTTTCTTTTTTTTTAATTGTTTTGTCTTTTGTTAATTTTTCATCTATTTTTCGTGTGTTTTGTATTCTCTTTTTTCTTTAATTTTAATTATTTATTATTATTTATATTTTTTTATTCTTGATTTTCGTTGTTTTGTTTTTGTGGTTGTGTGTTTTTTTTTGTTTTGTTTTTTTATTTTTTTATTTTTTTGTTTTTTTTATTTTTTGTTTTTTTTTAAAGACTAAGAAGTTCAAACTTACTTTTCTTTTTAACAAATAAAATAATTTTGAAATTGATCGATTTTGTTTTAATTTTAAAAGTAAAGACAATTTTACTTTCCTTTGCCTTTTCAATCTCTTTCTCTTTTTCTTACCATTTTTTTTTTTAACTTCTCATTCAATCTTTATTTTTATTATCCCTTATTTTAATTTTTTGTGTTTTTGTTTCGCTTTTTTCTTGATTTTTGATTAATGATCAAAGTTAAAAAGATTTTTTACCCCTTTTTTTGTTTTTTTTTTGAAAACTTTTAGTTTAATTCAATTTTAATCAATTTTCTTTGTATTTTATTTTATTATTATATATATATATATATATATTTTTTTTTGGAAAACTTTTATTATCATTTTTTTATTTTTTTGTTTTATCATTTTTCATTCTTTCTCTTCTCCTTTATTATTATTTTATTTTTTTGATTTTATTGGCAATAAGCCTCCATGATGCCTTTTGGGCTTAGGATAGATCTAGTTTTTTTTGGGCTCCAATAGCCCCGTTCAATAGATTGCAAAAGAGATTAAAAAAAAAAACGTTTTGGGCTTCTAGCCCTATTTAAAGATTCAAAAAAAAAATGCTTTTGGGCTCCAATGGCCCCATTCCAAAGATTTAAAAAAAAATGCTTTTGGGCTCCAATGGCCCCATTCCAAAGATTTTAAAAAAAAGAATGTTTTGGGCTTCTAGCCTTATTCAGAAGTATTCCAAAAAATGCTTTTGGGCTCCAATAGCCCCATTCATTTGATTGCAAAAGAGAAAAAGAGTTTTGGGCTCCTAGCCCTATTCAAAAGTATTTCAAAAATGTTTTGGACTCCAATAGCCTCATTTAAAAGAATGCAAAAAACAGAAAAAAGGGAAGTAAAAATAATAATAACAAAAATAAGTAGATAGAGTAAAATAAAACAAAAGCAAAAATAAACAATAAAAAATAAAAAGAAACAAAACAAAACAAAAAACAAAAAAAGTGAAGAGAAAGAAAAAAATAAGGAACATATGCCCAAAAGGAAAAAAGAAAACACCAAACAAAAAAAATAAAACAAAAACAAAAACACAGAAAAAAAAAAAAGAAAACACAAAGGGTAACTAAGAAAAATAAAATAACAAAGAAAAATAACAAAACGTAGAAAGGGAAGAAAGAGAGCCCAAAATAACAAAAAAAAAAAAAGAAAACAAAGTAAAATGAAATGAAAAACAAATAGAAACAAAAAAGAGGATAAAACAAAAAATAATAATAAAACAAAAACAGTAAAAATAAAATAAAACAAAACAACAAAGAACAACAAAAAATAATAAAAATAATAAAAAAAATAATAATAATAATAAAAATAAAAAAAAAGGAAACAAAAATAAAAAAAGAATTGCAAAAAGGAAGGAATAATTAAAAAGGGGAGAGAAGAATCAAAAAACAAAAAAACAAAAAAACAAAAAAAAGGAAAACGAACAAAAGAAAAACAAAAATATGAAAAAAAAAGAGAAAAAAAAATGGTAAGAAAAGAGAGAGAAATTGAAAGGACAAAGGAAAGTAAAATTATCTTTATTTTTGGCAAATTAAAACACAATCAACTAATGTCAAAATCGTTTTGTTTGTTAAAAGGAAAGGTAAGTTTTAATTCCTTAATCTTTTCGAAAAAATAGAACAAAACAAAATAAATAAATAAATAAACAAACAAACCAAGAAATATATAATGAAAAACCAACAAAGAACCAAAAATAATAATAAAAAAAAAAACAAAGCATAAAACATCAAATTTAAATCTCCAATCGAACTACGTGGACTTTGATCCCTCCTGAAGGGTACGTAGGCCCTAGGCTTTCATCCTAGGTCAAGTCCGCCCATGTAAATAAAATATTTTTCTTTTAATTTCTTTTCTTTTAATTCTTTAATTTCTTTCTGTTTTATTTTAATACCGATTTCCATCCTTTCCTATTTTTATTTTTATTTCCTTTATTTTCTTTATTTCTATTTTGCATGTGGTTTGTTAGGGAGAATTGAAATAGAATTTAAGTCATTTTATTTTTGCACAATTAACTTAGGGTAACCGTTCTTAGTAACGGGTGTAGTGGGGTGCCTAACACCTTCCCCACTCACAATCGACTCCCGGATCCATTTCCTGGTTTGTAGACCATCTTTTTGAGTGAAAAGGCTTTTCCAAAGTTTTGCCTTTTAAAAAAAAATAAAATTTTGGTGGCGACTCCTGAACCCTATTTATTATTCATATTTCAATTTAAATTTCGGTTTTCGATTTCATTTGAAAAACGAATTTTTTTTGAATTTCTTTTGAAAAAAAGGCGCCACGCGGTCGCATTTTCGGGTGTGATAGTTTGGCGACTCCACTGGGGACATGTTCGAGAGTCAAGCCCAAATTAAGTTAGCCGTGCAAAATATTATGGCCTTCTTTTATTTCTATTCTCCCTTTTTGTTTGTGGTTTGCCTTACATGATTATGGTAGATAACATACCTTTTACATGCTTGCTTTATACATTTTTCATCTATGTACATAATATGTGTAGGATAGATAACATGAGAAAGAAACCTTAAGATAGATGACCATGTTTTTATATCTTACTTCTTGTTTTTGGTATGTATATGTTTCTATCTCTTATTCTGTTTCGGTTTCTATTTCTGTCAATCTGCTTACCAGATGAGGGTAGGGTAGTTCATAGGATAAAGAGGTAAATGCCCTCCTCACACACGTCACGGACACAAAATTCTCACACACGTTATGGGCCCTATACCCGGGTCTGAGTGTTCTTAAGTTAGTAGAGGTTTATATTGATTTCCCTGTGAAGCCTTGTGCTTCCTGAGGTTATCATGAAGACCTCGCCTAAATTGTACCTTGTTATATGGATTGGACCTGTGTAGGATCTCTTTTCCTCTCAAGGTTGGGTTCATATAATAAGATCCTCATCTCACGGTGAGGGCAATTTGGGGACCAATGATTAGGGGTTATAGATCCACCAAAATTGGCACTGATAATCAAGCCGTAGATACTTCCTAAATAGGTAGAGCCGAACTTCTATGAACCAATACTCCCAACCTAAGATCCATCCATATTAGGACAAAGGAGGGTGTCTTTAATTGTTTACACATCACATTCATGCATCCAATGATATCCATAGGGAAAGTGACGCATTATCGCTATTTACTGGAATAATTAATGATATGCCATTGCACAATCGGACATACATTGATTATGAGGAAAGTATGCATTAGCTAAACCAACCCTTACCTAGGGGGTTCCCGACCCCGAAAAGGCCATAATCGCATTCCTTAATCTCATAAAAGGGAGCTCATTCAGCATACATTGACTCTCTTCACATATTCATAACATACTATGAAAGAAGATAAGATAAGCTAATAAACAATATCTAATCTATTTTCATTAAAACAAACCTCCATAAAACGACGAATTTTCAATAAAAGTGGGTATGTTCAAAATTTCGGATGATTATAAAACCCATAGGTTTTGCATATCAAACGTGCGAATGTTGCGTTTCGACTAGGGATTTAAATCTTTTAAGGCACCGAATCGTGTAGAAAGGTATATTTCTCCCGATTTAATTGCCGCCTCTTTACTTTCATGGGGCAATAGGCCCCTCAAGAAAGAGTGCAATATTTTCTGTCATTTCCCATGTCGGAACATTACATTCAAAATCATAGTATGATTGTTAGTGGATCGTTATATTAACTTGCTGAACGCCTTGGTGTCAATTATGTAGGGAGTTATTCCTTCTTAAATTGATCTTTACGCCTCTATTCTCTATGGAATAATAAATTCCTTGAGGATTTGGCAAGTTGTCAAGTTAACAATAATGATACACCAGCTAACGAGTTTTGAACATTTTTGAAACAGTGGACGATTAACCGGATTGGTAGGCATAATATTGGTAATGGAACCTTTGGGCAATGGGCGATATCTAGATCCGAGGCAGACTGGCCTAGTTGCAACGGGAGTGAAGCTCAAAATCAAGGCGGAAGCTGAATCAGTCGAAAGTCTAGTTACTTTAAGTGGGAAGTTGAATGGAAAGCATATCCGAGATTTTCGAAGGGAATACGGGGATATTCTAGACTTGCTCCGAATACCAGTCCAGCCAGAAGCACTTTCTGCCTTGGCCCAGTATTGGGATAGCTCACTAAGGTGTTTCACCTTCCCTACGTTCCAGATTACACCTACTCTAGAGGAATATGGAAGCTTCATAAATGCACCTGTAGAAAAAGATACCTCAGTTTATTACTATCCCGGACACTTACCATCGAAGCGCACAGTGGCTCAAATTTTGGGGGAAGATCTTAGTAAGGTCCAACTTCATCAGAGAGGACAAACTGAAGGTCTTTCAAGAAAGTATGTGGAAAGACGTTTGGAGATCTTAGCTGAAAAAGGGGATTGGGTGACTTTTAAGAGGGTCCTCGCTTTAGCCATATATGGAGTGGTGTTATTTCCATCGGCCGTGGGAATAATCGATTTGGCAGCCGTGAGTGTCCTATGGATGGTAGAAAACCATCGCGTAAATTTGGTGCCCGCAGTTTTAGCAGAAACGTTCCTGACATTGAGTTTTTGTCAACTAGAAAAGGGAGGAAAATTAAAGTGTTGCTTGCAGCTCCTCACAGTTTGGGTGTTCAATCATGTTCATGGGAGGAAGTATCAATTGGGTCAACGACATGACACCATCCACCACCCGATTAGGGATTTCCTTAATCGTGAAGGTTCTGCTCTGTCGTCCCCAAGAATGACTCGTGATGATTGGGCTCAATCCCTTGGTCAGTTAGACGAAAACAAAATCTGGTGGAAGCTTTCTTGGTGGGAAAGCGAGGAAATCATATACTGTTGCGGGGAATTCCTGAATGTACCTCTCATAAGCCCTCGAGGGTGCATCAACTACAATTCATCGATTGTTCATCAACAGTTTGCATACAAGCAAGGCATTCCATCTGGAGAGGCTACGCGGCTGGTTCATTTTTATCATAACGATCCGGAAGCTAAGACGCTTTGTCAAAAAATAAGAAATGCGTGGAGCCAAGTGATACGTAAAGGGAAATGTGAATTGGGCAAGCGAATTGTAGCTGCAACTAAAGAATATCAAGAGTGGTTGAAGGATAGAACAAAAGGGGCTAATCCTTTTTTTGGACCGAAAGATCCAATGCTCGGCAACGATCTGCGTGCGATTGATGAACAGTTAGCACGGCAAGTTGAAGAGAAAAAGGAAAAATTGAAGAGTCTAGAAGAAAGAAGACAAGAACGCCTGAGGAGTTTGAACCAAATGAGAAACGAATGTGCAGTGTTGCGAGCAGAGACCGATAGGGTGAAGAGGTATAAAGGAAGTAGGGGGACTGTCGAGGTGAAAAAGCTGAAAGAAGAAAATACAAGATTGAAAAGTACGATTGAGGAAGCTCAACAACGGATGATCGAGAATGAAAAGAAGATATATATTGGTGAGGCTC
Source organism: Erythrophleum ivorense (assembly GCA_026724425.1). Lineage (NCBI taxonomy): Eukaryota > Viridiplantae > Streptophyta > Magnoliopsida > Fabales > Fabaceae > Erythrophleum > Erythrophleum ivorense. The sequence continues at coordinate 534,927 of JAIUCV010000370.1, read as the reverse complement.
AGTTGATGAAGGTCCTTAAAGAAAAGGACGTACTAGAGAGGCAAATGCAGAAACTTGAATCTGGTGGGACTAGACGTGAGCTGAATATGTTGGCCCAGAAATTGGAATAGAAAATGAATGAAATATCCCTCATTAGGAGTGATAATGCTGCAGTGGTGCAAAACTTGGTCGAACAACTTAATCAGCAAGCCGAGACAATGGAGACGTGGAAGACACTCCATGCAGACCAAGCCGCAGAAAAGGAAAGATTCCGATCCTGGTTCAGAAAATTAATTCTCCTGGCCGATGAAATCCTCCCTAGCTTCACAAACACCTTGAAGGCAGCTGAAGGTTTAATTAATCCATTAAGTGCGCCAAAGGAAGTGACGGAGTTCTTTATGTTATGCAATGATGTTGTAAATGAGTTGAAATATCTCAATAGTTGTTAAGAATGCTGATGTAATGTATCCCTTGATACTTTGATCTGGAAAAAGAATTGTATTTCCTTTATGATTTAGACATGGCTCAAATCAATGCAAAGACCTGATCGTGTAGGGGTCTTTAATTCCCTCTCGTGTTAAGTGTCAACTTTGAGATTCTTATATGGGTTAATAAAATCCTTTAAGTATCAGAGGGCCCGATGTTCCTTTGCCAATTGTGCCAAAACGGTTAAGCTAAATTAAAATCGAATATACATATATTACTGACGATAATAATAAAACAAGAGAAACATTTTTTTTATATACCACTAAATTTGGTTTCTCTTCACAGAAAAAAAAAAGAACAGTAAGGGTCAAATACAAAAAGGCAATATTGCGCCTCCGAAACGCGTCCCATCTAACCAGACTCATCCCACAAGGATATACGACACGCGTTCAAGAGCTAGGCTTATGGAAGAGCATCAAAGGGAAGGCAGTCAGAGAGCTGAGGAGGACACAGTCGCTTTGAATAATCGCATTACAACCATGGAGAACCAGATGGCTCAAATGAGCGAGATGATGAAGATGTTGTTGGAGGCCTTTAAAGGAAAAGGCATTGATAACTCCCCTAGTGCCTCTAGTCATCCACCCGTTGCTGCACAAGTGGGGGGAAGTTCACCTGGAGTGGTTATAACTGAGGCACAATCTAATCGAGTGCCGGGTCCTGGGTTACAGCAGAAGAGTACACAAGAGGCTCCTATGATGGTGGCTGATAAACAGTTTCTCCACGATGAGGCAAAGGATATGCACGAGTTCCCTGGATATGATGACACATACACCTTCCAGATTCCTACGGTAGATGACAAAGGGAAAAATAATGACGCCAAGGAGGACTGGGAAAGAGAATTGGGGGAAGTCAGGGACCAACTGCGTGATTTACAAGGTCCAACCACATGGGGGTCATTGGATATAGAAGAGTTATGCTTAACTCCCGGAGTGTCCATTCCAAAGAAGTTCAAAGTTCCTGACTTCGACAAGTATGATGGCTCTGGCAACCCAATCTACCACCTTAAGTCATACTGCACAAAAATGACTGTTTGGTCAAGGGACGAGAAGTTCTTGATAAATTTCTTCCCAGAGAGTTTGACTGGGTCTGCTTTACTGTGGTATATGCAGTTAGACCATTCTAAAATTCGCAAGTGGAGAGATCTCACCAATGTTTTTATGAAACAATACAAGTTCAACCTTGACACCGCTCCAACTAGGGAGCAGCTGAAAAGAATGAATAAAAAGCCAACTGAGTCGTTCAAAGAGTATGCACAGAGATGGAGATTAATGGCTTCACAAGTTCAGCCTCCGATGATTGGGTCCGAATTTTGCTCATATTTTATTCGGACACTATCCGATCCATTTTACAAGATCATGTTGAGAACTCACGTTACCGACTTTGCTGATTTAATCGAGGTTGGGGAGAGAATTGATGCGGACATCCGAGACGGAAAGCTCACATCCCCTTTGATGGAAGGCGGATTCAGGAAGGGTCAAGGTGTGAAGAAGAAAGAGGGAGAGGTAAGCTACGTTCAACCTACAAGACCATTCCAGCACCAACCTGTGTCCTACCAGATTGGTAGGGGAGGCGAAGGCCAAAATCAACATGGACCAGTTATGAATGGACCTAGGCAACAAGAGAGGGGAGTTAATGTGCGGCCAAGGGACAATCGTCCGTGGCCTAATTTCAGCTCAACTAACGCGGAGTTGTATCAGAAATTATTAGAAGCAAAACTTATAGGGCCACGGTACGTGAAAGCATTGCAACCACCGTACCCAACTTGGTATAATCCCAATGTCTCTTGTGAGTACCATATGGGAGTCTCGGGACACTCAATTGAGAATTGCACAACTTTCAAGAAGAACATGTTGGATTTGATCGAGTCCAACCATATCCAGCTTAAGCCCGGAGAAAATTCAACAATAGCTACCAATCCTCTGCCTAGTCATGAGCGACAAGTGAACGCCATTGAAAATGAGTCAGAATTTTCTAAGAGCCTCGATGTCATTGAGTTACCCTTGAAAACTCTGGTAGTCAATCTTCGATTAGCTGGGTATATGCTGGAATTGCCATCAGAAGAGTACATCGCTGGGCCGCAAGCCATATTTTGTGATTACCACCAACGAAATACAGATCATGACATCAAGAACTGTGTAGAGTTCCAGAAGGCATTGAAAGAATTGATGATCTTAGGTGTTGTGGTTGTGGGAAAATCTGAAGAAGAAATTTGTGTAACAAATGAGAGATATGTTGATGTTGTTATTCCTACTAAACAGTTGAGAACAATTACTTTAATAGTCGACGAGCCTTCTTCAACAACAGTCCCGTTCATTCCAAAACAATCGCCAGTGATTATTAACATGCCAGCCCCTTTTCCATATGAAAGTGATCGAGCCGTACCTTGGAGATATAAGGAGAGCATCGAGCTACCCTCACGTCAAACAGTGATCGCCAAAGCGGAAGGAGAACCCGTCACCAACATAGCTGAGGATAGGAGGGTCACCCGAAGTGGTAGGGTCTATGCCCCTACAAATGCTGACCAATGCCTAAAGGGAAAGGGCATTGATGCTAATGATCAGAGAGAGGAAAGAGAGGATGGCACTGACGAAGAATTCCTAAAGATCATGAAGCAGAGTGAATACAATGTAGTGGAACAATTGAAGAAGACCCCAGCTCGAATTTCGATGTGGTCCTTAGTCATGAGTTCGGAGGTGCATCGCCGGGCTCTGCAAAAAGTTCTGGAGGAAGCGTTTGTGCGACCTAATGTTACCCCAGAAAAGGTCGCTAGTGTGATGAATATCGTTAAGACCACCTCTGCCATCTCATTTTCCGAAGAAGAAATTGTGGGGACGTCTGCTAACCAACCTAAAGCTTTGCACATAACTTTGAAATGCAATGGTTTTGTAGTCGCAAAGGTCTTAATTGATGGAGGGTCGGCACTCAATGTTCTGCCATTAATTACTTTTGAGCAGTTAGCAATAGGGACCTCACATGTTGAGAAAAATGATATGGTGGTCAGAGCGTTCGATGGTTCTAAAAGAGCGGTGATTGGCACCATCCGCCTGCCTCTGGAAATTGGACCAAAGCTCTTTACAGTGGATTTTCAGGTAATGGACATTGATCCATCTTACACGATGCTGCTTGGGAGGCCGTGGATCCACTCTGCTCGTGCTGTTCCTTCGACTGTTCATCAAAGGGTCAAATTCATTGACGAAGGAAGGATAATCACCATTAAGGGAGAAGAGGAGATCGTATTGAGTAAACCCAGTTCACTGCCATACATTGAAGCTGCTGAACAAGAAACGGAAATGCCGTTTCAAGGCCTGGAAATGGATGGGCCCAAGCCTACCACCGAAAATGTTAATCAGATCGTGATGAAAATGTTGAAAAAGAATGGGTTCCAATCTGGAAAAGGACTGGGGATATAGCTGCAAGGAATTGAACGGCCTATTACTCTCCCGGAAAATCCTAAGCGTCAAGGGTTAGGATATGATACTTTATTGCTAGACCAACCCAGAGTACAACCAAACATGAAGGGGAACAAAGGTCAAGAGAAGCAGAAAATTCCTCATATTAGGGAAACTTTTCCAAATCCTTCAGAGGTCATGAATCGCTTGAGTATTTCAATGGTTGACGACGACGCCGTGCAAGGAATTAAGACTTGGATCGCGGTTGATGACTCCGGGGAAAGATTGGATAACTGGGAAATTGAGGATATCACTGATGTCGTAACTTTAGAGTAATTGTTATAATTACGTTGTTCCTTTGTTTTAATTTGTTTAAGACATTTCCTTTTGCAATTTCAATTAGTACTTTACGAATGATAGTGGTATTTTGCGAATGAATTTAAAGTCCTTGGATATCCTACATTCTCTTTCTTCGCATTTTCTAGCTTGTTCATTTGCATTTTTATTTCTTCCCCCCCAGGAAATCGTTTTCCTCGGGACTCCTGTCCAACGCAGAAGTCCCTGAGTCCCCACTGTGTGATTTATGCGTTACTACGAATATGCATGATTCTGAATCCAATAACGAAGAATTAACCCCAATCTTTGAGGAAATGCTTGATTCCGAAGATAAAGGAATATGCCCGCATGAAGAAATAGTCGAAAATATTAATTTAGGGACAGAGGAAGACAAAAGGGAGGTTAAAGTGGTGGATAATCCCGAGAAGAAAGAAATGATTCAGCTTTTTAGGGAATACATGGACGTCTTTGCATGGTCTTATCAAGACATGCCCGGGCTGGACCCAGAGATTGCCTCTCATAAGATTCCTTTATTCCCGAATGTTGAGCCAAAAAAGCAAAAGTTGAGGAGAATGAGCCCCGACATGTCTTTAAAGATCAAAGAAGAGGTCATGAAACAATTAGAAGCGGGATTCCTTCAAGTGTCCACATATCCTCAGTGGGTGGCAAACATCGTACCAGTCCCGAAAAAGGATGGAAGAGTCCGCATGTGTGTTGATTATAGGGATTTGAACAAGGCAAGTCCGAAGGATGATTTTCCCTTGCCCCACATTGATGTGTTAGTTGATAATACGGCACGCGCCCACCGGTATTCCTTCATGGATGGTTACTCAGGGTACAATCAGATCCCTATGCATAAAGATCACAAAGAGAAGACCACATTTATTACGCCATGGGGGACATATTGTTATAGAGTGATGCCGTTTGGATTAAAGAATGCAGGAGCAACTTATCAAGAGCCATGATGGCACTCTTCCATGATATGATGCACAAAGAGGTTGAAGTGTATGTAGATGATATGGTGGCTAAATCTGGAGAAGGGGAAAGCCACGTGGTAGTTTTGAGAAAGCTGTTTGAAAGGTTGCGTGAATACAAACTTCGCTTGAATCCCAACAAGTGTATCTTTGGGGCTGTGATGGGAAAACTGCTGGGTTTCATGATAAGCCAGAGGGGAATAGAGGTGGATCCCGATAAGGTCAAAGCAATTCGAGAAATGTCGTCTCCACAAACAGAAAAAGAAGTCCGGAGTTTCTTGGGGCGGCTAAATTACATAGCAAGATTCATTGCCAACTTAACTGCAACCTGTGAGCCGATTTTCAAATTGTTAAAAAAGAATTACACCGGTGGATGGGATAGCAATTGTCAACAAGCCTTTGACAAAATTAAAGAATATCTGTTAAATCCCCCAATTCTGGTTCCGCCCACGCAAGGACGACCGTTGATCCTCTATTTAACCATCTTGTCGAGATCGATGGGGGCGGTATTGGGACAACATGATGCCTTTAGAAGGAAAGAGCAAGCAATTTACTACTTGAGTAAAAAATTTAATGAATGTGAGGCCCGCTACTCACTGATCGAGAAGACTTGCTGTGGGCTAGCATGGACCACTAGGCGTTTGCGGCAATGCATGCTCTATTTTACCACTTGGCTAATTTCTCGGATGGATCCCATCAAATATATTTTTGAGAGCCCGCATGTTTCTGGGAGGGTCTCAAAATGGCAGGTGATTCTATCAGAGTATGATGTCAAGTATATGACGCAAAAGTCTGTGAAAGGGAGTGTCATAGCGGACCACTTGGCTAAAAATCCTTTGAATGAGTACCAACCATTGGATTTTCATTTTCCTGACGAGGACATATTGGCTATTAAGGAGGGTAAAGATGAAAGAGGCGATGATGATGGGCAGTGGAAGATGTATTTTGATGGGGCTGCAAACATGCATGGCTACGGTATTGGGGCAGTAATCATATCCCCCGAAGGAAAGCAGTTTCCGGTGGCTATTAAATTAGAATTTGAATGCACTAATAACGTGGCTGAATATGAAGCTTGCATTAATGGGCTAAATGCTGCTGTAACTTTGGGTATCAAGAGTCTCGAGGTTTATGGTGACTCAGCCCTTATAATTCATCAGGTGACCGGAGAGTGGCAAACTAAGGATTCAAAATTGATTCCATATCAGAAATTTTTGGCCCAGTTAGTCAAGCAATTTGAAGAAATCAATTTTCATCATGTTACCAGAGACAAGAATCAATTTGCAGATGCTTTAGCCACCTTAGCAGTGATGATCCGACTCGACTATGGAGTCCAAGTCCAACCACTTTGCGTGGAAGCCAGAGACTTACCGGCATATTGCTTAAACATAGAGGAGGAGCATGACGGGCGACCTTGGTATCATGACATCAAAACTTACATGACGAGTAGGGAATACCCAGCTGAGGCCGTAGAAAGTGATAAAAAAGCCATCCGGCGTCTAGCCATGAATTTCTTCATCAGTAATGGGATCCTATACAAGAGAAGTCACGATGGCACCCTGTTACGATGTGTAGATGCAAAGGAAGCCCAGAAGATAGTCACAGAAGTACATGAAGGAATATGCGGTACACATACGAATGGGCTTATGTTAGCCAAAAAAATCCAGAGATGCGGATATTTTTGGTTAACAATAGAGAAAGATTGCATTGATTATGTTCGTAAGTGTCACAAATGCCAAATATATTCGGACAAAATCAATGCGCCACCAGTTGCGCTACATAACTTGGTAGCACCTTGGCCGTTCTCTATGTGGGGCATTGATGTAATCGGCCCAATTAACCCCAAGGCCTCAAATGGACATCGTTTCATTTTGGTTGCCATTGATTATTTCACCAAGTGGATAGAAGCTAATTCCTTCGCCAGTGTTACTCAAAAGGCTTTCTGCAAATTCCTCAAAGCAAACATCATTTGCCGTTATGGAATACCTGAAAAGATTATCACAGATAATGCTGCGAACCTGAATGGAACAGAGATCTCCAAACTCTGTGAACAGTTTAAAATCAAACACCATAATTCAGCACCGTATCGACCACAGATGAACGGAGCAGTGGAGGCGGCAAATAAGAATATAAAGAAGATCATTGCTAAAATGACAATCACTTACAAAGATTGGCACGATATGCTCCCGTATGCCTTGCACGGCTATCGCACGACTGTGCGTACATCGACTGGGGCAACTCCGTACTCTCTGGTTTATGGAATGGAAGCTGTCACGCCTATTGAGGTTGAGATCCCGACCTTGCGAGTATTAATTGAATCCAATTTAGATGAAAGTGATTGGGTGAAGGCTCGGTATGAACAGTTGAATATGATCGAGGGGCGCAGACTTACCGCTATATGCCATGGACAGTTGTATCAAAAGAGGGTAGCACGAGCTTTCGATAAAAAGCTTCGTCCTAGAGAGTTCAAGGCCGGTGAGTTAGTTCTTAAAAGAATTTTGCCAAACCAGGATGATTCTCGGGGCAAATGGGCTCCTACCTATGAAGGGCCTTACATTGTGAAGCATGCTTTCTCAGGAGGGGCATTAGTTTTGACAGATATGGACGGTCACGAATTGCCTAAGCCTTTCAATTCTGATGCAGTGAAAAAATATTTTGCGTAAAAAGAGGGGAAGGCTCGCTAGGCTGGAAACCCAAATGGGCAGCCTAGGCAAAAGTTAGAGCATGGTAAAAGCTCGCTAGGCTGGAAACCCAAATGGGCGGCCTAGGCAAAAATTAGAGCAACAAAAAGAAAAAAAAATAAAAAAGGAAAAGAAAAGCAGAGGAGGAAGGGAAAGACTGTCAAACAATATGAGAAAATGCTTAGGTAAAGGTAAAGAGGAATCTGAAGTTCGAGTTGGGCCAAAGTACAGAGGTTACAGGCTTCATGTTGGATTCAGCAGAATGCATGTCTTGTATGATGCAAAGAGTCACCTTACGTGGGGAAGACCGGGCAACCTGTAGAGGACATTCTTCGAAATACTTCTCAATCTTCGTCTTTTCTTTCTTTTTCATATCTCAAATTACCTGTTGTCCTAACTTTTATGTGCTTAATAAACTTCTAATTGGAACTTGTTCTTCCAACGATTTCTATTTTTGCTACAAGTCATGGTTCATTTACATTACAACTGCTACGTTCATGTTTTTCTACAAATGAATTAATGACCAAGGAACAGCGTTTGTTAAAGCAATTATTTGGGATGTCAGTGTTACAATCTTCTTTGAACTAATTGTCTTAATCAATACCGGGAAGATAGACTGGAATCTAACATCAAATAAATCAGCGTGCCGTCTTCATCTCGAACTTGATCATTGAGACATCTGTGAATTATATGACGGTTTCTTTCCCAAAAGACAAACGACAAAGATAACTGCAATTTCCAAGATAAAACTGCGCAATACCATGTTGGTGGAGCTCTAAGTATTCCCGATTGGATGTGGGCCGAAATATCCGGGGTCTGGTTAGATGGGTAGCGTTTTGAACAAACAATATGTTTTGGCCACACCAGAAGTTTTCTGAAAAAATATGTGTAAATAAATAACACAAAAAAAAAGATATAATAATAAAGGGTATAATAACAATAATAATAATGATAAAAAGTCTGAGAATCCAAGAATCCCGATCAAGTCAAAGTCATAAAGAAAACTGATAATAATAATTAAAAGAAGTAAAGGGCAACTTACACTTCACATATCACATTAAAACTAAGCTCACATTGGGGCAAACAAAAAGGAAAAAATGAATGATAACATAATAAAACACGAAAATCACATGTTTCTCTATCCACGCACTCGCCTCTCGTTTACACTGGGGCAAGCACAAAGAAGATTTGCAGTTCATCACATAAAGCATAACATGTTCCATGCATTTTACACTTGCATACCCTATATAAACTGTGGTTCATACTGGGGCAAGTAAAAACAAATATTTGACTTTTTATTAAACACCCTAAGTCCTACGCAGAATAAGCACCCAAAGTCCTACGCAGAATAGGCACCTTAAGTCCTACGCAGAATAGGCACCCAAAGTCCTACGCAGAATAGGCAACCAAAGTCCTACGCAGAATAGGCACCCAAAGTCCTACGCAGAATAGGCACCCAAAGTCCTACGCAGAATAGGCACCTAAAGTCCTACGCAGAATAGGCACCCAAAGTCCTACGCAGAATAGGCATATTAAGTCCTACGCAGAATAGGCACCCAAAGTCCTACGCAGAATAGGCAACCAAAGTCCTACGCAGAATAGGCAACCAAAGTCCTACGCAGAATAGGCACCTTAAGTCCTACACAGAATAGGCACCTTAAGTCCTACGCAGAATAGGCAACCAAAGTCCTACACAGAATAGGCAACCAAAGTCCTACGCAGAATAGGCACCTTAAGTCCTACGCAGAATAGGCACCAATAAAAGTCCTACGCAGAATAGGCAACCAAAGTCCTACGCAGGATAGGCACTTTAAGTCCTACGCAGAATAGGCACCAATAAAAGTCCTACGCAGAATAGGCAACCAAAGTCCTACGCAGAATAGGCACCCAAAGTCCTACGCAGAATAGGCAACCAAAGTCCTACACAGAATAGGCACCAATAAAAGTCCTGCTCAAATAGGCATCCAAAGTCCTACCGGAATAGGCACCCAAAAGCTCCACATACACTAAGCATCCAAGAATCTTGTATACATTGAGCATACCCTCGAAGATCTTGTACTTACAAGCAACTTTTATCAAGTTCCAGCGCACCCAGGTAAGTTAACTTTCCTTGACCTATTAGCTCCCCAAACAAAATACATGTTTCCATCTTTACTTACTCTCAAGCTAAGGATATCAAAATTGTATTTTCGATCCCCTTGCTTAAAGAATAAGTAAAGAGGGGCAACCTGTAAACATCATATTTTGTTTGGGTCGCTCTTTCCTTTTACACATTGTCAGAAAGCAATCAAAGCACCCCAGACAAAATACATGTTTTTATCTTTACTTATTTCTTATGCAAAAAGATATCAAAAACTACATTTTCAATTTCTTTGCTTAAGAAACAAGTAAAGAGGGGCAACTGTAAACACCGTATTTTGTCCGGGTATATTTCAAAAATAATTATAAAGTTAAAATAATAAAAAATGAAAACGAAAAATCCAAAACAAAAAAAAAATCCTCTTAGTTTAATAAGCTAAAAAAATATAATAATAATAAAAAGAAAGGACTCAAAAATAAAATTAAAAAAAATAATTAAAAAAAAACAAACAAACAAAAGAGAATAAATGCCAAAGGGAGAGAGTAACAAAAATCCAAAATAAAATAAAATAAAATAAAAAGAAGAAAGAGAAAACTAAAAGAGAATAGGCCCATTTTGTAAAGAAAAAAAAAGAAAGAAAAATTGAATTAAAATAAACTGAAAATAGAGAGGTTAAAAGCAAATGAAAAAAAAAAAATTTAAAGAATAGTAATTAAAAAAAAAATTTCACGAAAAAACTACAAGAAATATCAAAATAATAAAAGGAGAAGCCTAAAACAAAAATTAATTACAATTTTGAGAGCTTAATTCAAGAAAGCCCAAATAAGGAGGTCCAAGGAAAAGTCTAGCATCCTTAAAACTACAAAAAAAAAAAACTTTTAACCCAGAACCATTGGCCCACTCACCTAGCCCATATACCCAAAAGTTGGAATTGATCCGAAAAAAAAAAACCAAAAAAAAACAAAAAACAAAAAAATCAGAACCCGAAATAGAAATCCTACCCGGTGCCCAACCCGTATCAAATGCAACCCTACCCGCTTCTTTTTCTCCCAGGCATGCTTCTGAAGGAGGGGGACCACACAGAGGCACTCACTCGAACACACACACGCACAGAAAATAGGAGACGCAGAGAGGCGAGGGGGCAGAGGACGGAGAAGCACTATGGCTCTCCCCGATGGTCCTTCCCTCTGCTCTGGCTCCCGCAGGTGTTTCGGATGGAGTTGTACGAGGGATGTGCGCGCGCCAGGATAGTGGAGCAGAGGGGGTACGGAGATGGGATCGGGACCACCTGAAATCGCTTATAAAAGCGAAAAGCGGGATTTTTTTTCGTGGGGGGGATTTTCTTCGGAGGAATTCTTAGGGTTTTTTTTCGGAGGTTTTTGGTTTTTCGGGAAAGGGAAGCCGAGAAAGAAATCGGAGAGGGGGATCGAGCGAAAAATCACTGCGGGAGGTTTTGCGTGTTTTGTCGAAGGAATTCTGAAAAAAAATCGAGCGAGGAACGAAGGGAACGATTCTTCAGAGGGAGGAGGTTCAGAGGTTGAAAGGGAACGCACAGACGAACAGAAGTATTCGCGCATAAAGACAGAGGTATTCCTTTCTCTTCACAGCTCAGTTACTGATTTTTCTGTATGGATGAACATATCTCGAATGAGAATCTAATTCCAACAATTTTGTTTTCCAAATTTGGAGTCTGATTGCCTTTCCTTACAATAGTTTCGTTTCGGTATTCATCATAGGCTGGGTAAAGTTTTTGGCATTTCACGATAGTCTTTGGATTTTGTTGTTATTGTGCTGATATAGAAAAATCGTAGGCTCAATGTGTTCTATTTCTTAGAGTTCCGTTGATGTGTTCATTGGTGCAGTGAGATTGTTCTGATCAACTTGTTCTGTTACTGTATCGTATCTTTGCATGTGTATGTTTCGATAAGGGCCTCTACTGGTTTGGGTTCTGATTTTACTGTATGGACTGAATTAAACATGCAGAATATATCTGTTTGGAGTAATTCCCATGAATTTCCATATTTCCTTTTTTTTCTTTTGTCCTAATGAAGTTGTTAATACAAAATTGGTTGTCTATTTCTGGCTCAATCTGTTTGTCTGGCCATTTCCTTACATGACTGTTCTGTCTCGTGATGATTTGGGGTAGCTGAACTTTCTTAGATTCATTGATTAGGTAAATTTTACTTGGCTTGTCTTCTTTGTGGCCTTGTGTATTACTGTCGACAGTGGGTAAGGAATGGAAATGAGCCTCAGATCCCTGTCCCATTTACTTGTACGTTCTTCCTAATGATGAACCTTGTTACTGTGTTATTTCTGCTTTTATTGCTATTATTATTTTTTCTCTCTGGTGCACCCATGCCTGATGTTCCAAGGCGCCAGCGGATTGCTATGTGCAATGCCTAATGTTCGAAGCACAAAAGGGTGCTCTGTGATCTAATCTGAGGAATATGTTACAATGAACATGTAGCTCGCATACCTGTATTGTTTCATTTCCTTTCATTTTACTTTATTTTGTTTTATTTTATTTTATTCATTTTTTTTACTTTCTTTTCTTTTCATACTGTAAATGTATTCAAGAGTGATATAGTGACTCTAATTGGACACCTGGCACACACATACAAGCTATTTATTTCGGTTTGTAATTTTTTTTTAGACAATGCTGTGTGGGATTTCATATTCCCCTAAGCAAATAGGGACGGACCAAAAGGCCATGTGTGGCAATAAGCCTCCATGATGCCTTTTGGGCTTAGGATAGATCTAGTTTTTTTTGGGCTCCAATAGCCCCGTTCAATAGATTGCAAAAGAGATTAAAAAAAAAATGTTTTGAGCTTCTAGCCCTATTTAAAGATTCAAAAAAAAAATGCTTTTGGGCTCCAACGGCCCCATTCCAAAGATTTAAAAAAAAATGCTTTTGGGCTCCAATGGCCCCATTCCAAAGATTTTAAAAAAAAAAAATGTTTTGGGCTTCTAGCCTTATTCAGAAGTATTCCAAAAAATGCTTTTGGGCTCCAATAGCCCCATTCATTTGATTGCAAAAGAGAAAAAGAGTTTTGGGCTCCTAGCCCTATTCAAAAGTATTTCAAAAATGTTTTGGACTCCAATAGCCTCATTTAAAAGAATGCAAAAAATAGAAAAAAGGGAAGTAAAAATAATAATAACAAAAATAAGTAGATAGAGTAAAATAAAACAAAAGCCAAAATAAACAATAAAAAATAAAAAGAAACAAAACAAAACAAAAAACAAAAAAAGTGAAGAGAAAGAAAAAAATAAGGAACATATGCCCAAAAGGAAAAAAGAAAACACCAAACAAAAAAAATAAAACAAAAACAAAAACACAGAAAAAAAAAATGAAAACACAAAGGGTAACTAAGAAAAATAAAATAACAAAGAAAAATAACAAAACGTAGAAAGGGAAGAAAGAGAGCCCAAAATAACAAAAAAAAAAAGAAAACAAAGTAAAATGAAATGAAAAACAAATAGAAACAAAAAAGAGGATAAAACAAAAAATAATAATAAAACAAAAACAGTAAAAATAAAATAAAACAAAACAACAAAGAACAACAAAAAATAATAAAAATAATAAAAAAAAAATAAAAAAAAAGGAAACAAAAATAAAAAAAGAATTGCAAAAAGGAAGGAATAATTAAAAAGGGGAGAGAAGGATCAAAAAACAAAAAAACAAAAAAAACAAAAAAACAAAAAAAAGGAAAACGAACAAAAGAAAAACAAAAATATGAAAAAAAAAAGAGAAAAAAAAAATGGTAAGAAAAGAGAGAGAAATTGAAAGGACAAAGGAAAGTAAAATTATCTTTATTTTTGGCAAATTAAAACACAATCAACTAATGTCAAAATCGTTTTGTTTGTTAAAAGGAAAGGTAAGTTTTAATTCCTTAATCTTTTCGAAAAAATAGAACAAAACAAAATAAATAAATAAATAAACAAACAAACCAAGAAATATATAATGAAAAACCAACAAAGAACCAAAAATAATAATTAAAAAAAAAAACAAAGCATAAAACATCAAATTTAAATCTCCAATCGAACTACGTGGACTTTGATCCCTCCTGAAGGGTACGGAGGCCCTAGGCTTTCATCCTAGGTCAAGTCCGCCCATGTAAATAAAATATTTCTCTTTTAATTTCTTTTCTTTTAATTCTTTAATTTCTTTCTGTTTTATTTTAATACCGATTTCCATCCTTTCCTATTTTTATTTTTATTTCCTTTATTTTCTTTATTTCTATTTTGCATGTGGTTTGTTAGGGAGAATTGAAATAGAATTTAAGTCATTTTATTTTTGCACAATTAACTTAGGGTAACCGTTCTTAGTAACGGGTGTAGTGGGGTGCCTAACACCTTCCCTACTCACAATCGACTCCCGGATCCATTTCCTGGTTTGTAGACCATCTTTTTGAGTGAAAAGGCTTTTCCAAAGTTTTGCCTTTTAAAAAAAAAATAAAATTTTGGTGGCGACTCCTGAACCCTATTTATTATTCATATTTCAATTTAAATTTCGGTTTTCGATTTCATTTGAAAAACGAATTTTTTTTGAATTTCTTTTGAAAAAAAGGCGCCACGCGGTCGCATTTTCGGGTGTGACACCAGCAAACTCAAGCATCAAAGAGACAGGTAAAGGAGTAGCAAATGAATTTTGAACATCCAATGAACAGAAAGGGGAACGTCCTATATTTTAATTAGCTAGGATATCCAAACCCAGGATTCCATACAAGGGGTAGAATAAAGCACAGATTCAAATCCAGTTTCCATGGTGGTATGCTAAGCAGCCAATCAACCAGACTATCTGTGTCTATCATGGAGGACCCAACATATGACTCTATACAATATAAATGATAATATCCTAATTGCATATTTTGTGCGAGAAAACAAAAAAAAACCGAAATCAGAGAATATGTTCAACCCAATCAGCATGACTAGCAGCAGCTCTCAATCAACGCTATCCTTATTTCCATACAGAGGCAAACCCATATACACAAGGCCGTTCACAATCCTCGAGGATTCTAACCCTGACCTCAGATTCAGAAGCCTCGCAGAAACTCATTCAAAGACTCTATCGTCAGAGGTTGTTTATTAAATAGTAACCTTAAGCGATTAAGTAATTCACCCCCCAACATCCTAATCTGACAACCGAAATGAACTCGGCTTCAATAACCCGGCACAGAATATGGCAACATGTTTACAGCACAAGCAAACAAGATCATATAGCGAATAGGGAAAATGCAACACAACAAGTAAAACTAATTGCAGATCATTCAGTACCCAAAATCAGAATACACCCACCCCTCGGATCCCAGGATAATGAAGAGGAAATGGAGGAAACACACCTCTGGAGTTTAGAATATCAAACGAATTGCTCCCAAAGCCAAAACACCACTGCTATCTGCCCTCGGTCCAGTTCGACCTTCCGATTGTTGTCTTTCTCCCTTCCTCGGTCTCTCTCGTTCTCCTCCGTCACCGAACCTTCCTCATACTCAGCCCCTCTTTGTTTCTGTTTCTCATTCCATATCCTCCCCCCTTCTGTGTACTCGAAAAAGATTTCTCCCCTGTTTACTTTCTCGCTCTCCCATTTTCGTCCAGCACCTAGTTCTCGCTCTCGATTTCCTCTCCTGATTTCTCTCCTCCTCTCCGAAAAAGCCCCCCTCTCAGAGTCTCTCCCTCGGCTTTTATAGAAACTCCCTCTGGTCCCCCTTTACGCTCAGTATCTCTCTGCTCCACCATCCACCAGCGTACGCTCGCGCACTCCCTTGTACCGTCGCTTCGCCTTGCTCCTGCAAGCGTCGCGAGGTACTGCCAGGCAGACGAAAGGGGGGGGACCAAGGCCTCTCTCTCCTGCTACTCCTCATCTTTTTTCTCGCGTCTCTCCACTTGCTGCCGTTTCTGCTGCTGGAGAGTACGGGATTTTCGGGGACAGAGGGGGGGACCAGAGGAGTCATTTGCTCTCGGGTAGGGTTCGTCTCAAATCGATTTTCTGGATCCAGGAGTGGGTTAACAGGTTATTGGGCTTGGGAGAGGCTGAATGGCCACTGGGCCGGAGGAATGGGCTTCGTTTTCTCTTTGGATTTTGCTCTTCAACCCAATGTTATTTTTTGGTTTGTTTTTTTTTTTACTTTATTATTTTCAGTGTATTTTTTTTTCTTTCTTTTTTTTTTCTTTGCAGTCTTTTAAAAAATTTTTGTTTAACTGTTATTATTATTATTTTTTATTATTATTTTTATGAGATTTTACTTTTACTTTTCTTTCTAGTCTCTTTTTGATTTATTATTATTATTATTTTTTTTTTATTTTGGGGTAATTTTGGGGTAATGGGTTTCTTTTTTGTTCTTTCCTTTTTTAATAATAATAATAATCCTTTTTTTTTCTTATTAAACGAACTTACTTGATTTATTTTATTTTATTTTAGCTTTTTTTTTTAGTATGCCCGGACAAAATATGGTGTTCACATTGGATATATAATTATTTATTTTTATGTGTTATGTGTTCATGTTAAAAGATGAAATATGTTAGAAATTAGAGTTTTTGATAGACCTTTTAATAGAGGTTTTATGTGAAGTTATTTCTCTATAAACAATTAATGATATCCTTATTAATTGTTTAATATTTTGTTTTAATGTATGGACCAACTTCTATAATTTCCTTTTTATTGGGTTATTTAATTTTGTAAATCCAAATAAGCTTATGAGTATATATATATATATATATTCATGCAAGTATTCAAGATATGTTATATTACTACTTTTTATTTTATTTAAATTTTTCTCCTTAACATAAAGTTTTCTAAATAAAATAACTAAGGTAGAATGGTTGAACTTGTCTCAAAAGATTACAATATATGTATGTATATATATATATATAGACACACACACACACTTTTGATTGTTCTATGCGTAGCATAATAACTCCATAACTAAAAGCATATTACATTTTTTTTAATTTAATCCTTATTTAATTGAATGACCTATATATATATTTTTAGATACTTGTTGTATATACCTCTTAAAAGCTTATTTTCAGTATAAAAACTCTATGCCTGCTTTATTGCACTTTATTTTTTACTTATTAAGTATTGTAACTCATTCAGTTATTACAGATAGTGAAACTATGTTAGAATACTCCTATGGCTTAGCTCAAGAGCATTGTTGTGAGCCAATGGTTGATAGTATATTATTAATGATTATTTGTCCATTGTGTGTGTGTGTATTCTAGAACTAGGTCCATAAATTATAAGTAGAATCTCCACCATTCTAGTTATTTTTTTTCTTAATAATTTGAGACTTGGGAATAAAGCTCTCTTTGTGATATTCAATTATTTGATTATTGTAGGAAATCCGAAATGTCTTATTTGCGGAGGATATTTTGTTGGATTTTATGTAGATAGATTAGTATGGAACTAATTCCATAGTATTGTTATATAAATGAAATTTGATACATGAATGAGAATCTTTATTTTTAATTAGACTTATGAATGCAAGACCACCTTGTATTCCATGTTGGTTATGTCTCCTTTTGGGGTGTGACACATAAGGTAACAATGAGCTATCGTCTACTTTTAATGGTCCTTGTTCTTGTTATATGGGTTTTGCAACCATTTTCTTTGTTCTTGTTACCCTTGTTTTTCTTTTTGTAGATTGTTGGTGAGTTTAGGAAGATGGAGGCTGAACGTTGAAGATTTCAAATAGGAAAATAGTATAGCTTCCTCCTTGAAGATTGAGGTCTTGGTCATATAGATTCAATATAACCAAAAATTTGTATCTCCAACTATAGTAGTCTCATCTAGCTTTGATATTATTCAAGTGTATCATTTTTTTACTAGTCATTTCCTTCATAATATATCCAATAATAAAGATGATTATACACATTTTGGGTTGACCAAGTCATTAGTTGATAAATGTTTTGTTGTAGCAATAACCCTTAAATTTTTGTTTCTGGCTACAAGTACTTGGTATCCACTTAGATTAAAAAATGGTGAAAAGTTGGATGACTTTTTGTGAAGAGGCAAAGAGTCGAAGAACAAGGGTTAAGGGTTCACTTTAGATGCATCTTCATGTCTAATTTTTCTAGGTACCTATTATTGTAACGATATTGTTCAATTGCTTTTTGATCTAATCCAAAAACATACATTAATCTTTCTCTCAGGGGTATGCACGAGCTAGGTTTTAGGAGGAAAAAATTGCTCAAGTCTAGCCTAGTCTTTGGCTAGGTTAATCAAGGGGGCCATTATTGAGTTTTTATTTTTTATTTTTTTGAAAAATTTGCATGGATGTTGAAACTTTAAAACTTCATATTGTTATAACTACTTGATCATTTAGGGTATCTAATCACTTGTTTTAATACATTTTTGTGAGATCTACATATTAAAAATGAAAAAAAGATGAGTTTAGAAGAGGAACAAAAAAAAAATATAAACATAGAGGGTCAAACTTCAAAAAGCAATAACTTAGAACCTAGTGATTTGATTAGGGTTTTTTTATTTATTTTGGGTGATTTTTTGGGATAGATATTATATAAACACTGAAGGCAATTTGTTTGCTTATTTTCTTAAAAAATGTCATTTACTATCTCAAATTTAAATTTTTGCTTTTAAATTCAAAAAATGTATTTTTTTATATTATTTCTTGTCATTTGAATATGATACTCATACTTAAGGAGGTCTGACAAAGGCCTTAACTCATTGGCTATTTATAATTTATAAAATGTGTTTAAAATTTTTTTATTAAAATTGTAAAATAACCCTTAAAAAAGATTTCTTTTCATTTTGGTTCTTACTTCTTTATTATTATTATTATTATTATTATTATTATTCCCTTTAAGCCAAGCTGGGTTACATTGGCTGGCATGACTAACTTGGTCCTCAGCCCTGTCTTTTTTTTTTTTTCCCCTCCATTGGCTTGGTTTGGCTTGACTTGGATAGGTAACATTGAGCTAATTGGGCCATTAGGCCAAATAAACACCTATACTTTCTCCTTCCTTTTGAAAGGGTGATTTTTGTAAACTCTATTTAGTGGTTTCTTCTTTATGTGCACTAACAATATATTATTGTAAGAATGAGATATAGTTGGTCCAAAGGAAGTCTATACATAATTAGTAAATGTTTATTATCAAATATTAAAATAAATTATCAAACTGTCACATTTTCTTCGATTCAACTACATCCTAAGCATTAGATGGTTCCTTGTTACATCTTTTCATTGCTTCATTTTCCTTCATTTGTTATCACATATCTTGTTCATTGCTTCATTGCATTGTTTGGCTTCATTTGCTTCATTCCGGGCCATGTATTGAATGTGGCTTAGTTGCACTGTGAAAAGTGTCTTCATATTTCTTACATAGCTTTATTTGCTTCATTGCTTCATTTGTAGGGTCCAAAAGGGTGGTTATATTACTTTTCCTCTTTGCAAATATAGGTTCAGAAAGCAGACAGTTAGAATATCTGATGTATATCAGTATTCACGCCTCGAAAACTTAAGGCACGAGAGATCTGTACTAATCTATTTATAAGGAAGTTTGTTACATCAGAGTCAATACAAGAGTGACATGTACACAAAGGGAATAATACACATAAGCGAGAAAGAATGAAAGAATAATCTACCGGGAGGTACACGAAGCATGAGTAGGAGAATAACTAACTAACAGATAAGATAAGATTAATTACTAATCCTAACACCCCCTTCAAACGAGAGGGTGTGGGAAACAGCCCAAGTTTGTCACGGAAATGACTAAACTGATAATGAGCAAGTGGCTTTGTCAAGCAATCTACAATTTGACTTGAGGGGGGAACATAACGAACATCTAGCCTTTTGTCTAAAACCAAGTCTCGGACAAAATGTACATCAATTTCCACGTGTTTCATTCTTGCATGCTATATTGGATTAGCAGCTAAGGCATTTGCACTAAGATTGTCACATCAAATGATTGGCGTATCTTGTGAGGGAAAACCAAGTTCCTTAAGCAAAGTTAGCCATGAAATTTCTGCTGCTGAATTTGCTAAAGCTCTGTACTCAGATTCTGTACTCGACCTGGATACCACTCTCTGTTTTTTAGAAGCCCACAAAACCAAATTATCACCAAAGTAAACACAGTAGCCGGCTATTGATTTCCTATCATTAGTGTTAGTGGCCCAATTTGCATCAATGAAACCTATGAGACTTAAACGTCTACAAGGCTGAATAGGTAGACCATAGTGAGAGGTTCCTTTCAAGTATCTAAATATGCGTTTCACTGCTTGATAATGAACATTTGTTGGGGCTAACAAGAACTAACTTAATCTATTGACAAAGAAAGCTATATCAGGCTGAGTTTTTGTTAGATATTGAAGGACACCGATTGCTTTCCTATAAGTACAAGGATCAACAAGAGGTTCTCCATCATGGATAGAAAGATGTTGTCCAGTAGACATAGGTGTTGGACATGGAGAAGAATCAATCATGTTGAACCTTTTAAGAATGTCTAGTGTGTATTTTCCTTGATTAAGAAAGATGCCAGCATCATCTCGATAAGCTTCAATGCCCAGGAAGTAATGAATAGAACTAAGATCCTTCAAAGAAAATAGATTATTAAGCTTTTAAGTAAAATACTGTAGATGTTTAGAGTCATTTCCTATAATCAGTATATCATCGACGTAGATAAAAACAAAGACGATGAGATTCTGATCTCTATATATGAATAGAGAATTATCACTCGTGGCATTGCGAAATCCCCATTGAAGTAATGTAATCTGTAGGTGATCAAACCAAGCTCTAGAAGCTTGTCTAAGTCCATAAAGAGCCTTGATTAATTTACAAACATGATTTGGCCTATTCTTGTCAACAAAGCCCTCTGGTTGACGCATAAATACATTTTCCTCAAGGTATCCATTGAGAAAAACATTATTAATGTCCATCTGCCGAATGTCCCAGTTGAGAGAGACTGCAATGGTTAACACTACTCGTATTGTTGCTACTTTTACAACCGGGCTGTATGTTTCACCATAATCTACTCCAGGTGACTGTTGAAAACCCTTAGCTACGAGACGTGCTTTTATGCCGTTGTAGGGTGCCATCAGCATTTAGCTTAGTCTTAAATACCCATTTGCAATCGACAGCTGTTTGTTGTCCAGTATAAGACACTAGTTGCCAAGTTTCATTACACTGCAACACTTTATACTCTTCTTGCATTACTTTGAACCAGTGAAGGTGCTGTAAAGCTTCTTGAACGGAGGTAGGTTCAGTGGTAGAATTCTGTAATGATTGAGTTTGTAACAAACCAACAAATGGATGCTTGGGTTTAAAAACACCACTCTTGGCTCGTGTCACTATTGGGTGATTATTTATAGGTTCATCAATATTCAAATCAGAAGGAGAGGAGTCTGGTGTTGTATGTTGAGCCTGAAGCATGGAATTAGTAGTAAACTGAGATTGAGAAACATCACCAAATTCTGACAGGTATGGAGAACCAAAATGAAAGTTTTGCAAAGTAGAGCTTTTGTTGACAGGAGCTGAAGAACGAGTGGGCGACGAGGTTTCACGATCATCAAATGTAGTACCAGTGAATGTAGGAATAGTAATTTGTTGACTAGGAGGTACATAAGAACTGGTCCTTCGATTTAGAAATCCTGTAATAAAAGGAAAATGATGAGAGTTAAAAATGGCATGCCGAGAGATGTAGACTCGACCAGTGCTACTCAGGCATTTATATCCTTTCTGATTTGAGCCATATCCAATAAACACACATCTCTAGCTATGGAACTGTAGTTTATGTTTGTTGTAAGGCTTGAGACATGGATAACAGGCACACCTGAAAAGGTTGTAACATTTTGCAATCTGGGTTCTTCTTAAACAGCTTGAAGTAGGGAGTTTCACCTTTCAAAGAAATAGTAGGTAGCCAATTAATAAGGAAAGTAGCCGTTTTAAAAGCCTCAACCCAATAAGAGAAAGGCATATGTGCTTGAGCCAGTAGAGTTAAACCGGTTTCTACTAAATGGCAATGCTTACATTCAGCCCTACCATTCTGAGGGGATGTATAAGGACAGGAGTAGCATAAATTAATCCCATACGTATTGGCTATGCTAATGAAAGGTTTGAATTTAGAACCCATATCACTTTGAATTGCTTTGATTTTTCTGTCAAATTGGTTTTCAACAAGTGCCTTGAAGTGAAGAAAAGCATTGATAGCTTCAGATTTGTGCTTAAGTGGATATATCCATGTATAATGACTAAAGTCATCAAGGAAGTGTATGTAAAACTGACAGCTAGAATTAGAGATTACTGGTGCAAGACCCCATATGTCAGTGCATATTAGTTCGAGCGGTGCTAAAGCATGAGATGTAGAATTGGGAAAAGGTAACAAATGAGATTTACCTAACTGACATGCTTCACAGAAATATTTCTCATCATCATTAACTCTGATATTACACTTATTTAATATTAGCTTTAAAGTTCTATCATAGGGATGTCCAAGTTTCATATGCCAATCTTGTAACTCAGTGTAAGTTAAGAATGCAATAGGTGGATTTGGTAGATTCTTGCACTGAGATTTGATTGCTGGCTGGCCATTAACCTTGTATAATCCATCCTTGAGTATCCCTTCCATCAGTATTTGTCCTGTCCGTGGGTCCTTCACAATGCAACCAAAGGGATTAAATTTAATACCAACATCATTATCAGCTATGAGTTTAGAAACACTCATTAAATTCTTTGGAGCAGATGGTACAACAAGTACTTGATCAAGAAGAAGCTTACGATTGATGCAAGGAAAGAAAGAAGAGCCAGAATTTTTTACCATAGCCTGTGCATCATTTCCAACTGTTAGAGTTAACTTACCATTGTGATTAGCACCACTTAAACTAGCCAGATTTTCAACATTGTGAGTTACGTGGCAATTAGCACCACTGTTCATGTACCACACTTTGTCATTAACAGAGCTTGAAAAGGCATAATATGCCTGGTTAGATGAGTAGGAATTTGAATTTCGTTGTTCTGGGGGTCCTCCATTGTATGATCTGTCATACCAGAAATAGCAAGAATATGCAAGTGTCCAGATCTTCCACAAACTTGACAGATAAGCTTAGAATTACGGAAGCTTCTACCACGTTCTGATCGACCACCTTTGGGTCCTCTAGATCCACGCCATGGTGCTCAAAAGTTTTCTGAGTTGCGATGATAAAAGTTTTCTAAGTTGCGATGATCAGTACGCTAAGCAAAATTCACCGTTGGTTGTATATTAAGGTTGGAAAACTGATTGAGTTCTTCAATGTGATTCTTAAAAGTTAATAGTGCTGACTGAACATCGAGCCAAGAAATGTTAGTTTTATCAGATAATGCAACAACAATAGCATCATATTCTGAATCAAGGCCAGTGAGAGTTTGTATTATAAGATCATTATTGGAAATAGGATATCCAGCTAGAAAAAGGTTATCGGCTATGCTTTTCATCTTTGTAAGATACTTGTCCATTTTGAGATTGTTTTTCTTGGTCCTGTGAAATTCTGTTTTGTACAGAGTAATTCGTGCTTTGGTATGTGCACCGGATAGTTGTTTGGCTCCTTCCCATAGCTTACGGGCTATTCTACAATGAATTAGTTGTGCTCCCATCTCGGTGGTCATTGTGTTTCTGATCCATCCTAGTAGTAACTGATCCAGTGATCGCCATTCTTTAAAGGCCTATCACCTCACCATCTTGTAAGGTGTATTCCGGGGGAGCGATTGTTGACCCGTCAATGTGAGACTCTAGCTTGTTGCCTTTGATCAGTGGGAGAACAATCAATTCCCACAGTAGAAAGTTGCCCCGATCTAATTTGGTGGAGCCAGTTTGATTGAACGAATTGAATAGTGAGTTGGTCTTGTTTTGAATTGTGTTAACATTGATTACTGGAGGAGCGCCAGAGCTAACAAGGACTTGTGCTGAATTAGAAGATGAAGACATGGTGAGTGCTAAGACAGATTAGCTTTGATACCAAGTTAGAATATCTTATGTATATCAGTATTCACGCCTTGAAAACTTGAGGCACGAGAGATCTGTACTAATCTATTTATAAGAAAGTTTGTTACATCAGAGTCAATACATGAGTGACACGTACACAGAGGGAATAATACACATGAGTGGGAAAGAATGAAAGAATAATCTACTGGGAGGTACACGAAGCATGAGCAGGAGAATAACTAACTAACAGACAAGATAAGATTAATTACTAATCCTAACACAAACCTTAGGAGAGACAAGTTATGAAAATCTTAGAACAACGGAGGAGGAAATGGTAACACATACATGCACTAAGACAGGAGCTTCAAACAGCATTAGCAAAATGAAGCATCAATTGTGAATTTTCGAGAAAAAACAGAAGCACACAAAAATATATCTCTTTTTGTTTGGATTTCTCCTTCAGTGTACAATCAGTCATACAAATGAGCAGCTAAGTGCTTGGATGTGGAAAGTTTTGAGTATCCTTTATCATGTATTTAGTGGCAATGTATTCATCTTCAAGTTGTGCAACCATAATGGGAATGCCTCATTCATGACGATCACATTTGGCAGCACCCAAGTTGATTTCCTACTTCTCTAATAATAGTTTGTGGAGAGTAAATTACTTTAATCTACAATGCAGAGAGAGAGAGATGTTTGAACTGAACAAAAACTAGGCGCTAACATATAGAACTACTACAATTCAATGAAGAACACCAAAATTCTTCAATTGACATCTCTGGTTTCAAGCCAATAAGCTACAAGTAAACAGAATATGCAACATCAGCAGCATTGAATCCTCATAAGATGAGCAAACAACAGAAATAACTAAAAGGCATGGGTATTTTTTTCTTCCGCTATGCAAATCCACACAAAATATGCAACATCAGCAGCATCGAATCCTCATAAGATTCAAGTTGACACATGCAAACTAAAAATATAAATTTTATAAGCTGGGAGAAAGGCTACGCAATATCCAGTTTTTTATTAAAGCAACATCAGTAATTGACTACTTTACAATTTTGCTCTAGTCAATTGAATAGCTATCCTGAAATTCTGATTGACCATATATCTCTCTTTTACATTAGAATACAAGAACTACCCACAACTAGATTATAGCATAATTATTAAAGAATCTTAAATTTACAATAAAGATAGAAGTTACAAATTTAAAGAAAAATGTTAGAATACTTTATTTTTATAGTTCTTCAAATCCTTTGTGCTACTCTTTCCAGACTTGCTTCGCCTATAGCTTTTCAACGGCGTCAACGGAACCATCGATTCAGAGGAAGGGAAAATCACCATTCGAAGAGCAAATCTACTTCAGAAAACGCGTCGAGATTACCAGCTACCTGAGATAACTGGGAGGAAATTTCAGATCTTCGAATAACATATTTGCGTTTGATGGAAGCTTCTCTGCGTTGTGTTGAACGTGATTGCTCTGGGAGTTGCGTTGCGTTGCGTTGAACGTGATTAATCCTTCCACGAGAAAACGCTGCGTTAGATTATGAATTCAATGGACGACTGCGATTCTAGCTTGCAACGGGCGATCCAGATGAAGCCATATTTAAATAGAAAAAAATAAAAGGGCAAAACGCACCGTTCACTAAAACTCTCAAAGTGAAAGGGTGCGTTTGGCTCTGGCAAGAAACATGGGTGAATGTGGGCTTTCGGATGAATTGGACGGCTCCAAATTCTAGAGCAAGCAGTAGGCCATTCGAATTCGTCTTTGAGATGAACAGTGAGAAAGTAGGTCACAAGCGAAGGTTCAAGCAGAAGCAGCAGCAGCAGTAATAATAATAATAATAATAATAAATGTTTTATTCACACTGAGGCAGAAGAAAAAAAAAACTATAGGATTTGGGTAACTAGCTATAACCGCAGGGTTTAAAAGATTTATTATTTTATTTAGTAATATTTAGGTAAAAAGCACCAAATAATACCGTTATACATTTTTTAATGAGTTTGAGCCTAAAAATTTAATCCACAAAATTTAAGTCTAGCAGCAAAAACAATAAATATAAAATTTATCTCATTTAATAATAAAAGGGTAAATATTTTTAAAATTTTTGTTGAATTAAAAGATAATTAAAAGCTTTGCTGATTATAACTATATGAAAACTCATCACCATTCTCAAGAATTTGACAACGTAATTACCTCTATTTTCTTTATATATTAAATTATTAGCTTTTCAATTGGCAGAAGAGTCATAAATTTCAAAAGTGAGCAAATAACAAATTCTATTTAAAAGGACACAAAAACTCTACGATAGGGACACAAAAATGTTTATAACTATTACTAAGGACCTATTTGGTATAGTATATAAAATTTAATAGTGTAAGTTAATATAATATATTATAAATTTATCACTTACTTGATACAAATAATATATTATATAAACATATACATTATATCTCTCTTATACATTAAGATGATGTATAATCTAATCATACCTTGAAGGTTGGGATTAGACTTGATTATGTTTTGATGTATAAGACCTTATCAATACTTTCCGATTTTAACTCTTCATCCATGGAAAAATTTATTAACTAAGCTAGGTCGGATTTTAGCTTAACTCGATAGGGCTAATCATGGGTCATGTATTAGAATAGCCTAATGTTTGGCTTGATTTTGCACTAAACTTCTTTTCTAGGCTTAATATTTGGGCCAGATTTAATTAATATTAGTTGGGATTGGATTAGTTAGGCCAATTTTAAATTTTTGGTAAAAATTATAAAATAACGATAAAAAAATAAAATTTTCCTATAAATTTCTATAAAATATTTTTGGTAAAAATTAGAAAATGACCATAAAAAAAATTTCATACAAATTCTTATAAAATTATATTTTACCATTAAAAAGTTTTCATATAAGTCCTTATAAAGTAATTTTTTTAAAAATATTAATAGGATTAGGATAGGCAACCCAAAAACTGATTGAATATCGTACTCAGTCTAATTGATTTAGTATGAGATTGGGTTAGATTAGTTTCTCAAGCTAACTAAACTATTTTTCTTCCTTAATGTTTGATGAAAATTATAAATTAACTCTTAATTAAAAATAAAAATTTTATATAAATCCTTATAAAATTATATTTTTTTCTTAAAAAAATAAAAAATTTATTTAAGTCATTATAAAATAACTGTTTTTCAAAAAAAAAATTCATAAGATCAAGTTGGATTGGCTGAAATTGGCTAATACGACCAACTCGATCTAATTTGCCTAAATTACTTTTTAGCTATTCAACTCGATATGATCAAGTAGGATTAGATTGCTTAGATCGCTATGCATTATGTGCAACCCTATCTACTCATACTTTCTCTTAAAAAATTAATGTAATATAATAAATTTAAATAAATAGAGTACATTTTTTAACTAAAGGGTATTTTTGTCAAAAAAGATTAATTTTTATCTTCTCTAATGTTATACAGTACATCACTAAATAAATAATAATATTATCTTATATAGTATCATACCAAATACTATGTAGTTTTAAAATTTTATTAATCCTTATCTTATCGACCTTATATTATTAAACTTTATTCTATACATCATACAAATAGACTCTAAAATATATATATTGAGACATTACTTGTGCAATGCTGCCATTGCTTTACTTAACTAGTTTCTACAACTATTATTTTGATAAGGTGATTGGGAAATATATAGACCATTGGTGCAAAGTTCCCAAACTTCTGCATAGCCTTTTGCAACTATTGTGAGGACTAGGGCTGGTATTCACTTTTCAGGTGTATTGTAACAAGTAAAAGAGGAGTATTCATTGGTAAATTATTCTCATTTTATTGTTATCATATTCCTATTCTATTAAGTTAGTTTAGCAACAAAATTAATGTCTCAATATATCTTTAACTAGACATCATCCCATGCAATGCACACGTCAAGAAAAATACTATTATCTGAAGTTTGATACGTCAAATAATGTGGTAATTTAACATGAATAATTTATGAGTACATTTCATAGGTTTCTAGATAAATCATTTTTTTGTATACAAATGCCAAGAGACCATATCATGTAAATAAAATTAATATTCTCATAAACTATTCAAAATTTCACAGCTAACAACCTAGAATCAGAGTAAATCAAACAAAACTACATTTGCACAAACGCAAAAGTCTTAATCGTATACATTGAATTTAAGAAATATGTTTTTGAAATGTGTTTGCATCTACTTATACTACTTAAAAACAGTGCTTTAAATTTTACATCTTAACAAATCGATCTTATTAAATTCAAGCAAAAACTAAATTCATTTCAAACTTTTATCTAAAGATATATATATATATATATATATATATGTATGTATGTATATATGAATTACTTTATATTTAAACTACGACATAACGTGATGGGATATTGTCTTGCTCCACAGTTGCTTGAACTTATGGGAGGCAAATACTTTTGGAATGCCTATATACAAAGGTCATTAAAAGAAATTCCATAATTAAGGAGTGTAATGGAATTTACTTATTTAATTGCAATTTCACTCTTACAATATTAGCGTATTATATAAAACATGAATCTGCACGTTCTAAAACACTTGGATTGAAAAATAGCTCCACTACCATCACCAAAGAACTAGATAAAACAATGGAGTAAATATGCCTAGTAATTTAAAATCATAGATAAATGTGGTGAGGGGAAATAAACGAGAATACAAAAATACTTTAACGTAAAATATTTACCACCAGGAATAGAGGAAAATCCCATGGATTGATAGTTGTTGGAATATCATGCATAATATATGGAATTTATTCTCTCTACTTCTGGATTTTCACGTGCAGCTTTTATTATAGGTGTCAACAGCTTCTTTCCCTTTTTGTTTCCCTTATTTTACGTGATTTTATCTGAGCTATTAAGTGCAGTTATTCCCTTTTATTTCTAATTTATTTCCGTTCTTAAGAGAGTGATGCTAGTTAACCCTTGTTCCGCTCACTCTATATAAAATGGACTCTTGATATTCAAATAAGACAGAAGCTTCAGAGCATTTTATTCTCTAATTTGTTCTTGATATCGGAGCGAGATCACTATAATAGACTCAACCATGCAGTTCGGCCAATTCCAAGTCTTGAAAGCTGAAAAGGGATGTTCTTCCAGCAACGTTGCCCAAACAATCTCCCATGGTTCGATTGACAACCCATCCCTGCTAATTGCTGGGCATCATCTCAATGGAAGCAACTGCTTGCCAGAGTCGAGGAAGGAGATATACATCATGGTGCTACCAAACAACTTGACCCAAGTGGTTCCAAAGATAACATATGGGTCTTGTCACGTCATGGTGCATTCATTCTATGATTATTGAAGTTGATGAGAATTTCGTCATCTATCTCACTACTAAAGAGATTTGGGATGTTGCCAAGGAGTCTTACTTGTTCCGTGATAATTCAACAATGTTGTTTGAGGTTAAATCCTTTGTCAATGATTTGAAACAAAGGAAACTAACTATCAATCAATACTTTGATACCTGTCACACCCCACATTTTTAAGTACACATGCGCGGAAGCGGAATTATATCGAGGAAATACTTATGGCATTCGTTTGAATCATATGAAACATATGAGTTTTTCTTTAGAGGACATTTGTAGAAATTTCGGCAGAGTCTCCTCTATAACGTAGACCTCCCGAAATTTCTACAAAGTCACAGACAGTACAATATAGCCCAAAAGGGCGCAATCAGACCAACAGAAAACATCTGGGGTGTGGGGATACCCTAACAATGATTCAGTGGAGCTATATTTACAAGGTTTTACAAAAATTCCAAACAAAAATATATATACAATCAAAAGACACCCACAGAAGCTCCGCAGGCTCGCCAAAGGACGTCTCCAGAAGTCAGCCACTAGAAGGCGGCTGGGGGCAGACTAGAGTCCCTACTGCTCTCTGAAAAATATATATATATAACAAAAATGAGTCGAATACTCAGTGAATAAGCACACCGACCCTTTCAAAAATAACCATAGATCAAATAGGTTTACACATATATATATAGAACAAACTCTTTTTTCAAAATACACCGACGCATCTAAACAGAACCAATCGGAACACAGACGCAGAGCACACAGCTCGCGGGGAAAATCACTACAGACGCAAAGCTTTCAGCTTGCGAGAATAAAATGACTCCGCGTGTGGTGGCCTGCACACGGGGCTAGCACCACCCCTGCTAGCTGAGGTTCAGATCATGGTGCACCAGGGCTAACATCTACTGTTGTTAGCTACAGGGTTCTGAGCAGATAGCTCCAGAAAATTACCAAATAGCGTTTCAGACAAAATATGTTCAGATCAGTTTCACAGTAGGATTTCCAATTTAACTCAACATCCGTAAACTTGCAAAATTCCCGATTGAAATCAAATTTTGGTAAATGTGCTTATGACTACATTTTTGAAATATATATCTCCATAGATAGAGAATCCAATCCTTAAAACACTGCAAGGAAACTTAAGAACAGAAATAAGAATTTTCTGAATCTTTGGTCCGCGTTACTTACTCACCTTCCGAGATACTACTGAAATTCTCTGATTTGTTCCTTGGCTATACCCCGATCTCTGGAATTTCCTACAATACCCGTTCATCGATTTTTAGAAAATGAACCACCCCAATTAGTTTCATACAGGACTCAGACTTATCAAAATTTAATATTTACTCCTCTACGAATTTTACGCCTTTCAACTCGTACAGTAAATTCCATATACATAATTTTGTGCTTCCTTTTTCCTTGGTTCCATTTAGGAGATAAACCCAATTTCAAAAATTAAAAGAAATGTCTACCATCTTTAAATCGGGAAATTTATTCTAATTTAGCAATTAAGAAAGGAGCATAGGGGGGTTTTGGTCCTTAATTAAAATGGTATATATATTCCTATATGCAGAATTTTGGGGGATTAATGTATAGGAAATTGGGCGTATAATTTAACATAATTAAAATCAGAATTTTTATCCAACCACATCATCCTTTTACCACATTTTTTTCTGTGCAACACTTAGCTAGTTGACCACCCCCAAAACACATGCCAAAGTCGTACAAAACAGGGGAGAAAACACTGGGAAAATTGACCAGAAAAAAGGCAAGACATATTCGAAAATTCCAAGCTTACAATTACTAAGCAACGTTGCTCTCTTCCTTCACACACATAGTCCTGAAGCTTCGCTTGAAGAAGGAGTAGGAAGGCTGCATCGAAAAGGAAACACAGTGAGTCCTATGGCGTGAAAATGGAGAAGGAAATTAGGTCCAACAGAAACCAATTTGTGTAGCAGAATTTCGGACCTAAACCAGCGCTGAAACAGTGTATGTGGGAGACGCTGAACCGAGGAAAAGAAGCAGAATTTTCTGGCGTGAGCTTCCCAACAAACCAGCGCTGAATCTGCAATCCAGGGAGAGGATTTCTGCAGCTGAAATCAACCCCAAAACCAGAACAAATCAGCGCTATACAGGGGCAGTACAAAGGGGCTGATTAGAGGAGATGAAATGAATTTTTTTTCTGGCATATTCTCACCCCAAACCAGCGCTGAACAGCATCAATTCAAGGAGAGACTTACAGCTTAATTTCGGACCAAAACAGCAGCAAAACCTCACCCAAAACAGCAGCAAAACCTCACCCAATCCAAGGAGAAGCTGCAGCTGGAATTTCGAACAGCATCCACGCTGAAACAGAGCAACCAGAAACGCTGAACAGAGGAGTAACTAAGCTGCCAAATTTAATCCATACCACTTCGTTCAGCAAGGAGGAGATGCGACTGGAATGGAGCACTCACCAGGAGGATTTTCACAGCGTGCAGAGGGAAGAAACCAGCGTCCAGAAATTCGCACCAGCAGAGAAGCCAGCATCCAGCGAAAACAGGGGATGAAAATGGCGGTTCTGTACCTGCTGTGCTGGAGGATAAATACTGCAGCAAGTCTGGATGGGAATGACCGAAAGATCCAGCTGAAGAAGAAGGAGATGAGGGGCACATACGTAAACTTGCAGAGAAAAAAAAACCGATGCGTGGCAGCTGCATGTTTTGAGTTGAAAAGTCAATCCTTCATGCATGAATTCACGTAAGTTTTTCTTCACGTCGGGCTCCTCTCCTGCCTGCAGTTCACGTCGGTTTTATTTTCTTCCCCTCCTGCATTCACGTCGGGGTCTCACAATACCCTAATGCTATTGGCAGTAATATGACACATATGAGGCATGCAATTTGTCTTGCCCAATCAATGCTACCAATTACATGAAAATTGTGGAGAGAAAAAGTATATACAAATTTCTAATATTATTGAATAGCACCTTTGAAGAGGTTAGAGGATGAACTTTGGACACTGAATCACTACCATCCTTCAAGGAGGTATTCTTAGAAGTGAAGTAAGAAGAAAGTAAAAAAATGTTGAATCAAGTGCCATGGTTGCTTGTCCTAGAATGCAAACCTAAACTCTAAACCACAATCCTAAAATAAATTTTGGTGTGACTACTCTCATAAGCCTAGCCATGCCAGAGATATTTATTAGAAGATACAAAAAAGACCTATTGAAAAATGATATATAAATATTGTACATAACAACACTAAATGACTATATATAAATATTGTAGCATATCTTCTAATTTTAGAGAAAGATGTTCTAATTTTTATGATAGAAGAGAATTGTATAATTAAATTATCTATTATGAAAAAATTTACTATCATAAATACTTTTTTATATTCTTTTATTATTACAAATGTTTCTAAGACAATATTCAAAGAATCAAATAGATTTTATGGTAATGTATATTTTAGTTTATAATAATTATTATATTACGTAAGTAAGAACACTACAACAAAACTATGAAGAAGTGACTCAGAATTAGTTGAAAAAATAAAAGAAATAGTAGTCGCAAATATCTAATTTGCAACTGAGAAAATGACTGATGAATTCAGTCAAGTTTTGACTTGTCGCTTTACTAATCACCAGTCCAATCTAAAATTAGTCACCAGTCCAATCTAATATACCCAAAAAATCAGATTGGCAAAGAACCAATTAAAAATCAATGAAACCGGTCAAGAACAGATAAAATTGATAAAATTAGGTCGTCTAATAGCTCAGCCGTTTTTTTTTTTTTAATCTTTTGGTCCAAAACGACACCGTTTTGAACCCTTTTTGTTTCTTTTTACCGTGCGTTTACGATTTATCGGTTTAGGGCTCGACTCGTGGCTTTCTTCCCAGATCCCCAAATCAACTTGTCTCTTCTTCCAGCTCCTCGCACTTCGCAGCGTGTTCTCCTCCCAAATGAGCGTGTTCTCTTCTTCCAGCGTGTTCTTCCCAGATTCCCAAATCAGCTTGTCTTTTCTTTGCACTTTGCAGTTGTTCACAGTGTACTCATCACTGAGGCGTCCTCATCCTTCCCATTCTTTAGAATCTTTCCTACTCGGTTAGTTGTTTCCTTTTCCTTCATTTTATCGCTGCTCTACTTCTGTAGGAATTTCCAATATTCTGTGGCATTCTATCGTTGCCCTGCTCCAAATCTGTGCTTCGTTTCCAGTTGAGCTTTTCTGGTATTATTGTGTTGCTTGTGTTGGGATTTTCCAGATTTGTTTGCCTTGTTTCCAGTTGAGCTTTTCTATTATCGTTGCTTTGCTCGTGTTGCAATTTTATCATTACTTTGCTTGTATTTGTTCTTCATATGTATCAACCATTCATAATGAGCTAGATTTGCTTCCATGACTATATCTACTGCCACAAACAAATCTATAGTGTGCGAGATTAGATGCATGTCTTAAGATGTTGCTATCTGATTCCTGTAGATTATGGCTTGCAATATGATTGTATATATGTTTAGTGAGTATGAGGTTGTTGCTTGTTATTGCAGAGTGCAGACCCATTGAATTACCACGGTGTGAAACTATGGCTATCCTTTTCTGTGGTATATCATGATCTGATTGTTTCACAATTAGTTCTCTTTTTAAGAATTTGTATAATTTCCTTTTTGTGGGTTGGATTTTTGGCAAAGTTGTTTCTCATCCTGAAGTCCTTTCATTCTAGTTTGAGGCAACCAAACTTGATGATATGTGTCAGTTGTTGGATTATATAATGGCTACTTCTTGTATCCTTTCTTATTATGTTTTTGATTTGATTCCACAACTCCAACAAAGCCCAACCTATTAAGCCATTGTTAACCTTTTTTATGATTTTAGGGATATAATAATTTAGCTGATCTCACCCATAATATACATTATAAAATAAGCTCAAGTTGGATGATGGCCTTTGTTTCTGTTCTAAAAAGAAAAAGAATCAATGCAAGTATTTTTTATTGCCACTGGCCAAAAAGAGGAAATTGGAGAAAGTTCCTTTTCTCTTATCTTTTAAATATTCTTTGACTTAAAGTTTAAATTTTGATGCTCAAACTTCTAAAAGTAAGTACCCACTATATATTCGGCTTGTGACTAAACAGTATGGGTATGGTTCATCCTAGAGGATCATTTTATATTTGGCCAAAAATATAATTCACAAAAAGTTATGTAAATAACATACAATCTCTGTTCTGGTTTGGAGTTAGATATTAAGTTATATTAGACTTTATGAAATTTATTTTTAATATATAAAATTAAAAAATATATATTTAATTACTACCAATTTAACTATGACTTGACCAATAAACCATGAACCAATATTTTTGTCGGTTCAATGACCGGTCTGATTTTAAAAATATTATAATAACATTGACACGTAGAAAGAATATTAATATATTTAACAGCAACTTCTTTACTATTTTTCCTTTTTTTAAATTTTCAAGTAATAAAAAGAAAAAAACAATGTTGAATTTGCATTCAATGAATATGAATTCACGCCAATTTAGGCATGAATTCAGAACGTCCCAATCCTCTGCATATTGCAGAGATGCATAGGCCATGTAATCAAAGAAACGACGCCATTTTGCTTCATTTAATGCCAACCATCCCCTTGATCGACAACTCCAGCATGCAACATGGCAAAATGGAAACGGTGCATTTCACTTCCTTCATATAATCCCAGTTGTCTGCGTAACCGACGGCTCTATAGCACAACACATGAAAAAGGTGCACATCGTTTCTATTTTCCTGCCAACCATCAGTGAATCTCAGTCGTTCATTGTGTGCAATTTGAGCCATCCATTGAATGCCCCAAAGCTCATTGTTTTAAACACATGTAAACCCCATGATTTCATACTTAAAATGTAGCGTATGTGCATTCCTTCATCAACCTCAGAAACCATCTCATAAAGCGTGAGAATTTGTTCATTTTGATGCCAAGTTTCATTAGATACAAGGTAAGATTTTTATGAAATATACAAGTAACCATTATTCCTATTTAAGACATTTGCCTTACACTTCCATTAGCATCTCATTTGTTATCTTTTTTTTTTGGCAGTGTTTTTGTGCCGTTAATCTGCTAGCTAAGCATAGCATGAGGGAGGGGATATATCTTGCCATGTATTTGATATTTGGAGATCAAGGTTTTCATCAGCAACAGTGATTGTAAAAAATTGCATATAGTTATTCCTTTGTAATTATTTCTTTGCTGTACTCTTAGCATAATACCAACAGGAAATATGTATGTATATGTATATGTATGTGTATATATAAATAAAATAGATTCTTTTTTTAGATGAACTCTCATAAGTTTTTCTTTTTTTGGCCCAATAACTCTCATACGTTGTACACCTAAGTAGCTTTTTTGTTTGGCTTTGTTTCTTTTTTGGCAATAGTTTATAGTTGGAATGTAATATAAAATTTGGTAATTTTGTTCAATTTGACTTCAACTTTAATTCTCAAAATCCATTTACAAGGTGGCATCCATTATCTATTCAATGAATTAATTTAATGATTTCATTTCATTCTTGTTTATTTGGCAAAGTCACATTTTATAAATTTATTGATCTGGCATAAACAAAAATGTATGCAGCTATTAACTTATAATTTGATTTGTTTATATGTCATTTTCACTTGAAACAATCTCATAAATGATACAAACTCAAATGAGCCAACAAGTAAATGATGATATGGGTTAGAGAGGTGGAATTAGGGTAAAAGAAAATAATATGGTCAATAGTTACATCAAAAGGAAAATAATCTGGTATTGTCAAGCTTTAAAAGAAATATTTGGAACCACATAAAAGTAAAACTTGCAAGTGTAGCATAAAGTTAAGTAAATAATATTGTCACAATTAAAATCATGGAAATTTTTTTTATAAAGAATTTGAATTTAATAATGCTATAATAAGGTGAGAAGCTAAAGTGCTTGATGTTGCTATAACAAGCATCAAAATATATATGATAAAATTAAGAAGTTGCTTTTGATATAATAAGGTGTAAGGTTATGTGTAATGATAACAAGACAAGCTTGAGAAGATGAGTGAAAAACAAAAAGCAAGAAAACAGAGTAGGGATATCTATATGACTTAACTTATCAAGTAGTCTTTGTTAGATTGAATCCAAAGTATTAGGTTATGTGACTGTGTCAAGGCAAAAACAAATCTTAAGCTAAATACATGTTAGCTATGTTAGTTAAGTCACTTATCAAACTAAATATGTGATCGAATATTTGATTGAATATAATAACTAGTATGCTTTTTAAATATTGAATTTTATTGCAATAATTTAATTACTTTGAATAATTTGTTTAAAGTTTAATTGGAATAATAATTCATATAGTAAGTTTTATTGTTGTTTTCAATAATACCATGATATTCTAGCTAACTTGAAATTTTACGTGATATTCTCATATATTAAGAAGTTCTTATAGGAATTTTTTTCTTTTTATTTTAGGGACCAAAATATGGAGTTGATTTGACCCTTAGACTTGGGTTAGAATTTGACAGCCTAAAGGAAGCATAGAACTTTTAGGTTTCTTATGCTGAGTGAATAGGATTTAGAGCAAGGAAATATAACAAAATTAGGAGTAAAAAATATGGCTCCATAGTTTTAGCTAGATACGTTTGCTGTAAAGAGGGTTTGCGAACAAAAGACAAGATGGACTTTATGACCACCAAACTTTGGCCTAAGACAACGACTAATTGTAAAACAAAAATGTCTATTATGCACGTGGATAATGTGACAACCCTATCTTCTAAACATGGTAATTATGGTTAAATACAAAATTAATAATTAATGATCAGAGTTTGGAGTCGTTGCAATTTATTACATTATGGAGATATAGGAAAATTTGAACCTTGATGTTAGGGTCACCACTAAACAACCGCAAATGTAAGAATTGCATAAAAGAAATTATACTATCATGAGGGGTTTGTGATTCATCCATTCATCAGTTTTCACACATAAAACCTTCCACAAGTATTCCTATATCATTTCCTAGTATTACCATTGAAAAAACTGGGGTTTCTAGGCTAAAGGTAGGAGTTTGGGCACCTACGCCGCGACTTGGAACCCTCCTGCCGCGGCTAAGTTAGGTTTTGGAGCTCGAAAACTATGTATTTCACTTTGTGTCGTGACCCAGACCTTTTGCGCCATGGCTAAGTTATTTTTGGAAATCATTGGGCAATTTATGCGAATTTCACCACGACCAGCCTACGTGGCGCCGCAATAGAAATGCCTCATGGAACTACTATTCAAATTCCTATGATTTTCGCCTCGGCGGAAAACTCTTGTGCTCGCTACTGAACACTCCTTACTTAGTTTCCTTGACTAGTGCCGCGACGATACACGCTGCGCCATCGCAAGGTTTCATTCTGTCACCCTCTTGAGAGATTTTTTCGACACTGAGCTGCAGCGAGATTCCTCAAGTCGCAGCTTTCCTCGCCACTATCACTCTTTAGGCTATGGCGAGGCCTTCCTAGCGGCGGTGTGACTCCGTTCTGTAACTATATCTCCTAAATTTTGTGCAATGCACTCCAATTCTCTTCTTAGGAACATCTTAGGACCACTTCCCCTCATTTTATATGACTCTAATAGTATTTATCTACCTTATTTACCCAACTATTCTACCATTACCAAATCAAAAGTTAAGTACTAATTCCTACTCGTCCAATTACCACATGTTAGCAAATTCATGGATTAATGACAACAATAATTTAAGCACTATTGACACTTAACATTCGATATACATTCCGTTAGAGATTTCATACATTAATGGTTCATATCAATATCTAATACATCACATAATTATATTTTCAACAGTATAGTATACCATAAATTCAGTAAAATTCATATATCAGGTGTTATGGGTTCATACATCCAATATCAAACTAAGATGAGGCCTAACTCCTCAATAAATACATCATAAGTAATTAAAATATAAGAGTTTACACTTGACAACATGATTACACGATGATGTTATACAAAAAGAAATACAAAATTTAGCATCTATACTAAATAAATCAGCCTAAGTGTAGCCTTCTCCCCACATGGTTGGAGCTCATGGATTTTCATCCATTTGCTTCTCCTTATCCTTATCCGAAGAGCCTTCACCTAAAAGTATAATCCCATGAAACGGAATGAGATGCAAATCTTAGTAACCAAGGAAATTTTCATTCATAATATCTAATTTAATTAACATATATGCATGAATCAAAATCAACATCAGAATCATAATAGTTATATCAGCAAAGGAAATGGTTAGGCTACTATGATTACCATCCCATACTAGCAATCATAATTCCACATGTTAAAGGCTAATAACATCGAGAGAGGCCTGTCCACGGCACCCACTACCCAATGAGCACAACTATGGCTCAGTGCATTTGGGATTTGATCATAACCCGGTGCTCGATAGAAGCACATGCACTGGTGGCAGTCGCACCACAGCTCCACCATAGACTCACAAGGTCCAACCATAATATAATAAATAACTAACCAATTCATTTAGCATTTCAAATCATTCATGTACAGCAAATATGAAATTAAAGCAGATATATGCATAGAATTAATATAGTCTCGGTTACCTACCTCACTTGTAGACAAATTGCAAAAGCCACCAGTGGTACAAAATCCTCCTCACACTACAAAGTCTCAAAATTCGGAATGGGGGTGTCCTCTACCAAAAATTTCAATATATCACCTTAAATCCTAAGCAAATTTATGAGAAATTAATACCCATACTATAATCCAATCATTGGGGTATCAAACCAGCAAAAATACCTCAAGAAGAAGAGTTTATACTTACCGAATGTCAGCCTTAGCCTCAACCTACGAAATTTCATCATAGAAACATCAAAGGACAAGTTTCAAATTTTGGGTGTGGGTGAAAATGCTCTAATTGGAACATTAATTAGGTCAAATTAAAGAGAAAGATGAGAGGATTAAGTTGTATAACTATTACCTTGGCTGAATCTTGCTCTAGGAGTGGGAAAAGGTAGAAACATGCCAAGAACCCTAGCCTCTCCTTTGGACCTCCGAATTTTGTGTGTGTCTCTTGTGGTTCTACAGAATGGGGGGTGGCTAGGTTAGTTTTTAGGGTATGAGTTGGGTTTTCTATGGGTTATGGGCTGCTCCAAGATCCAGCTCTAAATGGGTTTCAGATTTTAGCTTTGTTGGGCTAACTTTAAGGTGTTTGGCTGTAGAATTTCATTTGGCCAGACCTAGTTTTAAGAATTCCATTGTTTTGGGTCTGCACAAGGTTTATTGGGCCATTTATAAGAGCTTATAAAAGGTGGATCTTGAGCCTCTATCACATAGAATTAAATTGGGTTTGCACCTAACTTATTGGGCCTCCATTAGCCTCTTATCATGATCTCTAACATTAATTTGGGCCTAGATAAAATTTCTATCCCACTTAATTCTCAACTCATATTAATAATTTATTTCTCAAAATTCCCATTCACTTAACTTACCCAATTATTCTATATTAATTATTCTTAATTAATCCAAATCTATGATTAACACCTTAATTAATTTTGGAGTATTACAGATAGGAAATATAGAATCAATGCCTTTGTTAAGAAGCATAATCACCTGCTCCATCTTTCAGAAATGGTTTGGCTATTAGCATCATAGCGTAAGGTAATTGAGATTCAAGCCTATAAGATTGACTTGGCAGAGGATGTAAGGCTTCAATAGAAATCTCCTTTTGAGTTGATGAGTAGGCATATTGGAGGAAGAGCTAATCTTGGCTACATCTAGTTGGATGTAAAAAAACTACCTAAGAACTAAAAGACAGAGAAGTATGGTGTATGGAGAAACTAGATGCCTTTTACATTATTTTCAAAAATAATACTAAAAAAATTCATTGTTTTATCATACTATTTAGACTGATACAAAAGAATAAATTACAAATGTTTTTGGTCTGATGCAAGAATTTTACCTAACTATATGTATTTTAGTGAAGTAATCTATATGGACATAACATTTAGTACACACTGTGATCATAAACCACTTGCATTACTTTCAGGATTCATTCACTAAAAGGGAGTGGTCATTTTTGTTGCGATAATATTATATGATAAAAATATAGAGTCATTTAAGTGGCTATTGTAGACTTTGTTGGAGGCACACTAACTAAAAAGGCCTTTAACTATTTTCACTTGTCAAGATTAAGCCATGACTCGAGCAATAGGGAGGTGATGCCAAATACAAAGAATTAATTATGCATTTAACATTTTATGCAAAATGGCATCAAGCATCTAGGAAACTTAATGAGAATGATGGATCACATTTTTTTGACTAATTTTAAGAAGGGCATGTATTAATATGAAGAGAAAGTGCAGTTCGAGGAAGAATGGAGCTGATTGCTTTCAACTTACAATGTCATGATAACACATGGTTGACTTCGGTTTACAATATCAAGGAGAAATAGGCATGGTGTCATATGAAGAAGGCTTTCACACTTGGAGCGTGGAGCATGCAAGTAAGTGAAAGTATGGATGTTGTTATAAAGAGTTGTATAAGACCAGATCTAGATCAATTATTTTTTCAAGTACTTTGAAAGAGTTGTGGATGATATGAGGCATAATGAATTGAAGCATGAGTTTGACGCATGACAAAAATTTCCTCGATTGATTATACAAAGTTCTTCCATACTTTGATAACTTTCTCAGATTTACATGGCTCCAATCTTTGACTTGTTCCAAGAGTAATATGATCTAGTTGCAGTTGCTAGTATAAAACATAGAAATAAAGAAGAGCCTTTATTTGACTATGTTGTCAATATGGCTGACGATGAAGGTGAATGGAGAGTTCAATTTGATTCCAGCAACAACGCAATTTCATGTAGTTGCCAAATGATTAAAACTATTGGAATATTATGTTACCACACTTTAAAGGTTTATGATGTGAGGGATGTGAAAAAAACTCCCTGAGAACTATATTATAAAGAGGTAGACAAAAGAAGCAAGGAGTAGTATTATACTTGATATTAGGGGAAATGAAGTCCAAGTATATCCTAGGCTAGAAAGCATGCGACAATATACACAATTGTATCCCATGATGATGAAATTAGCAACTGAGGCATTTGACTATCCAGAAGCATTCTCATTTGGTCCAAAAAAG
The DNA here is from genome assembly GCA_026724425.1 of Erythrophleum ivorense. Taxonomy (NCBI): domain Eukaryota; kingdom Viridiplantae; phylum Streptophyta; class Magnoliopsida; order Fabales; family Fabaceae; genus Erythrophleum; species Erythrophleum ivorense. Next base: position 493,616 of record JAIUCV010000370.1, on the reverse strand, counting down.
TATGTTAGAGTTTGTAACACCATGATTCTATGACTCATCTCATATCATATGTAGGCTTATTTCCATGAAACACATGAATTTCTTAGAAAAAAGTCATAGAAAAATATAATTAAATTACATTACATCACGAGTAAAATTTTTATTCAGTATTATGTGAGCCATATGGATTCATCCATTTCATTCTCACATTTAAATACACAAATATAACTCATAACAAACTTAAGAAGTGGCCTAGAACTCGTGCAAATGAATGGTGTACTCAAAAACATAATGTGCAGCCTCGGGTAGGATTTCTAAATTTTGTGCCTAAATTTTGAAAAATCAAGACTAATTATAAAAAAAATAAAAATCAAGTACACTATACCATTTTGAAAAGTGACAGATGTCTAATATATGCTAAAAATAAATCTAGACCACAATAGAGGCAACTAGCTATCGAAAATTGATAGAATATTACCAAAGGTCAATTGTCATTACTGGTACTATCCTCTAACTTCAAAAATTTATATCTCCCTACTCATATGTCCAGTTGGAGTGATCTTAGTGGTCTTAGAAAGCTTATTATATCTAGTTTATGCTTGTAAAATTTCATGAACATTGGACATCATTTGGCCCATGAATGACATAGCCCAATTTTCTGACTATATAAACAGTGTTTGCATTAATTTAATAGAAAAATGTCAATTTTGGAAATTTATAATTAATTCCACAGAGGTCCAAATAATCTATTCTTTAGCTTCCTAAAAAGCTCTAGATAAGATCTATATGTTTGCCAAATTTCATAGGCAAATTCATTTATATGGTTAGATCTTTATATTGGGTTATGAAATGGTCATTTTTAAGTCTTACAAAGGGTCTAAATGATCCATTTTGAGCTCCAAGAAAACCATGACCACTTGAGCACGTGGAAATGCACCAAAATGACATTCTAAACTTGTATCAAAGGTGCACAAACCCATATTTTTCAAACTCACTCATCCACCCCAAGATATACACAAGAATGCATATGTCTAGTCTTGTCATTCCATACCCAAATCATGTTATATCATGCATATGGCATTAATTCTCATTCATAAATCATACATATGAGTAATTACATATGTTCAAATGATTACATATCAATTTCATCATAGGATTATATCATATGCCATTGGTATGGCTATAAAAGAGACAAAACTAGACACTTTAATGTCAATCTCTCATCTTCCCAACTTGGTGGCTCCCATTACCTTGTTCATTTGCTCCACCTAGTATGTTAAGACATTGGAGAGGAGGGAATGAGATTTAAAGAATCTCAATAACTCATCTCCCTTTCGTTCACATATAAAATATGCAAAACAAGTCTTGAAAATATATGCATGAGCATAATGACATGTGTAATCACTCAAGAAACATTCTTAGCATTTGAACAAGTCACACAAAGCATACATAGGTTTGCTAAGCAAATGGATTAGCCTTATACATTTTTTTGTGGTTTTGGACTTGCCTCACCCACTTTCTCTAAGAGGTTTTGACTCAACCTCACTCTTGGGAGACTCTTTACTTTGTCTCAATCACTTTTAAGGGTTCTTGGCTTATTCTTACCATGGCTAAGGATTTTTGACTTCAATACACTTAAGCAAACTAAAGCACACATACTAGGTATCATTTGAAGACATATTACAATATCATGGTACTATGGAATAAAGGCATATGATAGAATACTTTTCATGACTTAAAACACACATACACATTCAAAAACAAGGTAAGCACATATTCATGCATGAGAGAAAGTAGAGAGAGCTACCTTTGCCACACAAGCACACTTTTTCTCTTGGAATTATTTTTTCTCTTTCAACTACACACTCACTATGATGTGAGGCTTGTTTCTCTTAGCTTAGATACATCATATGGTAACCAATTACACTCTTGAATCAAATTCTAAGGCCATACATTCCTTAGAAAAGTTAGGCAACTCATATGGCTCTTTTATAGTTCCATAATGCACTTAATGAAGTAACCTTAAGAAAACATCATCTTGGCTCTATTCTCTTTCTTCATTTATAATTCTTGACTCTATTTAAATCTCTTAAAGTCGTCACACAATCAAATTAAGGAGCCCAACTAGGTATTGCTTCTTTAAGCCATAATAGGGAACCTATGATACCATCTCACTATCCATGGCTTCTAAAATTTTTTAAGTCTTCTTCTCATCTTCTTCCATCATATATGACTCAAAAATAAGTTTGGAACAAATTAAAACTATCCCTTGGTACTCTAACCTCTCTAGGTTGTGCCTATGGACCAAGGAGACACCAAGTGAGTTTGCTTGATGGAAGATGCATATGAGGAGCCTTCTAAGGATTTTGAGCTCATCCAAACACGCATTTAGGCCTAGGAATTATTGTATCAAATCAGATTTTCAAGGGAGCCCATGAAACCTTAACTTTATTATCTTGAAAATCCATGACTTTTACTTGATTTTCTTTTCATATTCTAAATCCCCATACCTTAATTCATATAATTCATTCTTGGTTCTGCCCAAAATCCATGCGTTCTTGGACTTCCATATGTTGGACGAACCAAGGAAGAATGGGAAGAAGAAGTAGTTACCATGGGATAAAGATTTTACCTTGTTTTTCCTTGATTTCTTGCTTATTTCTTCCTTTCCTTGGCCTCCTCTCTTTAAATCAGAATTTCTCCTTTATTCTTCCCTAAAAAAAGATCCAAAAAACTTCAATAAAACCATAGGAAAGAAAGAAAAAATGGAGAAAAAGAGGTTTGCTAAAGAAAAAGCATGAAAAAGACCAAGAAAATCCATACATCTTCCTTGTTTTTCTCCTTCCTTTCTCCTCCTTCTTGTGCGCCTCACCCTTAGGGTTCTTTTTTTGATTTAGGGCAGAAACAAATGTGGTTGAATGAAGAAGGAGATGGGGCACCTTATATATGTAGGTAGGTTTAAGAAACATTTTTCAAAAATTCTAATTTTACTCATTTGTCTTGGCATTTTCGTTTCCTGCTTGTTTTAGCTCATTTTTTAGAATCGCCTTTTTCATTATGAAATTTAGGTCCTTAATTTAATAAAATACTTTTGGAATCACTTAAATCAAAGCTAAAACCTTTTCAAATGAATTTGCCAAAATTTGGGTCAACTGACATTAGAAAACGTCTATCGAAGATGTTTTAACTATCTTGAGACTCCCCATGGTTTTCAGGGCCTATGAGAACCTCGAAAAACTTAAAACTTTCATTTAAAAAACATTCCTATGAGAATTCTAAAATTTACTCAAAATTACAAAAATACCATTATGTTTCGTTAATCTTTCGTTCAAATTTGTTTCTTCATTTTAGCTATATTTTTTCTTTCCATCTGAGCTTGGGATTCTTATTTTTAGAAGTCTAAAATGCTACATAAATTTTTTGAGACCTCAAATCACTCTATCTAGGGGACTTTCCTTTGAATTCGGTGAATGTTGTACATTTATCGAGAAACCGTATGTTACGTTTCTGACATTTTTTCTCGTTTTCAAAGAACCAGATATTACAGAGTTAACCAAGCAAGTGATAAAACTTTGATCCAACCAACAATGATGGTGTAAGCTTGGCACCACCAATAGTCTATTACTTAAGCAATGGGATTCAAGAAAAGGGATGGAAATAGGAAGAAGAAATGAGAAGGGTTGTGTTGAGAAACTAAAGAGCAAAAGAAGAAGGATAACTTCTATGGTATAGACATATTACATGTCTCTATTTTATGACTAGTGGTCAATAAATGTTAATGTTGCCTTGCCTTTTTCTTTTAGGATAATCAAATGCAAGCAAGCACCTCTAACAACACACCTCAGGCACCTCTTATAGGATCCCAAATAGTTGAAGGTGACCTTACTTTTATTCAAATGTTAATGGTAAGACTAATTAATTTTTGATACTTAACACCTCTTAGTTCATAAGGGATTATATTATGATTTATGTTGTTTTGTAATGTAGGCGCTACCAGATTTTCCAATGCCATCACATGAAGCACTAGAGTATAGTTAAGGTGTTTCATCAGGTAAACAATAATACTACAATAACAATATTTAAAAGAAAGTATAATAAAATATAGAATTTTATTGAAATCAATCATATCATGTACAATGGACTCTCCTTGTCAAGTTAAATTGACAACAAGTGCCTAATCTAAGTAAAAGTCCTTAATAATTAAATTTGCATTGTGTTTATTATCTCTAGCTATAGACTTCGACCAATCATAGTTCCAGTAGTAGTCCACCTCTTAAAGAAGTAGGCTTATGCACATGGATGCTTGTATCTTGTTTCATACTTGTATCTTGTTTTTTGCTTTATCTTATTTATTTTCTCCATGTTTTCATACTTGTAGCTAGTTGTTCCAACAACACATCCAAAAATCCAATGAGACAGTAGCTTACAATTGTTCAAAGTTGTAATCTCACCTTTTGTTGTCCAATTGTTTGCAATTGACAAACATGCATAAGTATATGTACAAGTAATCAATCACTTGCATCATAATGAGAAATGAAAAATAGCATGATCATGATATCAAAAATCAGCAAGTTTTACTATTTTATGATTTGCTATCAAGATCAAGTTCTCTAGAAAGGAAAGAGGAAAATAGGTATTAAAATTATCCTTACTTTTTTTAATTCTTCAAGAATCAATATTAAGCATTATGTTATTTGGAAGTTATATTTCTCACGTTATTATGCGATCTCTACTCTTTATCATCTCAAACTCAATGGTCTAGAATGAGTAACAAAAAAATATGGCGTTATAGAGGATGGTAACTATGGTTTTGAAATTTGAACAGAAATGGAGTTTTTTTTTAAATTGGCCAATGATTAGAAATGGAGATTTGATCTATTGGTATTTGGAATGTGGCCTAATTAAAGAATATACATTATAATTTTGGTATCCAATAAAAGAATTTGATTTATTTTTATAATTCTTAACATTGACATGAACCTTTGAAAAAGTGCATAGTTTTTTTTAATTTTAAAATAATTTTTTAATAGAATAATATATTTCAAAATTTTACATTGGTTTTATAATATATATGTTATATTATTTTTAATATGCATCTGTTACCATCAAAAGTTGATTTCATCATCATGATCTTCATTTTACATAGAAGGCAAGAAAAGTCATAGCCGAAGGTTGTGATCAACAATCAACAATGACTTGATAATGGAGTAACAAAAAATTCCCAAACAAAGAGAGGAAATTAACAAAGATTATGTGAGATGAGAGTAATTAGTAACAATAACAAAGTCTTTTTTTGCTTTACCTTTTAGATAAAGATAAGATAATTTGTAGCACATGCCAACCACTAAAGAAAAAAAGTCATATTTTAGTTTCTTGATAGGTCTAACTAACATTAGCTATCCCTAACAAGCGACAAGAAAACCTATATCTTATTCAAGATACAAATATTCACCAAACCAAACTACAGCAAGTTTTTAAAGGTCTAACCAGCAAAAACATAATGAGATTAAAAAGCATAGTGTTCATAGAGGTATACCAAGTTTAAGATGGTGAATGATCTTATGGGAATGTAAAAATTCCATTACTCAGGCAATATCAGTGCAAATCCAACTAACACATGCATATCCAAGCACTTTGGCCACATATTCAATAGAATTTGCACAATGTTCCAGCTAATAGAAGCTCAGTCACTACAACCATAACTGGTTCTTTGTAGGTGCCAATAAACTAGCATCAAGCGCAAATAGATGCTTTAGTAAGACAGGTTTCATGCCCAGTTGGCTAGTTCAACAATATCAACTTGAGTTAAGATCCAATTCACCTTAATTACAAGTCTATTACCCATCCCAACTAATATTTACCAACTTTAGATTAAAAAAATTATTGACTACCATCTTATAAGTTAGTGCGTGAATCTGTATTTTTATAAAGAAAATATCAGTTTTACATTCTCTGCTCACTCAAGCTTGTTAATCCCCTAACTTCTTTCCAAAAATATAACATATCTATTTTTTAAAGACAAATCTACCCCTGTGACCCAAAAGTAGGACATTTTATCAAGAAGATTTTTACTTTATTTTTAGAAGCCTAATAATAGATAACCCACCTATGATTTAACTTTTGAAGGTTTGTCCACTTCACCCACTTTCTAGTGATTTTCAAAGGATCACTTAACCTTAGCCTACCTCTGTTTTGCTTGTCACACATTTTAGTTCAGAAACACATATGTGTATTCACCTTTTGATGCAGTAGACGACGTACCAACACTTATTTACCATAGGTGTTAAGGGAGTATCTGCTATAGATTTAGAACCAAAAGCTTTTTGACTTGGCTTCATAGATTTTCCGCAAGGAAATGTACGTGACAAAGAAGTTTGCAGTCCTACTGCATGCTTCTTAAGAATATCTTTTGCTGATTTCCATTTTTCACGTGCTTGTGTTTCTCTTACACTGGCAGCTGCCCTTTCTTTTGATTTTGCTATTCTTCTTTCTTGAATTGCAAGAACTTGGTCAGAATAGTTATATATGATGATAAGAAACAAGCTCAAGCCAGCCTACATTGACAACCAAATGGTCAATTCTACCAGTGAGATGCGACGTGCACAATTTGGGGGGTGGGGTGTAATCAATTATTAAGCCAATCTGACAAAAGGGGACAGAAATTCATCCTCGTATATTTTTGGAAGTTCCAGATGGTATGTGTCAATGTCATCAATTTTTCAAGATTAATATAGAATATTTAAGAAAGCATGATCAAATATCTAGTGTCATACTGACAGTCTAATCACTACAATGGAAATTAAACAAGACAGTTATTGTCATCTAAGCTACCAAGAATATTACTACAACATGTTGCAATAGATGTTCATCCTTCCCAGGTTAGGTGACACTAAGGGTTTTCGAGATTCACATGACCCTATGGTGTTTATGCACATAAGAGCCCCATAACAGTTTAAGAAGAAGAATAACTAAAAATGATTTTAAAGAAAATTATTTATGTTACTTATTTACTATATATAGATATATATATAACAGTTATAGAACTTATATTATTAGCCATGCCTCACATGATTTGAAAAAGTTTAAGATCACTCACGAAAGCCATGACACCATCTGCATTGATATTCTGATTAGCTGATTGAGGCTTACAACTCTCCAATTCGAAACAACCTGTGAAATGAAGAAAAACAATAAAAGAGAAAGGGTTAGTGTAACAGCCATCTCGCACTATGTAGATTAACCTTCGAACTCGAGGGAAAAGTGGATTTTCATTTTTCAACATTAACTTGTGTTGGACATGGAAGTATATCAAGGGTGTATTAAGTAATCCAAATGAAAGCTTCTTTTGAGATCTAAACACTAGCATGTTCTCCAACCACCAAAACTTTGTTTTAAGATCGTTGACACAATTGATATCCATTTTAAATCAAATCACATCTATAGCCACATTATTTACTTTCCATGATTTGAGAATATGAGAATGGCCATAGAAGAATGATTATGGGTAGTCTAATAATGTCAATGTAGTAATCGCAAAGGAAGAAGTAAGGTAGAGTTGGCTTATAAATCAGAACAAATTTCTTTACAATTCTAAAAAGAAAAAGAAAAAGACTTGGGGGAGTTTCATGACAAAGGGATTCAAAAACCAAATGAGTCCAAAAACAAATGACCACATTTGACTAACTTTCTTTCATACATTTTGGCATGGGCACCTTCCCCAATTTTCAACCCAACAAGTAGTTGCTTGGGATCTATCAGTCACTGGCCATCTAAATTGAATTCGCCAACCAAGTGAACCTCATTGCCAAATCCCACATGGTCCTTTGAGAAGATGTGAAGAAGCAAGCAACACACAACATGTACTTAACAATAAACCCACTACTTACAGGCTCTATCAGCGACAGGAGTATACAAAAAATTGTTTGGACAAATGACAATTGAGGAAAGAGAGGAAAGAGATAATGCTGAGGCAGAGCATCAATGGAAGGTTGAAGAAGACACTAAAACTCGACCCAGATTGAGAACTGGAAATGCAGGAATGGGATCCTCTGCAGTAAAATCTCATGAAGTGTGCCTGCAGTGTCTCTTAACTAATTTATTTTTAGTTTTTCTATTTTCTTTTTTTATTAAGTTTTCTCCCTCCTCACAGGACCTCACTGCAGGGACACTGTCTGGAATTCTTACTGCAGAGGATCCCAGTTCAGAAATGCACCATTTCCATTTTGTCATGTCACGTGCTGGAGCTGTCAATTACATGGACAGTTGTGATTAAACGAAGCAAAATGACATTGTTTTTTTGATTCGTATGGGTTGCACATTTCTACTATATGTAGAATTGGGATGCTAAATTCAAAACCATTAATTTCAAATTTTGTACGAAATTAAATTCAAAACCACAGCAAAACTTAGAATCATTGGTTTTGAATTCTGTATGGCATAAAATTTAGAATCAATGATTCTTAATTTAGTGCACAAATAAGCTTCTTATGCAAAAGGTTAACTAATGCAGTTGGTGAGCCAGTGATTAGTCACATCAAAAATAGAAATATGAATTTTTGAAGATACTGCCACATGTTGTCCAATGATTGGTGAGAATATTTTGAAAAATATGATTGGTTGAAAAAAAGCAGATAATTATGAAACATAAAATAACAATTTTACCCATCTCAATTTGTTTATAATAGACCCTTCCCCTTGAAAATGACCCACATCAAGTCACCAACGTTTTCTTCTTCTTCTCATTTGTGATTGAGAGCTGAGGACCAATTTTTTTAGTTGAAGCTGCATGGGGTAGCGACGTTTTAGGTAAGTGTGATATAATGTCTCAAACTTTTTTAACATATCTGATTATTAAAGGTAATTTTTTTATTTTGTATAATACATACAAATTTTGGTACATTTTTTTATTAGTAATTATTTTATTATCATATAAATTTAGTTAAGAAAAGAAAATTATTACTATCGTATAAGTTTATTTTATTGCATGTTAATTTATTTGGTTCAATTAAATGTTTATGATAATATTTTTTTTCTTTAGTTTTTATCTTGGATATAGTATGAAAGAAGAGATAAAATAAATAAATAAGAAAAAATTATTATTTCCAAAAATTTGTCAATATGGTCAATCAACAAAATAATCATAGCAATAAAGGTGCTAGTTGAAAGAAGAGATTGCTTGTGCTGCAAAAACAGAGTGCTGCAACCTCATCCATCGTTTATTAGAAATAACACGCTACTGGGTTTAGGATTATGTATTTTTGCAATCTGTTTGGGTTGCAGAGATGGGTTCTTCTAACAGTATATAAGTTTTGTCCTTATGCTAATCCATTGCAATTAAAAAGAAAAAAAAAGCATATTAAGCTAATCTGTCATTACAGCGAGGCTTCAGCTGATCTATTACTGAAGCTACGCCGTTGGTTTGGTATAATTGCAAAGAATAATGAAGAGAATATTAAGGAAAAAGTAGAAAAATTGAAGGCTGTCACCTTTCACTTCATGCAAAAAATTCCAAGGGTGCGTTCGGATGGTGATATTTCAAATTATATGGAATTACAAATGTAAAGAATTTGAATTATTATAATTTAAATTTTTGGCATTTGAAATATTTTAGTTGAAAAATCATAATATTTATAAAATTGTGTGTGACGCGTGCACACACGAGCATGTGTACTTACATGTATATATGTGTTTATACATGCTGTCACACCCGAAAATGCGACCGCGTGATGCTTTTAAAAGAAATTTTTTTGAAAAGAAAATTTTTATTCAATCTCTAAAGAAAATGAAAACTGAAATCAAAATTAAAAATAAGAGTAGAGTCACCACAAAAAATTTTATTTTTAAAAGGTAACACTTTGAAAAAACCTTTTTATAAGAAAAACAAAAATGGTCTACAAACTAGATACGAATTCGGGAGTCTATTGTGAGTGGAGAAGGTATTAAGTACTTCACTACACCCATTTTAAGAATAGTTACCTTAAGTCAGTTGTGCAAAATTTACCATGACTTTAATCTATTTTAATTCTCCTTAACAAATCACATACAAAATAAAGAAGTAAAGAAATTAAATGAAATAGAATTAAGAGTAAAAGAGAAAAAGAAATTAAAGAAATAAAATTAAGAATGAGAGGAAAGAAATTAAAAAAATAACACTAAAAGAAAATATTTATTTACAAGGGCGGACTTGATCTAGGATAAGAGTCTAGGGCCTACGTACCTTTCAGAAAGATCAAAGTTCACATAGTTCGAACTGAGATTTTGTTTTTTTTTTTAAGGATTTTTTTGGGGTTTTTTTATTTGTTTTTGTTTTTATTTTTTGTTGTTTTGTTATTATTTTTATTATTATTATTTTTAATGATTAAGTTATTATTATTATTTTTTGAAAAATCAAAAAAAATAAAACTTACTTCCTTCTTAACTAATTTAGAAATTGATTGATGTGTTTTAATTTGTTAAAAGTGAATTTAATTTTTACTTTTCTTGTATTTTCAATTTTTTCTTCTCATTATTATTATTATTATTATTATTATTATTATTATTATTATTTCTACTTTTTTGTTTGTTTGTTTGCTTTTTTTTTGAAAGATTTTTTTGGTTTTCTTTTATTATTTGTTTTTGTTTTTATTTTTTTGTTGTTTTATTTTATTTTGTTTTAGTTTGGCAAACTTTTGAGAAGGAAGAAAAGCTGAATTTCACCTTTGAAAACCTCTTATTATTCATAGAGAATGACTCCTTTTTTGTTTTATTTTATTATTTTCTTGTTTTTTTTATTTAAACCTAATCCCCGAATAGATTAATAACTTTGCCCTTCTTCTTTTTCTTTTTTTGGCTTCCTTATATTTAAAACATAAACTCCAACCCTTGTAAATGCATGTTTTTATTTTAGCGGAAATCCACTTGACCTTCTAGAAATTCTTTTTTTCATACCTTCATTTTTATTCCCATCTATTATTTTTCGTTTTTTTTTTTTTTGCTTTTCTTGTTTTTGTTTCTTCTTTGGTTTTTCTCTTTTTTTTCTTTTAGGAGTATTCTTCACCTTTTTTTTTTAAAAAAAGGAACTTTTCCCTTTTTGAAAACTCTCTTTTTGTTTTTTTGTTTTTACACTTCCTTGAAACCAAAATTAACTTGATGCGGGCTATGGGGACCCAAAATCAATACTCACCTAAAATTTACTTTTCTTGTATTTTCAATTTTCCTTTTATCTAAAATTCCTTTTTTTATTTCATCAAAGACTTGAATTCAAAACTTTCTTCCTTTTTCCTTGAAGTTCGTCATTATTATTATTTTTAGCCAAATTATGTATGGATTGGAACCAAAAATTCATCAGCATGCACAAAAAAAGAAAAGAAAAAAAAAGTCCCATAAATGCCAAGGAGACTTATTGTCTCACATGGTTCCTCGGATAGCCCTATATATCAGAGGGGACAAAAATTCTCACACAACAATTCTAGGAGAGGGAAAGAAAAATAAAAACAAATAAAACGAAAATAGGAGCAAGAATACGAAAATAGTGACATGGACAACTAGATGTTTGTGTTTAAGCGTGCTATTATGGCCAATCCCAAAACCCCAATAATATTGAATACACATCTCATTTCAAGGGTAACAAAGAAAACGAAAAGGATTAAAAACAGAAACAGACACATGAAACCAATCATGCTTTCACCTTATTTTTATTGGTCCTTAATTTGGAATCCCTAGAATATGCACTTTGGGGTTATAAGGCCAGTGATCCAATTGTCACGAGAAGGTAGAGAAAGGACAAGAAAGAATTAGATCAAGGTTGAAAAATGGTCCAAAATTTGAATTTAATTAAAATTTGTTAAGACTCGCATCTTTGCTTGTCTTAATACTTAAATCCAACCATAATAGCAACTCAAAACTTTCTTAATGATAATGCTTAAATCACCTACGGGCTTACTAAATTTGATTATGGTCAAATCTGTTAAACCTTCAAGCATGTGCTCCAATTACAAACTAACAACCAGTTATAAATTTCTTCAAGACCAACTCGAAGCATGGGAGGCTGAGAATTACTATCTATTATTTTATTGAAAATTGAATCACTCCACATCGAAATTGTAATCCTTGAATCAGCATTCTAACATTTGCTACTAGAGCATATTGAACAGAATCAATTTGTTCATGATGTTTAGGTATAACAAAGCACATCGTATCTCATTTCCATAGCCAGCTTTCAATTACACAGAAACTCAAAGACCAGTAAAGCTACAAATCTAAGTATACACATGCCGCGGATACAAAACTCCTACCTCATCAATCAACGATTCAACAAAAGTTATAAATACAAAGCACCTAAACAAGACTCACACTCGCCTTACAGCATACCAAGGTTCAGAATCTCATGTTCAATCCTAGTCATATAGCCTAAACGAACACGAAGCAATTAACCTCGTTTTGTTCTCTAGCTTCCGAAGAAATCGAGAATCATAGCAACCCAAAATGACTTCCAGTAAATCAATTTACCTAACTAGTTGAGTGCTCCTTTTGGAACATTGATTGCTATGGCCTCTTCCTCTCCCTTTGCTGTAGTTCGGTCAAATCCCTTGTTCTCCAACCAGATGCTTCCCGGTCTCTTTCTCACCGAATCGATTGGTTTTCTCCAATTTTCAATTTCTCTCCTTTTTTGTTTGATTTTTCGACATTCTCCTCTTCCTTTTCTCTACTTCTCTTCCCCAAAAAAAAATCTCCCCCTCTTCTCTACTGCTCCCCCTCTTTTTATTCGAAAATCCCCTCTTCCCCAATCTGAATCAAGAACCCCTTTTTCGTTTCTTCCCCCCTTCCTCGATCCGTGCCTCCTTCTTCTCTCATTCCATTTTCGTCTTCCCTTCCCTCGGCCTCTGGTGATGAAAGGGATGTGAGGAGGAGGCCAACTCCTCGAACTTGCCATTGGCCCTTTGCCCCTCCTTTGGTCAGCTTTCTGGAACGCTGTCCCATTGTTTTCGTTTTTGTGCTCCTCTACTATGCCAGGTCTGTGCGTCTCTGCTTCGACTTGCCTCATGACAGATAGGGTGAATGGGGGAGTGAATGGGCCTGGAGGATCCGATGAGTTAAAGGGAATTGGGCCAATTTTTTTTTTCAATTTGGACCATTGGTAAAAGCCTCTTTTTGGGTTTTTTAGTTAATGGATCAAACTTAGGATGAGTGGGCTATAGGTTTCTTTTTGAATTTGGGCCATTTTCCTTTTAATTCAGTAGCTTGACAGTTTTCTTTTCCTTATCTTCTTCTCTTTTTTTTTTTTATATCATTGGATTGCGAGGGAAGGATGGGCTTTTTTTTTCTTTATTTTTTTCATTCCTCTTCTTCTCTTTTTTTTTTAAATTATATTTTTAATTTTCTTAAACAAAAATTTATGTTCTCTTTTTATTTTGTTGTTTTGTTTTTTTTAAAGGAACCTACTTTTTTTTGTGGCCTTAGAGTTAATGGGCCGGATTTAAGAAAGTTAGGCTGTGGGCTTCTTTTGAATCTGGGCCTTTTCCATTTTGTTTTGTTTTTTTTTTGTTTTTGTTTTTTTGTTTTTATTTAATGGGCTTAGGGCAACTGAATTTTTCAGGCTGGGTTGGCCCAACTTTCTTTTTTGAAAATTCTCTTGTATTCATTCTTTTCGCTCCTTTTTCTTTTTTGTCTTTCTTGATTTTTTTATTTCTCTTTTTTGATTTTTTTTAAATTAATCAATTTTTTTTAATTTTTGTTTTCTATGACTTTGGGCATATTTTTACTATTTTAATTTTTGTTATACTCGGACAAAATATGGTGTTCACACTTATACATTAACTCATGCATGTGAGCACAAGCGATCGAACCTATGTGTATCTATATGCAAATGTGCTTGTGTGCTTATGTATGTATGTGTGCCCCTCCTGCACGAGTATGTTGTGTGTGTATACGCAAGCGTGGGCACGTATGTGTGTGTATATATATATAGGGGTGTTCATAGGTTCGGTTTGGTTCGGTTTTGGATTAAAACCAAACCGAACCAACCTTGTTGGTTTAACAATTTTTTGGACCTTTTCGGTTTTGAATTCTAATCGGTTTGATTCGGTTTTTGTTCGGTTTGGTTCGGTTTGATTCATGTTTTTTTGGCCAAAAATATTTTTTTAAGATTTTATTCTTTGTAATATATAAAATTTAATTTCTAATATTATGCATCTTATTAAATTTTAACCAATAATAATATATTTATAATTTTATTTTTAGTCTAGAAAACACCTATAAATTGACAAAAAATTTGAAAAGTAAATAAAATAAAATAAAATAAGAGTAATATTTTATAATAAAATAATATAGGCAACTTGTTGGTTTGGTTCGGTTTAACCGAACCAAACATGCCATGAACCGACAACCGAACCGAATTAATCGGTTTTAGATTTAAAAAAACCAAACCAAACCATTTGTTAATCGGTTTTTATTGGTTTGGTTCGGTTTGGTTCGGTTTGAATGGTTTGGTTTGGTTTTGTTCGGTTTTGTTCACCCCTATATATATATATATATATAGGTGTGTATACACCTTTGGGAATATTTATGCACAAGCATGTACGCATGCGTGTGAGTGTTTCTATATATGAATATTGTATACATGTGCAAGTATTAAAAATAATTGTCTACTAAAAAAATACAAATAACTAAACTGTCGAAAAATTAAAAGACAAAAATTTATGAAATTTCACATATTGAGGTGAATATTTAAACTCTTTTAAATTTGCTCTATTCAATTAGTTCAAAAATTTAAAAACCAGATCATTTCTAATCCAAACAATTTTTTTTTCAATGAAACAATTAATATACCTCCAAAAATCACTTTCACCATTTAAATTACTTCATCCAAGACAACCCAAAAAATACTGACGCATGCACCCTTGTCTCAAAATATTTTTTCTTACTAACTAATAGCTATTCCCCTGTGATTACAACAAAATATTATTTTATTATTTTATTATTTGGCCGACTTTTCCCCCATATAAAAATCACGTGACCATATTGGAGCTTTCCTCTGCCTCTTACATGTAGTGACCATTGTAGTATCTGTTAGCCTCTGTCCCTCTGTAGCTCGCATCACTTCTTGAGGTGTATCATAGTGAGTCTAGTTGCAGATTATTATAGATGTTTCAATTTTGACAGATTAGCTAATTTAATCCTGTAATTCATGCTAAAAATTAATCTCTACTCCTTATAAAGGGTTATATGAGTACATGGCCATTGCTTGGAACATATAATTGATAAGAACAATTAAGTGCAAGTCCATCATCATTGTAACTAACGTTCAATATCTAAGCAGTCGGAGGTGGATCAAGACACCAAACAAAGACATATACTTGCAGTTAAAAATCCTACATATTAACTGATCAATAGCTTCAGGTTCCTAACTTTTGCTTCTTAATTACTAAATGATCTTGCCAAAACTTCAGTCTAACCGATGTCGTTCTCAAGACTGGACCAAATTTATTTTGACAACCTCACTTTCAATGATTTTTAAACATTAGTTAAAAATTAATTATTCTTAACTTTTTTTTGCCTTTTATTATCACCGTCCAAAGTACCAAAAAATTTTCTTCTTTCTACAAGATTATATATATATATATATATATGGTCCAGAACTCATACAGTGCTGCATATCAAGTGTGTGAACATACCTGTGAACTACTCTTTTGCTATGCAAGTAAGCCAACCCCAAGAGAATTTGTGCAGTGATATGGCTAACTTCTAGTTCTTGAAAAGCACCTCGTTCCAACATGTATTTCATCAGTGAACCGGGTTGGACGTATTCCATATATAGAGAAATTTGGCTTCCAATCTACAAACACAAACCAATTATATACAAGAATTTCTGGCTACTCCAGAAACAAGTGATCCATAATTGATGGTTTCCTCACCATAAATCAGGAAACTACTTACTATTTCACTGTCATAATACTGTACAATGTTTGGATGTTTCAGTAGGCTGAGAATTCGCATTTCCTAAAAAGCCAAATGTAACTTGTACTTGTAAGGACATGACTCGGAATATAACATAACGACTTTATAGTTTAGGGATATGACAGTTAAATTGTAATAACGGACGGACCTTGTTTAGAGACTTTGCAGTTTGAGGATCGCCAATGTCAAACATTTCCTTTATTGCACATAATTCTCCGGTTTCACTGCCATAAATGAAAAATACATTATGGCTAGGTAAGGTAAGTATTTCAGTTTATTCGGCTACATCACATATTTCATTAATTATTTATTAAGAAATTAAATTAAGACGATATGAACAAAATATCAATTTATGCAGAATTCTCTATACCTGTTGCGGGCAACATAAACTGTTCCAAATCTACCACCCCCAATACGTTTTTCTTTTTGCCATTGGCCAAACTTCGTGGTAACAGGGATTGAATTAGCAGCTTCCGAAAGGTGAGAAGATTGTAAAGGCGTCGGTATGTTGGCCATCCGAGCGTGTGCATGGTGTCTTTCAACTGCTTTCTCGTATAGTGTTTCTCTTTCTTTGTTTAGCTCACTCTTTAGCAACGTTAAAGCCAGATCCAACCTTTCTTCGTCACTCTGAAAATACATTGTTGCCCATAATATTTATATCAAGAATAAAGCCTTTGTGAGTAAGTATTTAAAACAATTAACCACAATCGATCTACGAGTGACTATACCTGAAACCAAGGATTTCTCATCATATAATCAGCCGTTTGTTGCATATATTTAATAACAAATATACCACTTTCATATCTGCACATTGAAAACATAAAGTAAGGTCTTCATAATTTCATAAATATTCTTTTTAAAGTAAAGCTTGTAATTTTAAATAAAAACCATAAACTCACCCATGACGGTGTGGAATATTATTTGCTATTCGCCAGGAGAATTTTGTGAACATCCAACCGGTACGCCATATGTCATTTGCTAAGATATTCAACACAAGCAACTATACATAAAGGATTAATTCTAAAGAATTAAAAGAACAAATTGATTAATTGTATAAATATCACAACTATCCAACACTGACCAATTTTTGTATTGCCTCATCACGTTCTTTTTTATTTATAAAGTGATCAGATTGAGAATCCCATACTTCAATCTCTTTATTCTTCAAATGAACAATGCATAAATAAAAATGTCCACGTGACTTTTTTTGAGCATGAATAGGAATAAACATCTGCAATAATCACATAGTCATTTGAACATCAATAATTTTAAGGATAAAAGACTTTCATCTATGAATAGACAAATAATAATAATAGTAATAATAATAATAATAACACCTTCGCACAAAATTTCAAGTCGGACATGTAGTTTTCTCTTATATTTTGGCGTTTAACGAAGTCAATGAAGGAAAATGCATCACCATTGAGTGCTGCATTCTAATTACATAATGAAAGAACCATTAAATATGCTTGTCAATTTAATTCATTTATACTAAAAAACTTAACATATATCATAGAATTGAAAAAGGAATGAGAAATTACCGAAAATGCCATAGGCAAATACCAATTCAAAGGTAAAGAGTTCTTCTTTCGCTCAATATCAGTTAAGATCTCAGCAAAAATATCTATTACCTAAGAATATAGGAAATATGAATTCTAACATAATTAAAATCTTGCCCAATTATAAGAATACAGAATATATGTGTTATAAATGAATACTCACCAATGGATCCAACGGAGTCTGCGGTTTAAGTGTGATAAATTCAGATTGATTCAAAATGGATCGTGAGCAAGAAAAAACTGTACATTTCTCACTAAAAAAAAAAATTATAAGAGTGATTTAAGCTGTGGAAACAGATATGTATATAAACATTTACACCAATAACATAGCTGGAAGTATCAATCTAACCGTAAATCAAACACGTATTCTATTAATTGCAGGTCACGTTCATTCACCCTCTTGGAAGTGGGAAAAGGGCCAACTTGCATCATCTCTTAATGCCTAATTTCGGTGTTGATTTGTACTTATCGGCATAACAATTAAACATTACCAATTCAGTATAACACTATTAGTATATTAAGCAATCACAACATAAATTCAAACATCTAAACTACCAATCAATAGTAGTGACATGGGCAATCAAACTCACATGGTTCCCACTTCCTCCCTCCAAAATATAATAGAAGCTGAGAAATTTCTTATATACAATCATCTGCTTTTTCCAGCATATAAAATCATCTACTTCTCTTCATGCATTCAATTTGATAAAGCAGAGTAAGTAAGGAATCAGGATAGGACGCAACTTCCGAGATTGAAACTTGAATCTGACTGATTTCAAAGGAGAGATTGAATAATATTGCTAAAGCGAAAGCAGAAGAATTAGTAAAGCGAAGATGAAACCCATTTCGCAAAATCAAATTGAAACCCAGATCAAAGAAGTAATTAAACAGAGAAAACTACTTCAGGTTTTGGATTGAAGGATGGTGGATGACTTCGGCGAGTAGCGTTCTCTTTATTTATTTATTTTTGTTTGCTCTTTCTTACCTGCTGCCGTCTTATATTAATGTATCTTAGGATAAGAACGGCTTAACCATAGGACCTAATCAACAACTTAAATTATTGGACACAGTCAACGGCTAATCAAAAGCAGCAGACAAGGTTGAAATTTTTTGTAGATAATAATTTACAAGAAGAAGCCGGTAAAATTATAGGATAAAAGTCTACGTCTTTGACGTGGAAATGCATATTCTATTTTGTTGAAGCTTTCTTTCTTAATAAAAATCCAAGAAATAAAATAAAAGCAACTTACCATATTATTTGTTTTACGATGGCTATACTAATTACTTTTAGTCCAAAAGTCAAGGTCATCCAAGAGTAAATTTATGTAAATAAACTTCGATCAAATGCCATTCTATCTTCCCACTTTAAAATATCAAGATTAATACAAGAAATAAAATATGAGTTTCCAGAAGGAAGATTGTGTACCAAGCATATCACCTATGATATTCATATAACCACGCTTCATGCCAGTGGTGAAGCCAAGACCCTAGGTTTGGGGGGAGGGATGTGCTTTTACAATATAATTTTTGTATCTTATTTTGATCATTAATATAATAAGTTAAAATTTTAATTCATTTTTTTGAGTTTGATGACAAATTTTTTAAATTAATTTTGGTTTGGTATTGTTAGAAATTAAATTCATAAACTCTACATGAAGATTGTTACTTTGGTGACAATTTCTTTTTAGAAATTTTTTCATTTCTTATTTAAAATCTAAAAAATTTGCAAACATACTTATCATAGATATATATATTTTAATATAACAAGGATTATAATTAAAAATAGTCAAAAGTATCACAAATTCACAATTAAACATTAAACAAATATAGCATAAAGAATAAATTAAAATTTACAACATTAATATTAAATGACGCAACATTAAAAAAATGAATTAAATAAAAAATTTATAATAATTTAATATATATGTGTAATATCTCATTTTTAATATGTTGTTTTTGTATACTTTAATCAAAAAGCTAATGACTTTTGCCTCCTTAATTTTGAGAAATATTGTTTATGTTAATAAAATGTAGACATTATAAAGAAGATTAAATAACATACCTCATTTTATGTTTAATATATGCAACTATATAGGAAAAAAAATGAAGAAAGAAAAGGGGAAACAAGCTCCTACCTTTCTCTCTCATTCTCTCCCTCAGACTCATGTTAGGAATGTAGTAACCAAAAGATGAAGATGAAGTTGCAGCACTGCAAGTGTAGCATGGGCAGCACTAGCAACGAAGACAAGAAAAGAAGGGCAGTGGTCAATGGTCCACTCATGAAGAAAAGCGTAGGTAGCTCAAGAGGCAAGATATTGAAAGTTTGAAAATAAATTTATAAAGATGAAGTGATGTCGAAAGCATGAAAACACAAATGGGGCGAGAGAGAATAGCCAAGTAACAAGATGTAACGTGTGTTTACATGATTTCTGTTAGCTTTCTGAAAAAAGGGTTTCTTTTGATTTTGATCCTTACTCTTTTATTATTATCATTATTATATTCCCTTCAAGCCAGGCTCGGTCAAATTGGCTTGCATGACCAACTCAGCGCTCAGTCTTGCCCTCTCTATTTTTTGTTTTTTCACAAGCCTGATCTAGCTTAACTTGGTTGGACAACACTAGGCTAGCTGGGCTATTAGGCCAGATAAACACTTACACTTTCTTCTTTGTCTTGAAAGGGTAATTTTTATAAGATATGGTTACCAATAAAATAGTGGTTTCCCCTTTATATGCACTAACAATATAATGTAAGAATAAGATATAGTTTGTTCAAATCAATTCTATACATAATTAGTGAATGTTTATTATCTAATATTAAAATAAATTATCAAACTGTCGCATTTTCTTCGATTCAACTACATCCTAAGCATTAGATAGTTCCTTGTCACATGTCTTGCTCATTGCTTCACTGCTTTGTCTGGCTTCATTTGCTTCATTCCCATGCATTGAATGTGGCTTAGTCGCACTTGAAAAGTGTCTTCACAATTCTTTCATAGCTTCGTTTGCTTCATTGCTTCATTTGTAGATTCAAAAAGGGTGGTTATATTACTCTTCCTCTTTGCAAATGTAGGTTCAAAAAGCAGACTTTCTGGAGAGACAAGCTATGGAAAATTTTAGAACAACGAAGGAGGAAATGGTAATAGATTCATCCACTAAAGACAGGAGCTTCCAAGAGCATTAGCAAAATGAAGCATCAATTGTGAATCTCTGGGAAAAAACAGAAGCACACAAAAAAGAAAAAAAAAATACATATCTTTTTGTTTGGATTTCTTGTTCAGTGTAGAGTTAGTCATACAAGTGAGCGGCTAATTGCTTGAATGTGGAAACTTTGAATATCCTTTATCATGTATTTAGTGGCAAAGTGTTCATCTTCAAGTTGTGCAACCAAAATGGGAAAGCCTCGTTCATGACGATCACATTTGGCAGAACCCAATTTGATTTCCTACTTCTCTAATAATTACTTTACTCAACAATGCAGAGAGAGGGATGTTTGAATTGAACAAAACTAAGCGCTAACATAGAACTATTACAATTCAATAGCAAACACCAAAATTATTCAATTGGCATCCCAGGTTTCAAGCCAATAAGCTAAAAGTAAACAGAATATGCAACATCAGCAGCATTAATTGAATCCACATAAGATAAGCAAACAACAGAAACAACTAAAAGCCGTAGGTCTTCACTCTTCATTTCTCCTGCTATGCAAATCCACCTTTCCGTAAACAAAATATGCAACATCAGGAGCATTGAATTCTCAAAAGATTCAAGTTTACTCATGCAAACTAAGAATATAAATTTTATAAGCTGGGAGAAAGGCTACGCAATATCCTGTTTTTTTATTAACGCGACATCACTAATTGGCTACTTTACAATTTTGCCCTAGTCAATTGAATAGGTATCCTGAAATTCTCATTGACCATATATCTCTCTTTTAAAATAGAATACAAGAACTACCCACAACTAGATTGTAGCATAATTATTAAGGAATCTTAAATTTACAATAAAGAAAGAAGTCACAAATTTAAAGAAAAATGTTAGAATGCTTTACTTGTATAGCTCTTCAAATCCTTTGTACTACTCTTTCCAGACTTGCTTCGCCTATAGCTTTTCATTGGTGTCAACAGAACCATCGATTCAGAGGAAGGGAAAATCACCATTTGAAGAGCAAATCTGCTTCAGAAAACGCGTCGAGATTCCCACCTACCTGAGATAAGTTGGAGGAAATTTCAGATCTTCGAATAGAATATCTGCGTTTGATGGAAGCTTCTCTGCGTTGCGTTGAATGTGAACATGATTAATCCGTCCATAAGAGAACGTAGCGTTGATTGATGAATTCAACAGACGACTGCGATTCTAGCCTGCAACGGACGATCCAGATGAAGCCATGTTTAAGTAGAGAAAAACAAAAAACAAAAAACAAAAAAGGCAAAACGCAACGTTCACTAAAGGTGAAAGGGGCAGTGTTGCCCTGGTAGGAAACATGGCTGAATGTGCGTTCGGATCCTCTGCGCATACCAGAGGTGCGAATAGCGTGCGAATCCACCAAACGGCGTCGTTTAGCTTCATTCAATCTCAGCCGCTAGAATAATCGACAACTCCAACACACATCACATAACAGGTACATATCCAGCTCATTCATGTGCATTCGAATCCTCCAATTCCTTCACCCATCTGCCTCACCGTAACGCACTGTGAGCAAACTGCTACCAGAGATGCAGACGCCGAGCAATAAAGAAGCCAAATGCCGGTGAGTTTGTGATACAAACTCTCATTAATTCGCATTCGAATCCTCTAATTCCTTCACCCATCGCCTTATCTGTCTCGCCATGATGCGCTATGGGCAAACTGGAACCAGAGATGTAGACGGTGAGCGATAAAGAAGCCAAACGGAGGAGATAAAGATGACGTGCGATTGCCTTAGAAACACCGGTAAGTTTGTGATACAAATTGATTTTTCTTAAATGGATCCATCTTCTTCCACTTCGAATTAACAAAATAATTTTAAACTTCTACAGGTTGTGGAGAACGCACGGGATCTAGTGATCTCAAGAATTAGAGTAGGTTGTTGGGTTGATTTTTTTTTCTTCATTTCACTCTTGCTCTCTGTGGAGATTGTTGCCGCAACCCCTGGGACCTTTTTGTGTGCATGGTATGCTGGGTAGAAGAGTTTCATAGTGTGTTGTTTTTATGTTATACAGTCATCCTGATTCTTCTTTTTATCTTTTGGTAATTTATCTTCTGCAGTCATCCTATTTTCCCTTGCAAGATTGACTATAATCTCTTCAACAATGCATGATGAGATTGAGTATGAAACAGATGGCTACAACGCTGAAATAAAATGGTTTATAACTTTTATTTTCCAGGATACGTGTGGCTGTTACAACTACTGCTTCCTCAATGTTACTAACTAATTTGTATAAAAAAGTCTGCTGCTGGCAACATTTGTATAAAACTAGGAAAAGAATTACATTTTGACAATAAATGTAATCCAATGATCCTGATATCCTGTAAATAAATATATGTTTTACATGCTTACTAAGGTAAAAGGAAGACAGAAAATCCCATTTTTTTTGTTCTAGTTTAGGGATAATTTGTAATTTCCTTTTCAATGCATGCCTAGGATCATTAAATATCAAGCCGTTTGTTGTGATTAATTGGTTCAAGTTGATAAAAGAGTTTGATCATGAAATTAAAGATTCAGAGGGCATAGAGCCTCCAGAAGTGGACAAGCAACTAAATGATGTCAAGAATTGATCCCTGCCCAGAGCCTTGTTTCTGTTTTCTGGGTTCTGTTTTGCTGATCCCTGCCCAGACTTTCCTAAAGATGTTATAATGTATAAAGCTGTTATGAAATAAAAAAAAGGCTTTGGTCATGGTTGCTTGTAAGAAATTATAGGTCATTTTTCTTAAATGTACAGTTGCTTTGCATGTTTGAAACTTGGTCATTTTTTTTTCTCCTGAAATGTTGGTTAGAGTTGGTTTGTTTGATTAAAGGTTAAAATTTGAAAAGGAAAGCAGTTATTACATGAGCTTTTGGTTTATGTGTCTGGATTCATAGTTGTATATGTACTCATTGCAGTTTTGCCAATTGCAAGGAAATTGGATAGTAGAAGGTGAGACTACAAGTTGAACAATTGTGAGCTACTGTCTCATTGCATTTGGAATATGTTATTGGAAAAACTAGATACAAGTATGAGAGCATGGAGGTAAAAATTGAATGAAGCAAAAATCAAAATACAAATATGAAGGAAGACAAAGTAAAAAGCAAGATTCAAGCATCAATGTGTAATGGCCTGATTCTTCAAGAGGTGTACTGCTACTGGATCTATAATTGGTTGTAGTCTACAACTAGAGTCAAGAAACACAATGTAAATGTTATTATTAGAGTCCAATGTAAACACAATGTAATTATTGTCAATTTAGCTTAAACAAAAGAGTCTAATGTATATGATATCATTTATTTGAATAAAATTTCATATTTTATTATACCTTCTCCTAAAAATTGTTCTTGTAGTATTATTGTTTACCTGATGAAACTTCTCGGCTAAATTCTAAAGTTTCAAGTGATGGCATTGAACAGTTTGATGGTGCCTAAATTATAAAACAACACAAATCACAATATAATTCATTATGAATTAGAATGAGGTGTTAAGTTTCAAAAATTTAATTGGTCTTACCATTAACATTTGGGTAAAAGTAAGGTTACTCTCAGTTATTTGAGATCCCATAAGAAGTGCTTAAGGTGTGTTGTTGGAGATACCTACTTGCATCCGATTGCCCTAAAAGGAAAAAGCAAGGCAAAATAAACATTTATTAATCACTAATCATAAAATAAAGACATGTAATATGTTCATACCATAGAATTTGTTTTTCTTCTTTTGTTTTTCAATTTCTCCACCCACCCCTTTTCTCGCTTCTTCTTCTTATTTCCATCTTTTTTCTTCAATCCCTTTGCTTGAACAATAGACTCTATTGGTGGTGCCAAGCTTGCACCACTATTGTTGGTGGGACCTTGTTGGCTTGACCGGAATTCTGTACAGTTAGATGCCTCGATTGCTAATCTGATCATCATGGGACAGAGTTGCCTATATCGTCGCGTGCTTTCTAGCTTAGGATCTGGTTGAACCTCATTCCCCCTAATATCATGTATAATACCGCTCCGTGCTTCTTTTGTCCATCTCTTTATAATATAATGCTCGGGGAGTTTTTTCACATCCCTCACATCATAAACCTTCAAGGCATGGCAGCATAAAATTCCAATGGTTTCAAACCTTTGACAACTACATGAAATTGCATTGTTATTAGGATCAAATTGAACTCTCCATTCACCTTCTTCGTCAACCATATTAACAACATAGTCAAACAAAGGCCCTGCTTCATTTCTATGTTTTATATAAGCTCATTTCTATGTTTTATATAAGCTCATTTCTATGTTTTATATAAGCAGCTGTAGCTAGGTCCCACTGTTCTTGGAACAAATTAAAGATTGGAGCGATGTAAACCTGAGAAAGCTGTCGGAGCATGGGAGCACTCTGTATAATCAATAGGGGTAATTTTTGCCGTGTATCAAACTCGTGTTTCAATTCATTATACCTCCTATCATCTACAACTCGTTCAAAGTGTTTGAAAAACTGATTAATGTCTAAATTCGGTCTTGTACAACTTTTTATAGCAGCATTTATGCTTTCACTTACTTGCGTACTTCGCACCCCAAGAGTGAAAGCCTTCTTCATATAGCACCATGCCCATTTCTCTTTGATATTATAAACCAAAGTTAACCATGCATTATCACTGACATTATAAGTTCAAAGCAACTGGCTCCATTTTTCTTCAAACTGCACTTCCTCCTCATATTGATACATGCACTTTTTAAAGTCAATTAGAAAATGTGATCCATTTTTCATCAAATTCCCTAGATGCTTCATACCATTTTGCATTAAATGCCAAGTGCATAATCCATGTTTTACATCCGGCATCACCTCCCGTATTGCTCGAGCCATGGCTTGGTCTTGATCAATGAAAATAGATAGAGGCTTTTTTTTATTGGTTTGCCTCCAAGAAAGTCTGCAATAACCACTTAAATGACTCTATAGTTTCATCATATAATAATGCTGCACAAAAAAT
Source organism: Erythrophleum ivorense (assembly GCA_026724425.1). Taxonomy (NCBI): domain Eukaryota; kingdom Viridiplantae; phylum Streptophyta; class Magnoliopsida; order Fabales; family Fabaceae; genus Erythrophleum; species Erythrophleum ivorense. The sequence goes on along the minus strand of JAIUCV010000370.1, from coordinate 468,022 downwards.
GACCACTCCTTTATAGTGATTAAATCCTAAGAGCAATGTAAGCGGTCTATGATTTTGATTTGTACTGAATGTTGTGTCCATAGAGACTATATCACCAAAATATGCATAATCAAGTAACATTCTTGCATCAGCCCAAAAAATATTGGTAATCTGTTCCTCTGTATCCATCTGATAGGCATGATAAAATGATGGATTTTCTGTATATTGTGCTTGGAAATAACGCAATAGGCATCCAGCTTCTCCATACACCATACTTCTTTGTCTTTTAGTTCTCAAGTAATTTTTTGCATCCAATTGGGTGTAGCTAAGATTAGCTTGTCCTCCTACGTGCCTACTCATCAACTCAAAAGAAGATTTTTGTTGAAGGCCTGAATCCTCTGCTAAGTCAATCTCATGGGCTTGAACCTCTGTTACCTTACGCTGTGATGCCAATAGGTGAATTGTTTCTAGAAGATGGAGTGGATGATTATGCTCCTCAATAAATGCATTAATTCTATATTTCCCATCCACATATGCAACAGACATTTTTGCTTTACAATTAGTCCTTGTCTCAGGTCGAGGTTTAGTGGTTATAAAGTCCCTCTTGTCTTTTGCTCGCAAACCTTCTTTACAACAAACGTATCTAGCTGAAACTATAGAGCCATCTTTCTTACTCTTGGTCTTATTATATTTCCTTGCTCCAAAACCGGTTTGCCCAACATAAGCGACCCAAAAATTCCACACTTCATCTAAGCTATCAAATTCCAATCCTAATTTAGGAGTTAAATCAACTTCCATATCTTGGTTCCTGAAAAAAAAAAAACAAAAAAGGTTATTATGACAACTTCTTAACATAGAAGAATATTACACAAAATTTCAAGTTCACATTAATATCATGATATCATTGAAATGCTTATTCTTTTTACATAATCTTGAACCTTATTATATCAAAAGTGACTTCTTGAACTCATCATTTATATTTTGCTATATCTGTTAATACCATATTATTTTTTTATGGCATAACTATTAATTATAACAGAGGTAAACAAGAAATCTGGTGTGCATATACAATGTAAGAGACTTATTAGGCTAAAAAAAATCACCGTTACTAATGAAAAAGGGAAGAAGCTTCAATCTCCAAATATCATATGCTTAGCAACATATATCTCCTCCTCCTTGTTAATATAGAAAGCTCAACTATCAGATTAATGCCACAGAAATGCTGCAAAAAAATAGATAATGAATAAGGTGATAATGGAAGTATAACATGGATGTCTCAAATAGGAACAATGTTGCTTCATACATATTTTCTTTTACATATATATATACATACATATTCAAACGTGTATATATATATATATTCCAAGAGTGAAAACACCAAAATAATTACAAAGGGAATATTTTTATTTTATTTTCATAATCACCATTGCTAATGAAAAAGGGAAGAAGCTTCAATCTCCAAATATCATATGCTTAGCAACATATATCTCCTCCTCCCCCGTTAATGGTAGAAAGCTCAGCCATTAGATTAATGCCACAAAAATACTACAAAAAAATAGATAATGAATGAGATGATAATGGAAGTATAACATGGATGTCTCAAAGAAGAATAATGGTTGCTTCAAAATTCCAAAAAATCTTACCTTGCATCTGACGAAACGTGGCAGAAAAATTGCAGAAACTCCTGCATTTTGTGAGCTTGTTTCAAAGGCTAAAAGAGTGAAAAACAAACGCTGCATTTGGAGTTGATGAAACGGGGTATATACATGTTCAAAACAGTGTGTTTTGGGGCATGCGCATGGATGGCTGGCATTGCAGAAAATGAACGGCTATGATGCATTGAACATTGGCAAGAAAATATAAACTAAACGCACCGTTTCATTTATAACGTGGCGCATGCTTTTGCCGTAGACTACACAGACGATTGGGATTTCATTTTGCGATTCGCACAGCGTGCGTATCGCGACTCTGCGCAGAGGATCCGATTGCGGCTGAATGTGGGCTTCTGGATGAAATTGACGACTCCAAATTTTAGGGCAAGCAGTTGGCAATCCGAATTCGTTTTTGAGACGATGAAGAACTGTGAGAAAGTAGGTCGCAATTAAAGGTTGACTTGTTTTCGATGTCTTCTTTTAACGTTTAGGTAATATTAGAGGAATGATCATAAGAAAAGCTTTTTGTTTTTCTAGACGTGAGTCATAATTAATTAAATAATAATAATAAGTGTTTCGTTCACACTGAGGCAGGACACCTAGAGGAAAATATATATATATATATATAGGATTTGAATAACTAACTCTGACTACAGGGTTTAAAAAATTTATTGTTTTATTTAATAATATTTAGGTAAAAAACTACTAAATAATACCTTTATACATTTTTTAAAATATTTTTTTATTATAGAAGGCATTGAGTTGAGCATAAGAATTCAATCCACAAAATTGAAGTCTAGCACAAACAACATTGTTAACAAACATAAAATTTATCTCATTTAATACAAAAGTTAAATATTTATAAATTTCTTATTGAATTGAAAGAGAATTAAAAGCTTTACTGATTCTTTAGGTGAAAACTTGTTATCATTCTCAAGATTGTGACAAGGTAATTATCTCTTTTTCTTTTACATATTAAATTTATTAAACACAGACAAATAACCACTAGGCGCAAATTGATTATTAGACGTTCATTTTTCTTAATTTTTATCTCTATTAAAACTAAATAAAGATGGTGGCGAAGTTCTCCTTCGTCAATGATTAAAGAATATTTGCACAATGGAAGTTTCCTGTGCTCGTTCTCACTCTCTTAAAATGAGTCCCTAACGTCATTTCTCTCTCCGGTAAGATTCTTTAATTTGTCTTCATTAGATTTTCTCTCTCTTCTCCCTCACACTCTCTCTCCCTCGATGCTTCTTCTCTTCTAGCTTTAAACATTTTTCATTTTTTATTGCCGGAGTCTTCAAACCAGCTGACTCATTGACCAGTCTGATTTTTATTAGTTTTATTGAGTTTTCATCGATTGAGTCAATTTTTTATACGCTGTTTTGGACGCCCAAACAAACCAGAATCTTGCCTAAATCAATGGTTTTCCAGACTAATTTTTAAAATTATGGTAATAATAATAACGATAATAATAAGAATAACAATAAGTTTTTCATTCATAGTGAGCCAATACACGCAAATTTTTTGAAAAAAATACTATAGGATTTGGGTAGCTGACAATGATTGCATAGGTTTTAAAAGATTTTTTTTTGGGTAATATTTTGGGTAAAAAAGCGCTAACTGATACCATTATATAATTTTTTAAAAAATATATATATATATATATATATGTATGTATGTATGTATGTATGTATATTTCATTATAAAAGGCTTTGAGTTTAAGCCTAAGAATTCAATCCCAAAAATTGAAGTCTATAGTAGCACCAACAACGTATATAAAATTAATCTCATATCTAATAGTGAAATGGCGGTGTCACACCTGAAATGTGACCGCATAGCTCTAGAAGAGAATTTTTTTTTTAAATTCGACTTGTGTAAAAAAAATACTAAAATCAAAATAGAAGTAGAGTCGTTATCAAAATTTTTATTTTTTAAAAGACAAAAGTTTAAAAAAACTTTTTTTTACAAGAAAAATGGTCAATGAACCAAATATATATATTTGGGAGTCAATTATGAATAAGAAAAGTATTAGGCATCCTATTACACCCGTTCTTAAAATAGTTATCCTAAATTAATTATGTAAAATTAATATAGCTTCTATTCTATTTTAATTCTTTCTAATAAATCACATGCAAAATAAGAAGAAAAAAATTTAAAGAAATAAAATTAAAAGTGAAAAAGAAAAAAATTAAGAAAATAAAATTGAAAGAAAATACTTATTTACAAGGATGGACTTGACCTAAGATGAAAAATTGGGATTTACATACCCTACGGGAGGGATCAAAATCTATGTAGTTCGAACCCAAAAACTTTGTTTATCCATTGGTGTTCTGTTTTTGTTCTTTGTTTTTTTTTTAATGAAAAGAAAAAGACAACAAAAATAACTTTAATTTTCGCAAATAAAACAGTTTTAAAATTAGTTAATATGTTTCAATTTGTAAAAAACAAATTTAATTTTACTTCTTTATTCTTCTTATTTTCTTAATGATTTTTTAAACATTTTTTGACTGATTTTTAATTAATTGACATTGATGTTTTTTATTAATCTTGATATTTTATTATACATTTTTTTAAATGAAACTTTTTGAAAAATGGCACTTCTTTCTCTTTTTTTTTTTAATGTTTAAGGATTTCTTTTCAATTTTTTTGAAGTTATCTTTTTCAGTTTTTTGTTGATTAATTGATTATTATTTTTTTATGATTTTTTTTCATATTTTGATTAAAAAAATATTTTTATAAAACATGTTTTAATTCCTAATTTTGTTAAAATAAAGTTTGAAGAATACTCCTAGATTTAAAAAAGGGAAGGAATTTAATTCATTTTTTTGTGTTTTTTTTGTTTTTTTAGTTCTTATTTTGTTTTGTCTCTCTTTTTTTTTAAAAAAAAATTTCTGTAAAAAAAATCGATTTGATGTGGGCTGTTGAAACCCAAAACTTATAAAAATGTAAATTTGTGACCCAATAGATACCAAGGAGGTTTATTACTATACATGATCCTTAAGTTTGTCCCTATATACCTAAAGGGATGAAAAAAATCCCACGTGGCTACCCTAAAAAAGGAAATAAAAATAAAAGCAAAAATAAAAATAAGACAAAATAACAATTGGTAGGAAAGCAAATATTTGTGTGTGTGTACACTTTGTGTACATCAAGAATCTAATATTCCAATGACTTATTACATCTTACTTAAGTTGTCCAAATCAAAAATCAATGTCGTATCTTGTCTTACTGTTATGTAAGCCTTTTATGCAACTTCTCTCTCCTTAGTTCACCAATTTGTAGGCCTTGTATGTAATAGAAACAAAAAGGCATATTAGTTTTTGTGATGATAGGTTATCTCCCACAACTGATTAAGCAACTAATACTCATAGCATAATAATTCTACTAAATGCAAAGTGTAACAATTTATTTTATCAAAAAGGGGCTTCCCTCATGAAATTTTATGTCAAAGCCCATTTAGACCAATCATATTTGAACTAAGTACCCAATCCAAGAAATACAGCTTCCTTAAATTAGACTTACCATAACCAAATATCGTAAAGGAACATGAATATGAACATCTAAAACCATGGAATCAGATCGCGTTCAAAACAAAGAGGCCTTGAACCATTAACAACCCAAAACAGAATAAGCACATAGCTTCAATCAAACCAGAAGGAGAACAAGAACCAATGGATGCTAATACTTGTTCTTCTAGCTGATACATGTCTTTTAATAACCAAGCTAGAACAGAGAAAAGGAAAGGGGAAAACTCAAAGTAGCAATAAGATAAGAGACCAATTTCATCTTTACCCTTTGGCACCATCAATTCCAAATAGAACAAAGAAATACAAAAAGTTTAGGTATTACATAATCTCGAAACAAAAAAAGATATGAAGCACTAGCAACTCAGAACCAGTCCAAACTCCAACACATAAACAATTGAGAATTTACCATTCTTGTTTTTGGTCTTTGATCAAACACATTATAGGCATTTCCTTTTAGGCTTTGAAGCTCGAAAGCAACATTCAAGATCTTATACAATTTTACAACAATTGTTTCAAGTTTCCAAAAATAAGGAAAATGCAAAATGATGATAAAAGGGGATAGTTATTAATCAGAGGATCATTTCAAAAAGGAATAGCAAGAGTACTAATCAAAATAAACCCAAACCTCAGCATCCCAGAATAGAATACATCCAAAGCATTATTATGAAAAAAATGAATTCCATTATTCCAAATAGAACATGTTCATGAGAAATTTAAATACTCAAACATACAATTTGTCTATGGCTTCTAGTTCAAAATGGAGAATGAAGGAGACATACCTTTTAGATTCCTATCAAACCCGAGGATAGGATCGTCATATGAACCTGGTTTCTATCTTCCACTAGGTCCTCAAGCCTCTGCTTCTATCGCTTTCACTTTCCCCTCTCAATCTCTCTATATCTCTTTCTCCCTCGTTTCTCCCTTATCTCTTAGTTTTTGTCTCTCACTCTCAGTTTCCTTTTCGTTTCCTCTCTCGGCCTCTTCTGAACCTCAACCTTGTTTGTTCTCCTCCTTCAAACTCCTTCTCATTCTCAATTCATCGTTGTACCCTCTACTCATCCTTTTAAGGATGAGTAGGGGATCCAAGTTCTCAGGGAGAGGGAAGAAACCAGAACTTGGATCCTTTACGTTTCTCCAGAAACAGATCTCCTACTCACATTTTCCCTACTCATCTTGATCTAATTTGATTAAATTTGAACAGTCAAAATTTGATATTTTTAATTTTCATATTTTTGATGTTTTTATTTATTTTTAAAAAATAAAATAAAAAATAAAAATAATCTTTTCACTATCATTTTTAATAATAATAATAATTTAAATTTAAAACATTAAAAATATAAAAACATTAAATCTGAACCATCCAAATCAAATCTATATGGTCCAGATTTAAAGAAGTATCGATCAAGTTCCAGTTTCTTCCCTCTCCTTAAACCTAGATTAGAAACACCTTTTCTTTTTCTTCCTCTAATTTTTCTCTTACGTTGTGTTTGGATGAGGGAGGAGAAAACTGAAGGGAGAGAAAAGTAGAGAGAAAAGGAAGAAAAGAGAAAAGTAAAAAAAATATATTTATTTTCATGTGTTTGGATGGATGGAGAGAGAATGTAGAGAAAAGAAAACTTGTTAATTTCTAATGATAATAATGCCCTTATTATCTAACATTAATAATTTTTATATTTAAAAAAATTATGTTTTAAATATAAATTAACTATTTTGAATTTAGACATTTTTTAAAAAGATATAAGAATAACACATTTAAAAAAAATTATGAAAACTATATGTCAATTTTTTTAAAAAAAGTTTAATCAAATAATGAAATGAAAAACAATTTAAAAAAAGGTTCAAATAATAAAAAAAATATTTGAGAAGATGGTCAACAAAATTTTTTAATTAAAAAAACACACTTAAGTTTAAAAAAATACATGCTTTAAATTAATTAAAATTTATTTTTAAAAAATTATTTATAAATTATTATTTTAATACAATAAGTATGATTATTTAGTTTAAAATTTTATAAATATTATTTTAATATATATTAATTAATTTAAATATAACATATATAAATATAATAAATATTTTTATTTATATTTATATTATATATATATATATATGGATAGGATACCAACCAAATGACAGTCGAACGTTAGTCTGATTGTCATTTGGTCGTAACTCTCACCGATTGCAATGTCATTGGGGTTTTTTTTTAAATTATAAATATATAATTTAATTAATTTTAATATTAAATATATTATTATTTTGTAAAATATATTTATTATTAATTAATTTTGTAATAAAATTTTAAATAAATAATTATAATATTAATTAATTAATTAAAATTCAAAAAAACTTTGTTCAAATTATTTTTTTTTTGTTTACAAAGTAGTCCAAAAATATTCTTCCAACTACAATGTGGTCAAAATGTGTTGTACGTAGTTGTTTTCCTGTCAAAATCTCCATTTTTGGGAAGAAAATTTTCTCGTGGGACCCACCTTAATTTTCACCCCAACTTTTCTCTTCTTCCGATTCTCCTCTTCCATTCAAACAGGGAAAAATTCATTTTCTCTCTTTTTTTTTTTTCAACTTTTCTCTCTCCCATATTTTTCACCCTATCCAAACATAGCGTTAAGCTTGTCCCCTCTTATGCTTTCTTTCCCTCCATTAGGTCGCGTTTCCATCCCCCTCTTCCATTTCTGTGTCATCTTCTCTCTGCCTCCAATGGTGAAAGGGATGTGAAGGGGGCTCAATCCCCAAGCGCACCACTGATCCTCTGCCCCTCCCTTTGTCAGTTTCTTTGAAACGTTGCCTTGCTCCTTCCATTCTCGTGCTCCTCTAAGACATTGGGCTAATCTGTGCCTCTGTTTTGCTTCCTCTTTGGCAACGTTTAGCAAAGTGGAAAGGGTGAAAAGAGGTTAGGTCAAAAGTTTGAACCTCCTCTTCGTTTTTCATTTATTTGTTTTCCTTTTTTCAAATTTGTTAAGCATTTGGTTGGTGGGTTTAAAGGGATTGGCTGGAGGTGTTTTAGTTTCTTTTTTTCAAATTTGGGCTGACATTGTTGTATCTTTTGTTTTTGTTTTTTGTTTTTTATTATTTTTAAAAAATTTTGGGCTAAATTTTTTTTCTTTTTTTGGTTTTCTGTTTATTTTTTTGGTCCTTATTTATTTATCATTTATTATTTTGTTTTTTTGTTGCTTTTTTTTGGTTCATTTTTTTATTATTTTTTGGTTATTTAGGATCTTCATATTTAGAGAAAAAGAAATGGATATTCTTCTTTCTTTTAATTTTCTGTTTAAAAAGAAATGGGTATTCTTTTTTCTCTATTTTTTTTCTTTTTTTCATATTTTTTGCTGTTTTGATTTTTGTTATTATTTTTGAAGCCTATCTAGATAAAATATGGTATTCATAGGCAAAGTACTTGAAAGATTTACTACTGTTATAATATTTACATAAAAAAAACCCATAGCAATGCTAGTAATTCCGTCACGATCATATATTTTTAATCTTTTTAAAAATAAAAGGTATTGAGTTTGAGCTTAAAAATTCAATCCATAAAACTGAAGCCTAACAGCAGAAACAAACAAATATAAAATTTATCTCATTTAATAATAAAAGGGTAAATATTTTTAAATTTTTTGTTTAATTAAAAGATAATTAAAAGCTTTTGTTGATTTATTCTCTAAATAAAAACTCATCACCATTCTCAAGATTGTGACAATGTAATTACCTCTATTTTCTTTACATATTAAATTTATTAACTATTTCCAATAGCAAAAGAGTCACAAATTCCAGAAATGAGAGCAGATAAAAATTTCTACTTAAAGGGGATATATAAACGGGACACAAAAATGTTTATAACTATCACTAATATATATATATATATATACATTGAGGCATTACTTGTGCAATGCTTCCATTGCTTTGCCGTACTAGTTTCTACAAGTATTATTTTGATAAAGTGATTGGGAAATATATAGACCATTGGTGCATAGAGTTCCCAAATTCTTCATAGCCTTCTGCAACTATTGTGAGGAATGAAATGTTGAAGGGCAAACTTCTCTACAATCCCATATTGAAATCCTATTAGATGTGCATGCTGATAAGAAGAGAGTAAGGGCTAGTATTCACTTTTCAGATGTCTTAAAAGCTTGCAACAAGTACAAGAGGGATATTCATTGGTAAAATATTCTCATTTTATTGTTGTCATATTCCTATTCTATTAAGTTAGTTTAGCAACAAAATTAATATCTCAACATATCTTTAACTAGTCGTCACCTCATGCAATGCACAGGTCAAGAAAAATACTATTATTTGAAGTTTGATATGTCAAATAATGTGGTAATTTAATGTGAATAATTTATGAGTACATTTCATATGTTTCTAGAGAAATCATTTTTTTGTATGCAAATGCCAAGAGACCATATCATGTAAATAAAATTAATATTATCATATACTGTTCAAAATTTCACAGTTGACAACCTAGAAATAGAGTAAATCAAACAAAACTTTATTTGCACAAATGCAAAAGTCTTAATTGTATACATTGAATTTAAGAAATATGTTTTTGAGATGTGTCTGCATCTACTAATACTACATAAAAACAATGATTTAAATTTTATATTTTAACAAATCAATCTTATTAAATTCAAGCAAAAACTAAATTCATTTCAAAATTTTATCTAAAGCCTAAAAACACAAATTTAAAAGGTTATCATGAAATATATATGAATTACGTTATACTCAAACTATGTCACTACTAAAGAGATTTGGGATGCTACTAAGGAGTCATACTCATCTCGTGAAAATTCAGCAGTGTTGTTTGAGATTGAATTCCTTATCAATGATTTGAAACAAAGGAAACTAGCTATCAATCAATACTTTAATAGCCAAATGCGCTATTGGCAGCAACAAGACTCATATAAGATGTGCAATTTATCTTGCCCAATCGATGCTACCAATTACATGAAAATTGTGGAGAGACAAAATATATACAAATTTCTAATGGCATTAAATAACACCTTTGAAGAGATTAGATGATGAATTCTAGGCACTAAACCACCATCATTCCTCAAGGATGTATTCTCAAAAGTAAATAAAAAAGAAAGTAGAAAAGGCTTACTCAAGGACCTCAACCAATTATTGAATCTAGTGCCATGGCTGCTTGTAGTACCTAGAATGCACACCTGAACTCTAAACTAAAATCTCAAAATAAATCTTAGGCTCCATTCAGCTGTTGGAAATGGGCCTAATGAAAAGAAATAGAAAGAAATAAAAATGAATAAAAAATAATCTTATAATCTATCATCATGTTTCGTATGATATAGAAAGGAATAGAATTTCATTCACTTTTTATATTTGATTAAAAAAAATAATATAGTAATAAAAAAAATTAATTAAATGACCACAATATTCCTACTATAAAAAATAATAATAAAATAATTATTTTTAATTAATATTACTACTGCTACTAATAATAATAATAAGATTTTTAATTTAAAAATAATTTTTTAATGACTAATAATTTAAAGAATAAAAATATTTATTTTTAAATGACCAATATTCATTTTTAACATAACAAAATCACAGTACGTTTCTGTCAACTACCACCCCATTCCTTTGAATAGTGGCACTTTCCTTTCAATTTTCTTCTCATTGGAAAAATTGTGGTTAAGGATCAAAAGTTAAAAAAAAAATTATTTTAAAAGACCTATTACTATTAGATTTAGAAATTTTTATTTAAAATCAGTGATAATCTATCTTAAATCCAATGGTAATAGATCTTTCAGAATAATTTTTTTTTTGTAATTTTGGGTCATCAACTATAATTCTCCCTTTCTCATTTCTTCATATGCAATAATTTGGACGCATCAATGGAATTCTCTGCTGGTGAATGCTTACAACCAAACAGAGGAATGTTGTCTGAATTCCATTCCTTGGGTTCCGTTTCCAATAACCAAACGAACATTAGTATGACTATTGTGATAAGCCTAGCTATGCTAAGGTGTTTGCTAGAAAATATAGAAAAGACCTATTAAACAATGATATATAAATATTGTACATAAGAACTCCAAATGACTATATAAAAATATTGTAGCTAGCATATCTTCTCATTTTAGAGAAAGATCTTCTAATTTTTTATGATAGAACAGAATTGTATAATTAAATTATCTGTTATGAAAAGATTTACTATTATAAATACTTTTTATATTATTTTACTATTACAAATGTTACTGAGACAATATTCAAAGAATCAAATAGGCTTTATGATTATGTCTATTTTAACTTATTATAATTATTATATTACGCAAGCAAGAACACTACAACAAAACTATGAAAAAATGACACAAAATTGGTTGAAAAAATAAAAGAGATAGTAGTCGCAAATATCTAACTTGCGACTGAGAAAAGGATTGATAAATTCAGTCAAGTTTTGGCTCGTCGATTTACTCATCACTCTCATTTGATAATAAAATTGACACATTAAAATAATATCAATTTATTTAATTGCAGGTTCTGTCCTATTTTTCTTTTTTTTTTTTAAATTCTAAAGCAATAAAAAATAAAAAATAAAAGAAATTCCGAAAAAGCATTCACCAAGAAACAATAAATACATTGAATTTGCATTCAATGAATCTGAATTCACGCCAATGAATTCTGAACCATTAATTTCGAATTTTGTACCAAATTAAATTCGGAACCACAACAAAATTCAAAATCATTGGTTTTGAATTCTCTGTGGCACAAAATCGGGAATTAATGACTCTTAATTCAGTGGATAAATCAGTTTTTTACAGATTAATTTGCAAAAGGTTAACTAATGTATTTGCTGAGCTGAGCCACTAATTAGTCACATCAAAGTTAGAAATTTGAAAATTTTTTAATATGATTGCCACATGTCGTCCAATGATTGGTGAAAATAGATTTCTGAGTGATCGGTTGAAAAAGAAAAGATAATTATGAAATATAGAATGACAAAATTTGCCCCTCTCAATTTGTTTATAACAGACCCTCCTCCCTGAAAACGACCCACACCAAGTCACCAACGTTTTCTTCTTCTTTTCATTTTCGGCTGAGAGCTGAGGGCCAATTTTTTTTAGTTGAAGCTGCACGGGGCAGCGATGTTTTAGGTAAGTGGGAGATAATGTCTCAATTTTTTTTTAACATATCTGGTTATCAAAGGTGATTTTTTATTTGCCATCTTTTATTTTATATGCTATATACGAATTTTGATACATTTTTTTATTTGTAATTATTTTATGATCATACAAGTTTAGTTAAGTGAAGAAAATTGTTATTATCATATAATTTTATTTTATTACATGTTAATTTATTTAGTTCAATTACATGTTAATGTTATGAAAAATGTTTTTTAGCTTTTATTTTGGATATAGTATGAAAAAAGGAATATTTTGAAGGAATAAAAGAAATAAGTAAGAAAAAATTATTATTTCTAAAAATTTGTGAAAATGGTCAATCAACAAAATAATCAAAGCAATAATGTGCTAGTTGAAAGAAGAGATTATGTATTTGGTTGTGGTCATATCCATCATTTATTAGAAATAACATGCTACTGGGTTTAGGATTATGTATTTTTCGCAATCTGTTTGAGTTGCAGGGATGGGATATTTCAAATTATATAGAATTATAAATGTAAAGAATTTGAATTATTATAATCTAAATTTCTGGCATTTGAAATATTTTGGTTGGAAAATCATAGTACTTATGAAATTGTGTGTGACACTCTTTTTTCCTTTATATATATATATATATATATAAAATATGTGTGTACATATGCTTGTGCACGTGCGTGAGCATGTGTACTTACATGTATATATGAGTGTGTGTGTATATATACATGTATATTTGTACGTACTTTACTATCCTTGTGCATTCACTCATGCATGTGAGCACAAGCGATCGAACCTATGTGTATATATATGCAAATGTGCTTGCGTGCTTATGTATATGTGTGTGCCCCCTCTGCACGAATATGCGTATATGCTTGTGTTGTGAGTGTATTCACTGTGGGCACGTATGTGTGTATATATAGGTATGTATATACACCTTTGACGATATTTAGGCACAAGGATGTATGCATGTGTGTGAGTGTTTCTATATAAATATATAGTATACATGTGCAACTATTAAAAATAATTGTCCACTAAAAAACTGCAAACAACTAAACCGTCAAAAAATTAAAAGACAAAAATTTATGAAATTGCACGTATTATGGTGAATATTTAAATTCTTTTACATTTGCTTTATTCAATTAGTTCAAAAATTTAAAAACCAGATCATTTCTAATCTAAACAATTTTTTTTTTTCAAATGAAACAATTAATATACCTCCACAAATCACTTTCTCCTTTTAAATTACTTCATCCAAGACAGAACCCAGAAAAGCTTGGTCGAAACTTGAAAGCTTAAAAGAAAAAGGTTGTCCCAGAGACTAATCATTAGAGATACCTCCAGGGAGAGTTCCTTTAGCACTTCCCCCTCCATAGTGATGCGACCCTCAATGGGTAATAATTTTCGGTCCTATTAACCAATGTTCGCACTTTCATATCCATCGATAATTTGGTAGTGAATGAATTTCAAATAATGTGGTTTAAAAATAGCGACGAATGTTGTATAACAAAGCATGACTTCAAAATATCTCATGCAACCATAACAAACATCATAGGACCGCTGCCACCTGTCAGCATTCTTGTCCTCTCTTGCTCCACCTTCAGGATTTCCTTTCCGTCATTATATTTTTCTCCCAGCTTGTTTTTCGCGAATGGATGCTTTAGTAATGCTTTAGCAGATGGCCGTCCTGCTGGATTTCTTGTAAAGCAGAGTTTGAGAAAATTTATACCCTGCAGGGACAATTCCTCTGGCATTGGAGGATCTTCTTTAGAATAACAAACCCTATGGATGACATTCACCTGCTTAATAAATGAGTATTTTTTAGTGATATCTTTAACTAATAAATGAAAGATCCATATATACAGATACAATATCTTTGCTAATTTCAAAATTATTTCAAAAAAGTATACACAATCCTCTGTCGCCCTTGTAACCACTGCACTCAAGAATCCGAGGGATCTAATTCCAATGCAACTCCTAGTGTTATAACAAGTCTTTAGTCCAGTGAATCCATCCTCTAGATAGTAAGCTAACTCACTCTCCACTTCCTAAGAAACTTGAGCATAGTGTAGGGTTATCCACCTCTCAAAGTCGGTGCATTGTTAGACAGAGAAGTACTACACCAAAGTTATTTTGACTTCACAAGAAAGCAATATTCTTAGAGTGAATGCGAGCAAAGTGCAACCCACAGCACCCAATTTATAAAAGGTTAAAAGTGTTGTAAAGGAGTGATCTTCATCCTGCTTTTCCTAAGAAATGGCTTGGTAATTGAAGTAAAGTGTTTTTGCGCTAAGCATGGTCACTCTGAATAAGTCAGGTAAGAGTTTAATACTTAGTAAATAAAGTAATTGTTCTAACTAATCTTATCCCTCTCTTTGGGCTAGCTTTTCCCCTCCTAAGGAGGCACCATTTATGTTGACTACTCCTTAGCCTATAAACAAACCATCACACCTATGATCTCACATCCCTTATATTTTCAGGCCACTATCTTACCCACAACTCCATGTAGTGCCCTAAATTCTTAGCAATGCCTTTTTTAGGCATGAGTTATCAACTCAAAGCTCCCACTATAAATGTACCCCTGGTCATCAAAAACAAAGGCTGACACATTACATAGACATTCAAAAACACACACTTTAAGAACTTTTGAGATTCTCAATTGCTATGCAACCTTATAAACTTTCCTATAATTCCCGAAAACCATTAAACTCAATAAGAACAAGACTCTATTTCTAAAAACTTTGCTTTTAGCCTTTAAGTTTTAAGGCACTTTCACAAAGAAAGTTAATTAAAGTTACATTTAAACTCTCTTGTCTTGCTAAGTATTTACCAAAAGTGCTTCATTTTTTCCCAGCTAAGACATGCCAGTGACTGGTCCATTTGTCTGCTCTTTATCTCCATTGCACAACCCCGCACCCCCCTCAAAAAAAAAAAAAAAAAATTCTTGAAACACCTACCATGATAATTTGTTTCCATGTGTAATCTTCACCATTATTGCAACATTACTTATTGTTCAAATTAGATGTTATCTCTACTCGCGACTTAACATTAGAAAGAGATTGTAATTATCTACTACGATTTTTATCACACAACTGTAATTTTCTCCTTAATTGATTTATTTTGCAATTTAATTGCTCATTTATATATCTCATTGCTGTACTGATTAAAGGCGACATCGCAATTAAAGGTAAAAACTAAGGTAAGTGTAATTTTTTATCTGATACATACATTGTGTTAAGTCAGTTAAAAATAACATCTAATTTAGTCAGTAAGGAGGATTTTTGCAATAAGATAAAAAAATAAGATATTTTACAAAATTCAATTAATTGAAAAAATTACAGTTGAGGGCAAAAATTAATTAGAGTATGTAAATAAAATTTCCTTAAAAAATATTAATCCCAATAAGAATAGTTTGGAGGCAAATAGAAATCGGATTATCTAATGCAACGTTAATTCTATGTTAAAATGGAAAAGTATTTACCGATTCACAACCATGCCAAGGATGCTTCCCTGTGAGCATTTCAATGACTACGCAACCAAAACTCCATATGTCAGGAGCAAAAGCTTGATTCGAGCGATTATATTTGTTGTTGAAAAGAATCTGTATGAGAAAGAAGTGTATTAATACTATGTAACATCAGAGTAATGTGGGATAGTATAAATATACATACCTCTGGAGCTGTCCAATATATAGTTCCCTTCTCGGAGTGATAGCCCATAGATAAGTCTAGCTATTCAACGCAGAAAAGCTGAGTTATTCTTGGTGACTATTAGCGTGTTTGGTTTGACGGTGAGAAAATCAAGAATCACGTTTGCTTGTTGTGGGTAAGTAGAAACAACTATTTGTTGCTTTGTTTCAAATGCGGTTTAGGTTTTCCAAACACAAATTATAAGGATTGTCATATCAATTCCAAGGGTATTAGAATAGCCAAATAACCAATAGGATTATAACACGCATAGATATATAAAAGGAGAAATTGCACTTATCTACCTTAATCTTTACCTCCAATTGCAATGTTCCCCTAATAGAAAAAAAAGTTGCAAAATATATGCTGAGGAAAAGCTAAAAGCAAGCAATTTACTTGAACCTTCTATAATTTGATTTTATTGTATATATGTTGACAAAAGATCAATTAGCAGGCAATTTTAGACTATGGAATAGGTGAAGAGGAGGACAAAGTGTTAAAAAGAAGGATATTTTAGTAATTTTATTTGGTTAACATTAAACTTAAGTTGGAAGTTAGAATATTTTATTGTATTTTTTTCCTTATTTTTCTGTCAATTGGCATAGATAATATCCCCTTATAAAATTTTAATTATTTAAAACTAATTAAGTGGATTAAATGGCTTTATTCTTCTACTTTTAAAGGCTTTTATATTTATGTTATTTCCTATAATCTCGACCAGATGAGGCGGAGTTATTGCCCTTATAGGCTATTTTTGTAAACCAAGGGAAAGACAATAAAATAATGATTGAGAAAAATCTTAGCATTGTTTTAATGGTATCAAAGCTAGAACAACTTTAACACTTCATGATGCAATTCAATAGTTTTAAAGCCATTAATTTAGAAACAATCAACTCCTCCACAATCAACTCCTCCTCCTCTGTCATTGGAGTAGTCGCCTCTTCTGAATTATCGCCTCTATCCATTACCATTCATAAATTGAATGGATAGAATTATCTTCATTAGAGCCACTGTGTGATGATGTTCTTATGTGGGAAAAACAAGAAAGATTATGTTAATGGAATAGTAGTGACACTAGACATGACAAACCCCAAATTTAAGCTTTGGAAGGCTAAGAACAACCAAGTGATGGCCTAGCTCATCAATTCATTGAACATAGACATTGGAGAAAATTTCATGCTCCTTACCACGGCTTGTAACATATGGGAGGTAGCATGTGACATGTACCCTACTTGTGAAAACACCATAGAGCTTTTCGAGATTGGAAGAGTCTTCCATGATCTTAGATAAGGAACATGCCAATGATTTAATACTCTTCTTTACTCATAAGTTATTGGCAACTTGATATTTTTGAAACTCATGACTGGAGTTATGTAGGTGATGCAACCACATACAACAAAATTGTTGAAAGAAAATGCATATACAGGTTCATGTTGGGACTTAATCAAAACTTTGAAAAATTAAGGGGAGGAATTGTAGGCACCAAACCTCTTCCTAGTCTTCGTGAAACCATCTCATAAGCCAAACGAGAAGAAAACATAAAGAGATTATCTTTAGCATCCCAAAATACCTAAAGTAATCATGAAGTCTTAGCCATGGCTACAAGAAGGCCAAACAATTATAAGATTGACAACAACAAGCAAAGAGAGTAAAATAAATCTTGGTGTGAGCATTTTAGTAAGACTGGTCACACTAGAGATACTTGCTAGAGAATTCATGGTAAGCCCATGAATTAGAAGCCAAAACTCAAAAGAGAATAAAAGGGATATGCAGTTCAAAGTGAAGAAAAATCAATTTTTGAGATAGGCCCATTCAATAGAGAACAAATAGAGTGGTAGTAAAAATTTGGTAACTAGAAACCTTCATTCCTTAAAGAAGTGGTAGATGCTAGTGTAATAGCTTAAGGAGGTAATTTTCTTTTGCATTAAGCTCTCAAATTTAGAAAAACAATAGTTGGATAATTGATTCTAGTGCAACGGACCATATGACAAGTAACACATCCTTACTTTCTAATTTTGCACCTAGTACTTCTATTTTAATGGTGAAAATAGCTCATGAAACTTTGTCGAAGGTTGCTAGAATTAGATCAGTATTTTTAATAGATAATTTTGTTTTGAAGAATGTACTACTTGTGCCAAACTTAACTTGTGACTTATTATCTATTAATCAACTTGTCAAGAGGCATAATTGCTTAGCTAATTCTCTAGTGATAGCTATGTTTTCAAGATTTGAACTCTGGGAGGATGATTGGATGTTCGAAGGAGTGCATAGGCCTTTTTCTCATCAATGGATCAAAGAAGATAGAAAAGGAATGCTTTAATGCTGACATAGAAATAATGAGGTGGCATTTTTGTTTGAAGCACACTAATTTTCAATATATGAAAATAATGTATCCTTAATTTTTTAATAGAAGTTCCTCTTTATCTTTATGTGAGATATGTCAACCTTTTAAAATTGTACATAGTGATATATGGGGCCCCTTAAAATTCAAAAATGTGAATGGGACAAGATGGTTTATAACCTTTGTAGATGATTGTACCGTACAACTAGGGTGAATTTGATGAATGCCAATCTGAAGCCTTACCTTTTTTTCAAAACTACACTAGTGTAAAACCAATTTCATACAAAAATTAAGATCTGATGTTCTAATGATGCCAAAGACTATTTTAACTCAAATCTTGATATATTGCCACTAAATAAGTCATTATTCATCAAAATTCATGTGTGGGCACACTACAACAAAATGGCCTAGCTGAATGGCATCTTCTAGAAGTTGTCAGGGCCATAATGCTAACTACAAATGTACCAAAATTATTTTGGGGGCAAGCCATACTCACTGCCTAGCAAAATCATAAAATTTAAAAGTCCTTGTGATACACTTACCCAAAACTTCTCTTTAAACCAATTCGTCAACACTTTACCTTAAAAGATTTTTAAATGTACAACATTTGTCCATATCTACCATTGTGATAAACTTGATCACAAATCCACTAAATGCATTTTTCTTAGGTATTCTACAACAAAGAAAGGTTACAAATGTTACTCATTAACTCTTAAAATATTTTTTGTTATAATGGATGTTACATTTTTTGAAAACCAACCTTATTACTCAAAAACACCCAATTAGGGGGAAGAACCACAATCACATGCAAGAATGGGATTTTTTTTAGACATTTCTAACCTTAAAACTAGTATATCCATATTAGAAAACCTTAAAAACAACCCTAGAAACCTAAGAAATAGTGTTGTCTTGATTCTTGCACCCATACCTGAGGCACTAGATGAATAACAAACCAAGTCCCAACTTGAAAACTTCGAACCCTATATTTAACTAAGCCCTATGTAGAAATTAGGGGTTGAGA
Source organism: Erythrophleum ivorense (assembly GCA_026724425.1). Classification (NCBI taxonomy): domain Eukaryota; kingdom Viridiplantae; phylum Streptophyta; class Magnoliopsida; order Fabales; family Fabaceae; genus Erythrophleum; species Erythrophleum ivorense. The sequence goes on along the minus strand of JAIUCV010000370.1, from coordinate 448,692 downwards.
ATGACATACAAAAGGAGATTATGGTATTCTCTAGAAGAACAAAAGAGGGAGATCAGGCTTGTACACTTTTTAAATAGCAAAACAATCCTTTTGAGCCAAGTTTGAGTAATGATTTTGATGTTCTTATTGCCCTTGGGAAGGTTACTAGATCATGTACGAAGAATCCTGTCTCTAAATTTGTTTCTTATGGAGATCTATCTCCTAGGTATAAAACATATGTTACTAGTATTACTAATGAGAAAATTCCTAAGAGTGTTCAAGCGGCCCTTGAGAAATCAGAATGGATAATAACTATCCAAGAAGAAATCAATGGCTTGGAGAAAAATGGCACTTGGACCATTACTAACCTACTTAAAGGCAACAAAGTTGTGGGTAGCAAATGTGTTTTTACAATTAAATGTGACCCTGATGAAAGCATAAATTGTTACAAGGCAAGACTAGTAGTAAAAGGATTCATTCAAATGTATGGGGTGGACTATCAAGAGACATTCATTCTAGTAGACAAACTTAAAACTATCAAGGTATTACTTTCGTTAGCTTCAAACCTTGACTCGCCTTTCCATCAACTAAATGTAAAAAATGCCTTTTTGAATAGAAATCTTAAGTATACATAGAGATGCCTCTTGGCTTTAACTTAGGTAATACAAGATAGTATGTAACCTTCACAAGTCACTATATGGGTTGAAGCAATTCCCTAAGGCATTGTTTGATAAGTTTACTAAGGTAGTGAAAGGGTATGGATATTCACAATGCCAAACTAATCATACACTATATTTATAAAATTTTCATGAGAAAGGAAGATTTTCATTTTAATAGTGTATGTAAATGATATAATTGTGACAGATGACTTTGCAAAAGAAATTAAACAATTGAAACAAGCCTTGACTAAGAAGTTTGAAATTTAAGAATTAGGTGATCTTAAATATTTTTTGTAGTCTCCTGAAGGAAGTATACATTAGATTTGTTAAAAGAAAATGGGATGCTTGGTTGTAAACCATCTAAAACACCAATGGAGGTAAACCCTAAGATTGGCCCTAGTGAGAATAGTCATCTAGTTAATACTAGTGGGTACCAAAAGCTTCTAGATAAGTTGACATATTTAGCCTACACTAGGCCAGATATAAGCTTCCCTATTAATATTGTTAGGCAATTTATAAATAGGCCAACAAAGGAACATTTAGATGCTATGTACAGGATACTCATATATTTAAAAATGATTCATGGAATGGAACTTTCTTCAAAAAAAGGTAAAATAGAAAAGTTGAAGTTTTTTTTATGTTGACTAGCTAGATTAAACTATTGATCGTAGATTTACATTTGGGTATTGTGCTTAGGTTTAGGGCAACCAAGTAACTTGGAGAAGTAAAAAAAATTAGCAATAGCTAGGAGTAGTGTGGAAGCAAAGTATAAATCTTTGTCACAAGGCATTTGTAAAGGAATTTGGTTATAATAGTTACTTCGAGAATTCGAGGATTATTATAGAAGAACCAATGAAGGTGACATGTGATAACTTGGTTGCCTTAAGCATTACCAAGAATCCTATCCATCATGATAGGATAAAACACATTGAACTTTATCGTCATTTTATTAAAGAAAAGGTTGATTTAGGTGTCGTTGAGCTTATTCATGTCCTTATAAGATATTAAGTTATTGGTGTTCTGACTAAGGCACTATCTAGAATACAATTTGAGAAGTTGTAGTCCAAGCTATGCATGATTAATATCTACAACCCAACTTGAAGGGGGTGTTGGAAGTTATAATATTTTATTGTATTTTTTTCCAATTTTTTATGTTAGTTGGCGTCGATGATATCCCCTTATCAGTGTTCAATTATTTAAATGCTAATTAAGTGGATCAAGTGGCTTTATTCTTTTATTTTTAAAGGCTTTTATCCTTCTGATATTATCTTTATGTTATTTCTTGTAATCTTGACCAAATGAGGTAGAGTTATTGCTCCTATAGGCTATTTATGTAAACCAATGGAAAGAAAGTAAAATAACAACTAGGAAAAAAAATCTAACATTTTTTCACTTAAAAACCAATTTAGGTTATAGGAAATATTGCAATAGGACTAGGAAAATTATTTGTGATTTTATAAAGATTAAGAGAAACATTATAATTGGAGGTAAATATCAGGGTATGTTAAGTGCACTTTTTTCAATTAAAAAAGTCCAAAGTCTCCCATTCTTGCTAGTAACTAAAAACAATTGAAAAAAAGATGACTAATATAATACTAATGGAAGTAATCAATCAATATTTCCAATGCAGGAGATGTTCAAAAACTTACATGCTTAGCTAAACCAAAGTCAGCAAGTTTGATATTGTTGTCAGAATCAACAAGTAAGTTATCAGCTTTGATATCCCTATATAAGAAAAAAGAAAAAAAAAAAACAAGTCACCAAATATTTTAGAATGCCACAATGAATTAACATTTTCTCCTAATTAAAGGTATGTTAAGCAGTTAACAGGAAAAGAAAAAAAATAACAAGAGAGAATGAATGATTAAATATAATTTCTTTCCTTATTTAGATGTTTAAAGTTAATAAGATAAATACGAGAAGAGATTTAATAAAAAAGAAATTAATTATTAATATATTTTTATAAATTCATATTTAATGCAAATAATTCCAATAATTTAATTTATTGATTTGCAATTTGAAGAAATAATAAATATCTTTTTTTCGTTAACTTTGAATCTGCCTAAATAATGAATAAAATAATGATTTGTTTCTTCCAAATTCTCGGCAAGCCTTTTGCCTAAAGTGGCCTTACATTTGTCTGTCTGGATCGCATACTACTTTTTCTTTTTAACTTTCCTGATGGCTACCCCCACCAAAAAAAAAAAGAAAGGAAAAAACAGTGAGTCCAATTGCAGATTATTAGATGTTTCAGTTTTGATAGATCAATTAATCTAATCTTGTAATCCATGCCAAAAATTAACTTCTGCTCCCTTTATAAAGTGCTATACGAGTACATGACCATTGCTTGGAACATATAATTGGTAAGTATAATTAAGTGCAAGTCGCAACTAAACATTATCTCCATCATCATTATAACTAAAGTTCAATATCTAAGCAATTGGAGGTGGATCAACATATCAAACAAGGATATATACTTGCAGTTAAAAGTCCTACATATTAACTTATCCATAGCTTTAGGTTCCTAATTTTTGCTTCTTAATGACCCTACCAAAACATCAGTCTAACTCATCTCGTTTTCATTTTGACAACCCCAATTTCAATGGTTTGGAAACATTAGTTAAAAATTAATTATTCTCCTTCCCTTCTTATAATAAACTAGTTTCTTCCCCTGCAAGATGTAGGAAAGATTTAAAAAATACTTGTGGGCTCCACATAACAAAATTCAGAAAAAGAAGAAAAAAAATTGCGTGAACAGTAACCATATGGACATGCACTGTTCATATACGGGGGACATCAATAGTCTGGCACGCAGCCCGGTGAAGCCACACCGTTCACAAAACCGGAGCTACAATATTCCTATGCCACGGCTCGCACGGGATTTATATATATATATATATTGATATTCATTCTCAATAAAAAAATTTCAATAAAATTTTTTTCTTCTTTTATTATGACCGTTCAACATACCAAATAATCATTTTTCTTCTTTCTACAAGATTATATATATATATATATATATGTATTCCAGCACTCATGCAGCACTACATATCAAGTATGTGAATATACCTGTGAACTACTCTTTGACTATGCAAGTAAACCAACCCAGAGAGAATTTGTGTAGTGAAATGTCGAACTAAAGGTTCCTGTAAAGGCCCTTGTGTCGAAATGTATTTTTTCAGTGAACCGGGTTGGATGTATTCCATATACAGAGAAATTTGGCTTCCAACCTACAAACACAAACTAGTTATATACAAGAATTTACGGCTACTCCAGAAACAAGTGATCCACAATAGATGGTTTCCTTGCCATAAATCAGGAGATTACTTACTATTTTACTGCCATAATACTGTACAATGTTTGGATGTTTTAGTGGGCTGAGAATTTTCATTTCCTAAAAAGAAGATAAATTAGAAAGAAGAGGGACAAATTTGAACAGTATAACGTATGGATTACAAACATACTTATTTTCAAATATGTTGCCCGTTAGACACCAACATTGTCATCATATATGCGCATAAACATGTCAAAACAATATATATATATATATGCTAATATTTTCTTGGCCTGTCACGTGCCAAATGGGGTTTTTGACTTAGGTACAACAACAGTATTTTTTAATTATCCGTACACATTGTTTGACATCTTATTTCCCCGGATGCATTAAGTTATTTATTTATTTATTTTAAATTGGTCACGCCTTAGCATAAGGCGTGACCCCAAAATTTTTTTTAAAATAATTAAAGGGTCACACCTCAGCATGAGGCATGACCCTTTATAAATTTTTTTTTAAAAATGGGTGACCCTTTATAAATTTTTTTTAAAAAAATCGGTCACCCCTCATGCTGAGGCGTGACCCCTTTTTTTAAAAAAATATTTTTTTTATGGGTCACGCCTCATGTTGAGGCGTGACCCTTGTGCCATATGTCAGGGTTAAAATTTGACCATAACACATGGATAGAGTGAGACACGTGGCAGCGAAGGATAGGGCATATGGAGATTGCGTTGCCACATGGACGATTTTAAGTGGTTTATAAAATACGCTATCCTATCCTTGATTTTCTGATTCTTCCTCTTCTTTTTAAAGGCTCGTTCTCTCCCTTTGTCCCCACATTGTCTCGCCATTTTTTGCCTTCTTCTTCTGCTCCTTCCAAATTTTTATTTTCTTCATCTACATCATCCATCCTCTCATATTTGCCATTGATATCTTTTATTATTTTGATTAAAAGAAGGAAGAGATCCAGTAGAGCACTCCATCACAGTAGCTACATTTTTCAACAAAGAGGATCAGAAAGAAAAAAAATTACTGGTATGTTTTATGTATAAAAAATATGATTATTTGTAATTATTTGTTGAATTTAAAAAATATATTTTGTTAGTGATTTAAATATAGCTCTGAATGAAATTATTTAATATTTTGGCTGAATTTTAAATTTAAAAAATAAATATATTATTAGTGATTTGAGTATACATGTAAAAAAAATAATTTTTTTTGTGTAAATGAAGTTACATTATAGGTAAAATTAGGACTTTTGTAAAGATACAAAAAAAAAAAAGAAGTGGTTAATGTTTGTGTATAAAAAAATAAAATAAAATGTTAAGTAAAAAAATGTATGAAAAAAAAAATTAAAAAAAATTATTTATTGTATGATGTGATAATAAATATTAGTAAAAAAATATAAAAAGAAAAAAGAAAAAATGCTAAATAAATATTGTAGGTAGGAGATAATATATTAAACAAATTCTTTTATAAAAATGCTATGTAAATATTAGATGAAAAAAATACAAAAGAATTATAGAAAAATATAAATAGCATAATATGTGAGTCAAAAACCTGAAAAATTAGTGTATAAAAATAAAAAGATCTAATAATGTAATGATAATAAAAAAATAATAAATTGGTCAAAAGTTGTTGAAATTTATGAAAATATTATTTAAAGTTGTTAGACAAAATAATAAGAAAAATTTTGTGAACAATATATTAGAAAAGAATTAAAAAATGAAAAAAATATATTATAAAAGAATAATACGTAGAAAATAACAAAAGGTATAACACTATAAAAATAGAATAATGACTAAATTTTTCTAATGTTAGTAAAAAAAATATAGTAACAGAAATGAAAAAATTTAGTATAATTATAAAAGTAAAATATGATAAAATTTTAATGTAAACAAAATAAAAAATATAATAGAATGAAAATAGTATCTTTAAATAAATTGTTAATATTAGAAGACATTATAGTAAAATATGATAAAATTAGATAAAATTTGATGAACAAAATTATTAGAATAAAAGATTTCAAAGACATAAAAAATATTTAACTGTTAAATGAAAAAATATAGTGAATAAATATTGTAAAAGAATAGGATTTATTAGAATTATATTAATTGGTAATGGAAAAAATATATCAGTTGGATAAAGGATTGTAGTTGTTTATAAATGTTGTACAATGTTTTGGGTATTGGTGACAGTATTGCGCAGTTGGGCAAAATGAACAATGGGAAAGAAATTATATGTTTATATTCAAATGGACAATATGTGAAACCGAAGAAGGTGCAACGTTTATTGCAGATACAATTGATGTAATAAGTGTTGACAATGACATTTCATTAAAAAGGTTGAAACAAGAGGTTGCAGACCAGCTACAGTTAGATTCAGATCAATAGGTATCTGAATTAGTATATAGGCATCTAGTGTCATTAAAGCCCACAAAGTACTGAGTATGTAAGTTAAGGATGGATGCCAATGTCCAAACAATGTGGATAGCGAATACAAAATTTCCATCACAACTTGGTTCAGTTGAATTATATGCAAAAACAACGTCAAAGGAAATAGAAGTGAATACGGCAACTCAGGTTACAGTTGAATATGTGGCAGACTAACTCCCATCCTCCAGCCATGCCAACATCACAGATAATCAGTATTCTCCTGTTGGTTTAGGGGACTATACTGCTCAACCAAATTCATCTCGTTTGCATGTCAATAGTATTACCTAACCAAGTTTGACACATGCACCAATTAGTAGCCCTATTTCTCATCCAGATGAGACAGAGGATATAATGGATGATTTCGAGGAGGATGATGAATATGATGCTGCTCCTTATGATTGCAATTATGGTGGTAATACAGATGATGATGAAGATACAGATTGCATGGATGCCACCATTGGTCCAGCAGCCCCCATTAACATTTATGCTGACTCAACGGTTGCATTTCTTGAATAGATAGATGCAGATGGTGCACGAATTCCTGATTATGCTAAAGTGGAAGATGCAGCAGTAAACAAGAATGATGACCAAGAGTTATATGTAGACATGCTATATAATGATCAGTGATCTTTTCGTCAGGCATTAAAGATATACTCGGTACGTGCACATCATACTTTTACGGTGTACCATTCTTCAAAGAAGTACGAAGAATATCGGTGTGTTCAATATGAAAAGGGATCTTGCAAATGGAAGGTCAGAGCTTGTTATCGAAAGAAGGAAAATCTTTAGGAGATAACAAAATACAATGGGCCCCATACATGTGTTTCAACATCATTGTCACAAGATCACCTAAAATTAGACTCTGATGTCATTTCAGTATATATTATATCGATGGTGACTGAAAATCCCAGTGTGTCAATCAAAGAGGCCATTAAGCGAGTTCATTCTATATTTGGGTATAATGTCACATATAAGAAGACTTGGAAGGGAAAATATCGAGCCTTCTCACATGCATTTGGAAATTGGGAGCAGTCCTATACTTTATTACCCAGGTGGCTAGCTGCTGTTCAACATTTTATGCCCGGCTCGTATTATGACTTCACGCATAAAAAATATGTACCGACTAGTTTAGCTAATGGTGAGTCATTCATATTTCATCTGGTATTTTAGACGTTTAGGCCGTGTATCGAGGCGTTCAGCTACTTGAAGCCTATCGTCCAAATAGATGGGACCTTTCTCTATGGAAAATATAAAGGGATTATTTTAATCGTAAGTACACAAGATGGTGAGAAGAACATTGTCCCACTTGAATTTGCTATAGTAGAGGGAGAAATATATGAGGCATAGGCATAGTTCTTATTTAACCTCCGAACACACGTGGTAAAAGATAAAGATGAGCTTTGCTTGATTTCTGACCATCACACTAGTATCTTGGCAGCTGTGGCCAATCAGAATGTTGGGTGACAGCCTCCGCAGGCTCATCATGTGTTTTGCCTTCAACATTTGGCTAGCAATATCAACAAAAAATTTAGAATGTAATAGTTAAAAATGCTATATACTACAATTGGTAAAAACTGCTATCACTTAACCTTATACGAATTTTTTCAATTCCATGATTAGAATTTTATACAAACTATTAATTTTACTATCTATCTATCTATAGGTTATTCGTATGAGCAACATAAAGTTGATGAAGGACTAGCTCATATACGTCGACTTGACTTGCATGCTGCTAATTGGATTGACGAAATACCCAAGGGTTAATGGTATGGGGCGTATAATGTTGATGGTAAGCACTGGGGGCACATGACAATGAATTTAGTAAAAAGTATAAATGCAGTTTTTAAAGGGGTTAGGTTCTTACCGGTGCTTGGGTTGGTTCGAGCAACATTCTACCAGTAAACCAAGTATTGGGTCTAGCGAGCTGAGAAGGCAGTTGCACAACTTGAAGCAGGAGAAACTATATCTGAGGATATTAGATTAAAGTTAGCAACCAGAACTCGAAGAGTATCAGCCTACACAATCCGTAGATTTGATAGACGAGGGTTAATGTTTGAGGTGGAGGAGCCATATGATCCGACTAATAAACAATTTGGACGATCCTGTAAAGTTAACTTAGTAGCTCGAACATGTGATTTTAGTGAATTTCAGGCTTTGAAATATCCCTGCCAACATGTCTTAGCAGCCTGTGCGCATATCTGAGTAGACCATGTATAGTATATTGATGAAGTATTTTGGTTGGAGACTATTTTGAAGGCCTATGAGACTGAATTTTGCCTAATTGGTGGTGAAGTATATTGGCCCCAAGTACGAGGCCCAACACTTATTCCAGATCCTGCAATGAAACGTGGAAAAGGTCATCCAAAGTCAAGTCGAATACAAAATGAAATGGATTGGCGAGAAGCTCCAAGAGATTTACCGCGATGTGCATTGTGTAGACAGACAGGTCATAACCGCGCAACTTGTCCATCACGTTGCCCCCTACACCCATAGTTCCATTGCTCTGTTAGAATGTGTTAATGTATTATTTAGCGTACTACTATAGACTATCTAAAATGTATTCTAATGTTTTTATTTTTGTGTTTTTATCAACTATGTTGCTTTGCACTATTTAATTAACATTGTTTTGATTCTATATGTTATTTAGTTCATTGTTGTATCAGACCTGTTTTATGCAATAGAAAATTACATTGTTGTGTGCCTAATTGCTCTATATTCTAACTAAATCTTATGTTGTACAATTTTGTACGATAATATTATGTTAGGACCGAGGCCTGTTGTTCATCCAGGTCCAGAGGATGAATCATTGTTGTATTTACAGACTAGACACGTCTCTCAGGTGGTGTGGTTGAGTAGGGTACGTTATTGTGCATCTGTAGAAATCAATTTTTTCCCTTATGGCTGTCATATCATGCATAATGGTTCACATTTTTTTCCTCTAATAGGCAGATTGTATTATTTGATTATGTCGAGTTGCACATGGTCCACGATTAGAGTCTCCTCCAGTAGCTATAGTGCCACATCTTAGAGCTGCTGGCTTCTACAGAGTGTCTCATCTTGCAGTACTTGACTTTGACCCTTCCCTTGTTTCAGCGCTCGTTGAGTGATGGCGGCCAGAGACACATACTTTTCACACTACTCAAGGCGAGTGTACCATTACACTTCAGGATGTAGCAGTGCAATTAGGTCTTCCCGTTACGGGTCTTCCAATCACTGGTTCACTGAACTTCAATTGGCGAGGCATTTATGAGATTCTCCTTAGGGTAGCTCCACCAGAGGAGGAGTTCAATGGTCAGAGACTTAGCATTACTTAGCTCACTAACCAATTTGAGGCACTTCCAAAGAATGCAAATGACAATGACATATTGCACTTCACTCGTGCCTATATTTTACATCTCATAGGTGGTGTTCTTGTGCCAGACAGGTCGGGACATAGAGTTCATCTTATGTACCTGACATTTTTTCAAGACCTCCAGGTAGCAGGTCAGTACAGTTGGGGTTCCGCAGTACTAGCATACCTCTATAGAGAGTTATGCCATGCCACTGATTACAAGGAGGTTAATATCAGTGGTTGTTTGACATTACTTCACTTATGGGCTTGGGATCGATTCCCTAGGCTAGCCCCCAAGAGGCCCCTACTTCCAGATCTTCAGCTTGATGTATATGATGTGCTCCCTCCACTTGCTTATAGGTATGAATGGTAATTCAAGTTGAATGCTTACTGTATGATTTATGTTGCTTATATAATTCAAAATTAACAATGATTTCCTTTTACATCTCACAGGTGGAGGCGTGTGGGTCAACATTCTCGTTCAAGAAGATTAGCAATATGGCATTACAGAGTATTGCTAGATCAGATGAGAGCTGACGAGGTCTAAGACACTATATATGAGTTTGTTGCATGATTATTTTAATGCTAGTATACTCTTACAGCTTGTTATTTCATTATTTGTAGATTATATGGCGTCCATACGATGCAGATGATATACATCAATTGATACCTGACTATTGTTTGGTCTCTTTGGATATTTGGCTAGCATTTGTGCCACTTATTTGCTTTCATATTATGGAGTGGCATCATGCAGATCGTGTTCTCTGACAGTTTGGTCAGATGCAGCCCATACCTTGTGCTCCTTATAATTTAGAGGAGGTTCATACACTGACACTCAAAGGCAAGACTCATTTAGATTGGCAAAAAGAACATGAGAATTTTGTGCAAGCTTGGTGGAATTGGCAAAATACTTTGTCACTTACACCGATATCGTTAGAGCCCCTAGATCGCTCTTTAGAATATATGAAATGATACTTGAGGGTTACCCGGGGATGGATCCATCCTATCAGTGGTGCCCAGGGTTTTGTGGTAATTTTTAAAGTCTAGCACAGTTATCTTATAAATTTTTTTTTTAATTTCAAATCAATATGACTCTTAATTTTTATTTTTAGGCTAATGTAGCTGATCACTTGCGAGTACTTGCTATGGACGACCATTCACTGTTAGGTCGCACAATTGTTACTGATTGTACTAGCATTCTCGATGCACTTGGCGAGCATCGAGATATAACGATTTCTCAAGCTGCTCCTCTTGCACCTCAGTTGCCTAGACCACAACTTCCTTCTACTCGCACGGCAAAAAGAGCTCATGGATTTATGTCTACTAGAGTATCAATAGTGGACGATCGGCCTTATCGTGATATTACTTCTGATGTTGGTACTACATTTGCGATGCCTAGTCCTTCTTTTTATACCTCAACAGAGATGCAAGACCCTCCTAGTGTTGCTGAACCATCTTCTTTTCTAACAACACAATCACAAGTACACCATGATACAGCAGGTCCATCTTCTTCCACGCCACCAGTGTATTTTCCTGATTTCAGGAATATTAGTTCTTCATTTTATATGCCAGGTGGTTCCGTCCCTTTTACACCCCTATTCTCAAAGCAAACAATGTCTGCTTTTAGATTTGCTTATGGGTCATCTGTACACGTTAGATCACAACAGACGGGATATATCACACCAAATCAGCTTATTCCTCCAATTCAGTTACCTCAATTGACTCTTAATTCTGTAACCTACCAACAAGTAGAAGAAGAAGGAAACAATAATAACGAAGTAGATGAAAATGATGCCGATAATGAAAAAGAAGCTGAGCAGGAGTCCGGGGTACAAGAGACAGAAGAAGAACAACATCCTTCTCCACGACGCAACTAACGATTAAGACCACAGACTAGATGTGGTACTAGGAGCAATTTCTTTTAAACGTTCTATCTTTTTTTTTATACTCGTAATTTTATTTTTTAGATAATGATAACATATTATAACTACTTTATTTTAATATTGAGTTCAGTAGTTAATTTTGATTAATTTCTTATTTAAATTTTTAATACTCTTACTTATTTATATAATTTTAAAAAAAATTTATTTTCTCAATTAACTTTCATTTTATAATTTTGATGGCAAATAATTTTTTATCTCTTATCAATATTTTTGTTTAGTTTCATGATTTTGTTGCCAACTAATTTTTTTCTCTTATTAATATTTTTGTTCTGTGACTTACTACTCCCAATAATTTTAAAAAAAATATACCTATGCAATTACATGAGAAATATATTATATATATTTCATATAATAGTTATAATTTTTATTATTTTAATATTATTTATCTTATTGATTTATTTCTTAAATTTTTTAACACCAATATTAATTATTAAATTTTAAAAAATTTAAAATTTAAACTTTAAACTACTTATTTATTGTTTTCAATAACAAATTACACTTCTAATATCTTTAAATTTTTTTGGTTGAATTTTTAATATCTTTAAAAATAAATACAAGCGTAATCTATAAAATATATATATATATATTTTAAATGGGGTCACGTCTTAGCATGAGGTGTAACTGAGGCGTGACCCTTTATAAATTTTTTTTTAAAAAAATGGGTCACGCCTCATGCTGAGACGTGACCCCATTTAAAAAAATAAATAAATAACTTAATACATTTGGAAAAATAAGATGTCAAATGATGTGTACAGATAATTAAAAAATATTGCTGTTGTACCTGAGTCAAAAACCTTGCCAAATGTGACTTGTACTTGTTAGGACATAACTCCGAATCTAACATAACGACTTTACAGTTTGGAGACCATGTCTGACAATTAAATTGTAATAATTGACGGACCTTGTTTAGAGACTTTGCAATTTGAGGATCGCCAATGTCAAACATTTCCTTTACTGCACATACTTTTCCGGTTTCACTGCCAGAAATGAACAGAAACATTTTGATGGCTAGGTAAGTATTTCAGTTTATTAGGCTACATCACATATTTCATTAATTATTTATTACGAAATTGAATTAAGACAATAGGAACAAAATATCAATTTATTCAGAATTCTATATACCTGTTGCGGGCAACATAAACTGTTCCAAATCTACCACCCCCAATACGTTTTTCTTTTTCCCATTGGCTAAAATTCGTGGTAACAGAGATTGAATTATCAGCTTCCAAAAGGTGAGAAGATTGTAAAGGCGTCGATGTGTTGGCCATTTGAGCTTCATCAGCAATCGACCTGGGAGGCCTCATTCGGTATGCATCATAATTCTGGCGATCAACCAACTCCGAGGTCGAAGTGTAACTGTGTCTTCCACCTTGTACATGGGGTCTTTCGACTGCTTTCTCATATAGTGTTTCTCTTTCTTTGTTTAGCTCACTTTTTAGCAACGTTAAAGCCAGATCCAACCTTTCTTCATCACTCTGAAAGTAAATTGTTGACCATAATATTGTTTATGTCAAGAGTAGAGCATGTTTATGTAAATATATATACAATTAACCATAATCAATCTTTGAGTGACTATACCTGGAACAAAGGATTTCTCGTCATGTAATTAGGCGATTGTTGCATACATTTAATTACAAATATACCACTTTCATATCTGCACATTGAAGAGATAAAATAAGGTCATCATAAATATTTGTTTTGAGTAGAGCTTGAAATTTCAAACAAAATCTGTAAACTCACCCATAACGGTGTGGATTATTATCTGCTATTCTCCAGGAGAATTCTTTGAATATCCAACCGGTACGCCATATGTCGTTTGCTAGGATACTCAACATAAGCAACTATACAGGAAGGATTAATTCTAAAGAATTAAGAAAACAAATTGATTAATTTTATGAATATCACAACTATCCAATACTCACCAATTTTTGTATTTTTATATCACGTTCTTGTTCTTTTATAAAGTGATCAGACTGAGAATCCCATACTTTAACCTTTTGGTTCTTCAAATCAACAATACATAAATAAAAATGCCCACGTGACTCTTTTTGAGCATGAACAGGAATAAATATCTGTCATAATCACATAGCCATTTAAATATCAGTAATCTTAAGGATAAAATACCTTCATCTATAAATAGACAAATAATAATAATAATAATACCTTGTCACAAAATATCCAGTCGGACATATACTTTTCTCTCATATTTTGCATTTTAATAAAGTCAAGGAAGGAAATTGCATCACCATTGAGTGCTGCATCCTAATTACATCATGAAAAAGCCATTAAATATGCTTGTCAATTAAATTTACTTATATCGAAAAAAAAAACTTAATATATATCATAGAATTGAAAAAGGAATGAGAAATTACCGAAAATGTCACAGGCAAATACCAATTCAAAGGTAAAGTGTTCTTCTTTCGCTCAATATCGGTTAAGATCTCAGCAAAAATATCTATTACCTAAGAATATAGGAAGTTTAAATTATAACATAATTAAAATCTTGCCCAGTTATAAGAATATAGAATATATATATATGTGTTATAAATAAATACTCACCAATGAATCCAACGGAGTCCGTGGTTTAAGTGTGGTAAATTCAGATTGACTCAAAATGGATCGTGAGGAAGAAAAAACCGTACATTCCTCACTGAAAAATAAAATTATAAGAGTGATTTAACCTGGGGAAAAACAGATATGTATATAAACATTTACATCATAATATAGCTAGAAGTATCAATCTAACCGTAAATCAAATACGTATTGTATTAATTGCGAGTCATGTTCATTCACCCTCTTGGAAGTGGAAAAAGGGCCAACTTGCATCTTCTTCTGATGCCTAATTTCTGTGCTGGTTTGTACTTGTTGGTATAATGATTAAGCATCACCAATTCAGGATAATACTATTAGTACATTGTGCAATCACAGCACAAATGAAAACATCTAAACTACCAATCAATAGTGACATGGGCAATCAAACTCTCACATGGTTCCTACTTCCTCACTCCAAAATATAATAGAAGCTGAGAAATTTCTTATATACAATCATCTGCTTTTACAGCATAAAAAAATCATCTAATTCTCTTCATGTGTTCAATTTGATAAAAACAAAGTAAGTAAGGAGTCAAGATGGGACGCAACTTCAGAGATTGAAACTTGAATCTGACTGATTTCGAAGGAGAGATTGAATAATATTGCTAAAGCGAAAGCAAAGAATTAGTAAAGCGAAGATGAAACCTATTTCACAAAATCAAATTGAAACCCAGAACAAAGAAGCAATTAAACAGAGAAAACTACTTCAGGTTTTGGATTGAAGGATGGTAGATGACTTCGGCGACTGGCGTTCTCTTTATTTATTATTTTTGTTTGCGCTTTGTGACCTGCTCCCGTCTTATAGTAATGTATCTTAGGATAATGGCTTAACCATAGGATCTAATCAACGACTTAAAATTATTGGGCACAATATGATGAAACTTCTCTTCCAGATGACATTACTGAATACCAATTCAACAGCTAATTAAAAACAGCAGACAAGGTTGAAAATTTTTGTAGATAATAATATATAAGAAGAAGTCGGTAAAATTATAGGATAACAGTCTACGTCTTTGACGTGGAAATGCATATTCCATTTTGTTGAAGCTTTCTTTCCTAATAAAAATCCAAGAAATAAAATAGAAGTAACGTACCATATTATTTGTTCTACGATGGCAATACTAATTACTTTTAGTCCAAAAGTCAAGGTCATCCCAGAGTAAATTTATGTAAATAAACTTTGATCAAATCCCATTCTATCTTTCCACTTTAAAATATCAAGACCAGTACAAGAAATAAAATATGAGTTTCCAGAAGGAAGATTGTGTACCAAGCATATCACCTATGATATTCATATAACCGCTTCATGCCAGTGGTGAAGCCAAGACCTAGGTTTGGGTTGGGGCTAATCTTCTCTTGCAATATGATCTTTGTATTTTATTTTGACCATTAAGATGATAAGATAAGATTTTAATTTTTTTTTTGAGTCTGATGACAAAATTTTTAAATTAATTTCAGTTTGGTATTGTTAGAAATTAAATTCACAAGTTCTAGATGAAGATTGTTATTGTGATGGCAATTTTTTCTTTAGAAAATTTTTCATTTCCTAATCAAAATTTGCAAACCTATTTACCATAGATCATTTTTTTTAATATAACAAACACTATAATTAAAAATAATCAAAATAATCACAATTCATAATTAGACATTATACAAATGCAGTATAAAGAATTAATTAAAATTTGCAACATTAATATTAAATGATGCAATATTAAAAAAATGAATTAAATAAAAAAATTATAATAATTTAACATACATGTATAGTGTTTCACTTTTAATTTGTTGTTTTTTTTTAGTTTAACCAAAAAGCTAATGATTTTTGCCTCCTTAATTTTGAGAAATATTCTTTAAGTTAATAGAACTTAAACATTATAAAGAAGATTAAATAACATATCTTATTTTATGTTTAATATATACAATTACATAGAAAAAAAATGAAGAAAGGAAAAAGGGAAAAAAGCTCTTACCTTTCTCTCTTATTCTCTCTCTTAGACTCATGTTAGGAACGCAATAACCAAAAGATAAAGACGAAGTTGAGCAGTGCAGGTGTAGCACGGACAGCAGTAGCCGGCAACGAAAAAACGAAAACAAGAAGAAAAGGGCAATGGTCAATGGTCCACTCATGAAGAAAAGTATAGGTAGCGCAAGAGGCAAGTTGTTGAAAGTTTGAAAATAAATTTATAAGATGAATTGAAGTCAAAAGCATGAAAACACAAATAGGAGAGAGACAATAGCCAAGTAGCAAGATGTAATGTGTTTTACATTATTGTTGTTAGCTCTCTGGAAAAAAAAATAGATTTTTTTTAAATTTTGATTATTATTATTATTATTATTATTATTATTGTTATCACCATTATTATATTCCTTTTAAAGCAGGTTGGGTTAGATTAGATGGCAAGGCCAACTCAGTGTTCTATCTTATCTTTTTTTAATTTTTTATTTACTGGTCTGGTCTAGCTTGACCTAGCTAAATGACACCAAGTTACCTGTCAAGCCAAACAAACACTTGCACTTTCTCTTTTATCTTGAAGGGTTATTTTTATAAGCTATGTTTACCAATAAAATAGTGATTTCCCTTTTATATGTACCAAATATATTGTATAAGAATGAGATATAATTTGTTCAAAGGAAGCCTATACATAATGAGTGAATGTTTATTATGAAATATTAAAGTAAATTATCAAACTGCCACATTTTCTTCGATTCAACTACATCCTAAGCATTAGATGGTTCCTTGTCACATGTCTTGTTCATCGCTTCATTAGTCACATATCTTGTTCATTGCTTCATTGCTTTGTTTGGCTTCATTTGCTTCATTCCTATGCGTTGAATGTGGTTTAGTCGCACTGTGAAGAGTGTCTTCACATTTCTTTCATAGCTTCATTTGTAGATTTAAAAAGGGTGGTTATATTACTCTTCCTCTTTGCAAATGTAGGTTCAAAAAGCAGACCTTTAGGAGAGGCAAGTGATGGAAAATTTTAGAACAACGAAGGAGGAAATGGTAAAAGAAAAAAAAATATACATATCTTTTTGTTTGGATTTCTCGTTCAGTGTACAGTCAGTCATACGAGTGAGCAGCTAATTGCTTGAATGTGGAAACTTTGAATATCCTTTATCATGTATTTAGTGGCAAAGTGTTCATCTTCAAGTTGTGCAACCATATTGGCAAAGCCTCGTTCATGACGATCACATTTGGCAGCACCCAATTTGATTTCCTACTTCTCTAATAATTACTTTAATCAACAATGCAGAGAGAGGGATGTTTGAATTGAACAAAACTAATCACTAACATAGAACTATTACAATTCAATAGAAAACACCAAAATTATTCATTTGGCATCCCTGGTTTCAAGCCAATAAGCTAAAAGTAAACAGAATATGCAACATCAGCAGCATTGAATCCTCATAAGATGAGCAAACAACAGAAACAACTAAAAGCCATAGGTCTTTATGTCTCCTGCTATGCAAATCCACCTTTGTATACAAACAAAATGTGCAACATCAGCAGAATTGAATCCTCATAAGATTCAAGTTTACACATGCAAACTAAGAATATAAAGTTTATAATCTGGGAGAAAGGCTAGGCGATATGCTGTTTTTTATTAATGCGACATCAGTAATTGACTACTTTACAATTTTGCCCTAGTCAATTGACTTGTTATCCTGAAATTCTCATTGACCATATATCTCTTTTACATTAGAATACAAGAACTACCCACAACTAGATTATAGCATAAATTTAGAATAAAGATAGAAGTTACAAATTTAAAGAAAAATATTATAATACTTTATTTTTATAGCTCTTTAAATCCTTTGTGCTACACTTTCCAGACTTGCTTCGCCTACAGCTTTTCAATGGCGTCAACAGAACCATCGATTCAGAGGAAGGGAAAATCACCATTTGAAGAGCAAATCTACTTCAGAAAACGCGACGAGATTCCCATCTACCTGAGATAACTGGGAGGAAATTTCAGATCTTCGAATAGCATATCTGCGATTCGGCGTTTGATGGAAGCTTCTCTGCGTTGTGTTGAACGTGAACGTGACTAATCCTTCCATGAGAAAACGTTGCGTTAAATGATGAACTCGACGGACGACTACGATTCTTGCTTGCAACGGACGATCCAGATGAAGCCATTTATAAATAGAGGGAAAAAAAAGAAAACAGTGAAGGGTGCGTTTTGCTCTGGTAGGAAACATGGCTGAATGTAACATGGGTGAATGGGGGCTTTCGGATGAATTGACGGCTCCAAATTTTAGAGGAAGCAGTAGGCAATCCGAATTCACTTTTGAGATGAACTGTGAGAAAGTAGGTCACAATTAAAGGTTGACTTGCTTTCGGCGTCTTTTTTCAACGTTTACGTGATATCAAAGGAATGATCGTAAGAAAAGTTTTTTTGTTTTTCTAGACATGAGTCGGAAATAATAATAATAATAATAATAATAATAATAATAATAAGTGTTTCATTCACACACACAGGCAGGACACCCAGAGAAAAAAAAATACAATAGGACATGGGTGACTAGCTATGACCGCATTATTTAAAAGATTTATTATTTTATTTAGTAATATTTAGGTGAAAAAGCCCTAAATAATACCGTTATGCATTTTTTAAATTATAAAAGGCATTGAGTTTGAGCATAAGAATTCAATCCACAACATTGAAGTCTGGTAGCACAAACAACAAATATAAAATAAAAGGTAAATATTTATAAATTTTTTGTTGAATTGAAAGACAATTAAAAGCTTTGCTGATTCATTCTCTAGATGAAAAGTTGTTATCATTCTCAAGACTGTGGCACGGTGATTACCTCTATTTCTTTTACATATTAAATTTATTAAACACAGGAAGAAAAAACCATTAGGTGGAAATTGAGTATTAGACGTTAACTTTTTCCTATTTTTCATGTCCATTAAAACTAAATAAATATGGTGGTGAAGCTTTCCTTCATTAATGATCAAAGAATACTTGCACAAGGGAAGTTTCCTCTACTCCTTCTCACTCTTTTATAATGAGTCCCTAACTTCATTTCTTTCTTGTTGTTAAGATTTTTTAATTTGTTGATAGCAGATATTTGGGTAAGCAGTAACGAAAACTTTAGAGCACTGTGACCTTTACTCGAGAAAAGGCTAAAAACTCCTTGGATACATCATTCATCAATCATTAGGAGTCCTTCTGAAAGGAGCTATCTAGAATATAACAAAAAATTACTCACAAAACAACAACAAAAATAGAAAGAATAATATCTCTAACAGTCACAGTTGGAAATCTACTTGTTCTACCATGCCTTAAGTTAGGACCACCAAAAGTAGTCATGTGATGTATTCAGCCATCCATATGGGTTTCTTTTGGGTTTTGCTCTCTTAGGTTAGGGACTCCTTTTCCTTGGTAGATTTTGGGCTTCTGTCAATTAGGCCTTCTGACGATTGTGTCGTGCAATCTCAAATAAAACTAGGAAGCAAAATAAATTTTATAGTTAATGGTGCAATCCTAGGTCATCTCCCTTGAAGTTTATGCCTTAATTTGTTTATCGAAGGGTTATTCTAAGTATTGCTACTTGAAACTTATTTTGGGGGGTTGAAGTACTAGAATTTAATTGAACTAAATTTAATTGACAAAAATCAAAAGAACTTAAACTAAGTGAGATGAACAATTAAGAGAATATGGTAGCTAGCTTTGCATTGGACTTCCTAGAATTCAATTATCCTTGCCCTTGGTTTAGTTTACCAAATTTGGAATTAATTCTTTGCTCTTTAGTGTATTCCCTATAAAGATTCTTGAATAACCATCCAAGGTTCAATTTATTAATTATACAAGGAATTTGCAACCACAAAAAACCTTGAATAACTAATTAATTGAATTAAGAACAAGAACACACTTTAACCAAATTCAATTGATTAATAGAATCACATGCACAATTTACTTAAGATACTAATTGACCAATTAGATTAATTAATTCCTCAAACAATTAATTGCACAAAAATTCTAGTTAATTAATCCAACAACCATTGCATCAATTAACCCAAGATCAAGAGGAATTTGAAAGTAAATTGCACAGCACTAATTCTGGAATTTTTATAAACATGTGAAGATCATAATCAAAATTCCAAAATCAAATTCAATTCATAAAACAAATTAATCCAATAAATTTTCAGCAACTAAATTCCTAAATCAATCAACTAAACCTAGTCAAATTAATAAAAGATTTAATGCTGGAATTTAAAAGATATAGCAAGGAATATTTATCCAATTTTGTGGGAAAATATGGGGCTCAAATCTTCATCTGGGAGTTTCCAAAACTTCAGCTAGCCACCATGGTTAATTCAAGCTGCCATGGAGATTTTAATTCGAGGAGAGTTGATGGAATTTGCATTAGCCATAGATAAATCATGAAAGAATGCTCCCTGGATTGTTCTCGCATTCTGCACGTCCCAGGCTCTTCTTCCTTTAACTCTCTTCTGTTCTACGTCTCCTCTATTCTGTTCTCCCTTTCTTTGTTTGAAAACCACACCTCCCTTGATGAGTGAATGATTCTATATATAGGCAAGGATTTGCTAAGATATTGAGGCATGAATGAAGTGGACTCTGGGCAATAATTCAGAGGCGTGAATGGAGTATGAATCCCCCTTGGAGTGTGCTTCTGGACGATTTAAACATGCTCCTGTTTCACGTGAATTTTTTTACTGACTCCACGTCAACTTTGCATGCTTCATTCATTCGTGTTGTTCCACCTTTTGCATGCTGAAATCACGTTTCTTTCTTCCCTCAGCTCCAGCGCTTTTGTTTCTCAGTGAATCACATGCAGCCTGTCTCTTTTTCTGACATTATTTTCTTCATGTTGGCTTCCAGCTTTAGCATCTTCCAGCGTCTTCACAGCTTAAGCATCCACAGACCAGTAGCTAAATTTGTTTGCTTCATTAATCCACGCAATTCTGTAGCCAAATTCCAGCTTATTATTTCAATAAAATCTCACGTGCTTAGCTTGTTGCTTCATGCTCTGTTTTCAGCTTATGCATCGTGCAACTGTAGCTTCATAATGCTTTTGGCTTACTTCGTTGTTCAGCTCCTTTTCTTTGCTTGTAGCTAGTTCTCCCATGCATCTGCTTCTACGTAGAACCCCTCATCGAGCTTCTCTTCCTTGATCTGTAGCTCTTCATTCAACTTGTTTTATTCTGAACCTCTGTTTTGCTTCTTCTGTTTCAGCTCAAAACCCGTAGCTTTTGTGCTTTCTTCGTGCAGCTCGAGACTCATCTTTTGTGTGGCTTACTTTGTTGATTCTTCATGTTGCTCAACATCTATTCCAGCCACATTCTATCCAGCTCATATTCTCCTTTAGCTTCCCTTTAATTTACCATGCAAGCTTTCACGTACTGCTCAGCTTCTTCGTGGCTTCTGCATTTGCTGTTTCTTCTTTACTTGCTTTGTTCGTTGAACTGCAACTCTTCGTGGCTTCTGCATTTGCTGCTTCTTCTTTATTCCAGAACCCATAGCTCCTTTATTCGAATTTTCCCCCAGCTCTCCACGTGATTTCTTCCTATTTAAGCCCTTAGCTGCTTCTTCCTCATTCGCCTAAGCTTGCCACGTATGCTGCCCATTTAAGCTCCAGCTCTTTGCTTCAATCACCTCAAATGCTTTGTATAGCTTCTTCTTCCAGCCATGCATATGATTCTTCCATATGCTTTCTCATCATCTATTTCAGTCACCCAAACTCGAGACTTCTTCCATTTAACTTCTGCTGCCCATGAAAACCAAACAAACATAAAAACCTAATATATTATTTACAATATTGCCATTATTAGAAATTAATAAAAACAGAATTATTATCCAATCTTTTCCCTTAATTTATTTTAAATTTTTCAATTCATTTGCCCAAAAGAAAATTCTGCACAAAATAAAAAAGTGTTTTAAAGATTGAAAATATTTAATCATCAAAGAATTTTGGAGAATAAAATCTTAGAAATTTAAATCCAAAAATTCTCCTAATTAATTCAAAATTGTATTATTTTCTAAAATTAACCATAAAATCAAGTATTGTATAATAAATCCATTTAAGCTCAAATTAATCATTAAAAACAATAATAGATGTGGATAAAATATATGAGAATTAGCACTTATCACCTTCGTTGCTAACATTGTAGCCCTCTTAGAGAAGAACCTTATCCTCAAGGTTAAAATGAGGAAAAATATTTCTCATGGCCTCCACATCTTGCCAAGTGGCATGCTCTTTAGGTTGATCGACTCATTCCACCAAAATTGAATGTTTGTTTTGATTTCCAAATTCCATCATGTTCCCCTATAATTATTGCTAACTCTAACTTGAATACAAATTTAGATTCCACTTTATCCATAGGTGGAGATGGCACCACGCCTTTGTATTCTTTAAGCAATGACACATGAAAGACATTATGGATCTGAGTCCCTGTTGGTAATTCGACTTCATATGCCACCTTACCAATCTTCTAGATGATAAGGAAAGGACCAAAGTAACATTTTGCCAATTCAAAATTCTCTTGAGTAGCTAAGGATTGCTACTTGTATTTGTGCAATTGAACCCAAACTAGCTGTCTTATAACCAAATCTTTTTCTTGCCTCTTTACGTCAACTTGTTTTCACATCCTAGCTTGAGCTTTGCTAAGATGTTGTTGCAAGTCAACAATGGTTTCTTGTTGGCCTTGTAGTGCCATGTCCACAACATTGACAATAGAATTACCCCATACATACTTAGGTAACACCTGTGGCTTTTGGCCAAACATAACCTCATATGGAGAGCACCTAATAGCCTAGTGGTGGCTAATATTATAAGAAAATTCAGCCGAAGGAAGATACCAACTCTACTAGAAAGGCTTGTTATGAGTAAAAGCTCAAAGATATTGCTCCAAACACTGATTCACAACTTCAAACTGACCATTACTTTGGGGATGGTATGAAAAGCAACAGTTCAATTTAGTACCATTGTATTTTAGCAAATGTTTCCAAAAAAAGTACTCATTAAAATAGGATCATGGTTTGGTACAATGGAGTTTGGAAAGCCATGGGTTCGAAAAACTAGCCAAATGAACAAATTTGCTACTTGAGGGGCTGTGTAATTTAGTTTGAGATTACCAAAATGCACCATCATAGTTAAACGATCAACCATCACCAAGATAGTAGTAAAGCTATTAGAATTTGGCAATTGTGTAATGAAATCAAGGCTGAGATCTTCCAAAGGTTTTACAAGTATGCATAAGGATTGCAACAATCCTTGTAGACAAGCTGTAGGTACCTTAATTTACTAACAAGTTTGCACTGGGCAATATACTCCGACACCTATTTTCACATTTGAGGCCAATAAAACAACTTTGTAAAATTTTTAGGTGTTTTAGGATAGCCTGCATGGTCCCTTACACTTGAGTTGTGACATTCATGCAGGATCAACTAAATGAGCTTGGAATTTGCAGGTAAATAATAGCGATTTCCAAAAATCAAAATGCCATTGCAAATTTCATACCCTTGAGGTAACTTTTGCAACTCTAGACTTTGCTTATTATCTTGTTAAATTTACTTCCAAAAGTCTGAGTGGAGTATCGAAATTGCCATCAATTCACTGCTGCTCAAATTTGTTAGATTTGAACAATGAGACAAGGCATTAGCAACCTTATTATAATGCCCAAGCCTATAAACAATTGTATAATTATATCCCATCAATTTGCTTAGATAATGGTGTTGTTCAAGAATTTGTAAAAGCTTGATTCATTAGGCCTTTAAGACTCCTATGATTTGTAATGATGACAAAAGGCCTTCCAATAAGATAATATTGCCATCTTTTGATCACTTGCATAATGGAATACAACTCTTTAACATAAGCAGAAGCTTGTTGAAGTCAAGTTGTTAATTTTTTGCTAAGAAAAAGCAAGAGGATCTTGATTTTGAATTAATACAGCCCTAATGCCCATATTGGAAGCATCAGTTTCAATCTTAAACATAGCATCAAAGTTGGGCAGTGCAAGGATGGGCACTTGAGTCATTTTCTTCTTCACACATTCAAAGCTATAGTGGTTTCATCAATCCATTGAAAACTACCTTTTTAAAAAGTTTTATCAATGGATCAGCTACTTGTGCATAAATGTGAATGGACTTCTGATAATATCCAGTCAACCTGAGAAACCTACACAATTATTTAAGATTTGTAGGTTGAGGCCACTCAAGCATAACCTGAATTTTATTTGGATCTATGGCCACCCTTGCAACTAAAACAATATGCCTAAGGTGTTCAATGAAGTTTTGACAAACATGGCACTTTGATTTCTTCACAAAGGAAGAATTTTTAATTAGTTTGTCTAAGACCAAATGCAAATGAGTTATGTGATTTGCCAATGACCTGCTATAAACAACAATATCATCGAAAAATACAACTACAAATTTCCTCAAAATAAGAAAAGTTGGCTCACGGTAGCTTGAAATGTTGCCGACATGTTTGACAATCTAAAAGGCATAGCTAGAAACTTAAAATGACCTTGATGGGTACAAATAAGGGTCTTATGGATATCTATTTCTTTCATATAGATTTGATGATAACTTGCTCTAAGATATAATTTGGAGAAATTGTGGCTCCATGTAATTCATCTAAAACATCATCAATGTAAGGAATGGGAAAGTTATCTTTGATAGTTATCTTGTTCAAAGCCCTATAGTTAACACAAAATTGCCATGAACCATCTTTCTTCTTAACCAAGAGAATAGGAGAAGAGAAGGGGTTGTGACTATGCTTGATGATTCTAGCCTTAAGGATTTCTGCCACTAATTTTTCAATTTCTATTTTTTGATAATGTGGATACTGATATGGCTTGATGTTGAAAGGTTATGCTCCTTCTTGGAGTTGAATTTGATGGTCAACATATTGTCGAGGTGGAAGGGAAGAAGGCTCTTAAAATATGTGAATTTGATGGTCAACATCAAAGTTGAACACGATGAAGCAGGGTGGATTACCAAGTGATATAATTCCTAATCCTAAAAGAGAAGGGAAAGAAGAATGTAAAGCAATCATCTTGCGAAGTGGGAAACAATTGCCTGAAGTTCACAAAGCTAGGGGAGACTTAGTGAGTGAAGGGGAACAAATCATTCAGAAGAAAAGTGTGGAGTGGGATGAACCAAAAAAGAGAAAGGAAGAGAAACATAAGAGTGTAGAGACAGAAGAAAAAAGTGAAGATAAGATAGTAGAACCTCAAAGAAGAATGCCTCCGCTTCCTTTCCCGTAAAGGTTTCAAAAGAAGGCCTTAGAGGAGAAATATAAGAAATTTCTTCAGATATTCAAACAGTTTCATATTAACATCCCATTTGCGAAAGCTTTAGAGCAAATGTCTTTATACACCAAGTTTCTAAAGGAAATGTTAAGCAACAAGAAGAAGTTGAATGAGTTGGACACAGTCATGCTTACAGAAAAATGCAGTGTAATAATTCTCAACAAGCTTCCACCTAAGCTACGTGACCCGAGTACCTTCTCAGTGCTGTGTGTCATTAGAAACAAATTCGAAGGCAGAGCTCTATATAATCTTGGATTAAGTGTGAATTTGATGTCACTTGCAATTTTTGAACAGCTTCAACTTGGGGAAGTACATCCCACTTCAGTTATGTTACAACTAGTGGATTGGAGCCTATCTAAGCCAAAGGGGATGATTGAAGATGTTCTAGTTAAAGTAGACAAGTTTATCTTTCCAGTTGACTTCATCATCCTGGACAGGAAGTTACCTCTTGGGCAGACCCTTCTTGACTATAGCTTGAGCTTTAGTTGATGTGGAGATGGGTAAAATCAAGCTGCGAGTAGGGGATAAGGAGATCTTGTTCAATATGAACAAAGCCTTAAAATTCTTTGATCAAACAGACGCTATTTTCAGGTTGAGATTTTTAAAGAATACATTCAAGGAGTACTTGATACATATAAAGAAAGGGACTCATTAGAGGCATTGTTATATGAGCTAGACATAATTGAACAACAAGGGCTAGATGAATGTAAGATGATAATACATGGAAATTCCCACTGGCTAAATTCTTCGAGAAAATTTGAATCATTGGAAATAGAAGCTAGAGTGACCCTATCAATAAAGCTGTCTATTGAAAAACCTCCGTAATTGGAGCTAAAACCATTGCCTTCTCATATGAAGTATGCATATTTGGGAACGGATGATTCATTACTAGTAATCATTTCTGCGTCCTTGAATAAGGAATAAGAGCAAAAGTTAATTGAGGTATTGAAAACTCACAAATCAGCTATGGGTTGGACAATTGCGGATATCAAGGGCATTAGCCCAACAATAGTGATACACAAAATCCTATTAGAAGATGAGCACAAGAAACCTGTTGAGGGGCAAAGGTGACTAAATTGAACCATAAAGGAAGTGGTTAAGAAGAAGATATTGAAATGGTTAAATCCAGGGATCATATACCCTAACTCTGATAGTAGTTGGGTCAGCCTGGTACAATGTGTTCCTAAAAAAGGAGGAATGATAATGGTAAAGAATAACCAGAATGAGATCATTTCCACAAAGACAGTTACTGGGTAGCAAATTTGTATGGATTATAGGAAGTTGAATGTGGTAACATGCAAAGATCATTTTCCCCTTCCATTCATTAACCAGATGCTTGATCGCTTGGTTAGGAAACAATATTTCTATTTCTTGGATAGATACTCTAGATATAATTAAATAGCAATCACCCTAGAAGATCAAGAAAAGACAACATTCACTTGTCCTTATGGCACTTTTGCATTTCATAGGATGCCATTCAGGTTATGCAATGCTCTGGCTACTTTCCAATGCTGTATGATATCTATCTTTGCAAATTTCATTGAACATACCATGAAAGTTTTTATGGATGATTTTTCTATTTTTAAAGAGTCTTTTGAGATGTGTTTAGCAAATTTAGTGCAAGTCTTGAAGCATTGTGAAGAGACAAATCTAGTGTTGAATTAGGAGAAATGCCACTTCATGGTCACTGAAGGAATTGCCTTGGGTCATAAAGTTTCTAAACATAGTCTAGAAGTGGATCATGCTAAAACGGTAGTGATCGAACACCTCCCACCACCCACTAATGTGAAGGGAATCTAGAGTTTCCTTGGTCATGCTGGTTTCTACCATCGGTTCATTAAGGATTTCTCAAAAATTACAAAGCCACTTTGTAGACTTTTGGAGAAAGACATACCCTTCCAGTTTACCAATGAGTGCGTGAAAGCATTTGAAGAGCTAAAGCATAGATTAATCACTGCGCCCATCATTGTAGCTCCAGACTGGAGTCAACCATTTGAACTCATGTACGACGCAAGTGATTATGTAGTAGGAGCTGTTATAGGTCAAAGGAGGGATAGCGTATTTCACCCCATTTACTATGCTAGTCAAACCTTAAATAGAGCTCAGGTAAATTACTCTACAATTGAAAAGGAGATGTTAGCCATGGTCCTTGCTTTCAGCAAATTTTGCATTTATTTGATGGGCGCTAATGTAACTATACATACTGATCATGTGACCATTAAATACTTACTGAGTAAAAAAGAGTTAAAATCGAGGCTAATTAGATGGGTCATTATCCTGTAAGAGTTTGATGTGAAGATAGTGGATAGGAAGGGCAGTGACAATCAGGTAACTGATCATTTGTCATGTCTGGTTCAAGGGTCTGAATGTATCGATAGCACCGTGATTGATGAAAGTTTTCCTAATGAACATGTATTTCATGTGGCAAATTTAACTGACATTCCATGGTATGCCGATATTGTAAACTACCTTGTGTGTAATGTTCTATTGCCTGATGTTAGTCATTACCAAAAGAGCAAATTTTTGCATGATGTAACTTACTACATTTAGGAGGAGCCTTTTCTTTTTAAGAGGTATGCTGATTCTGTGATTAGAAAGTATATGCCTGAAATTGAACAGCTTGCTATCTTTTATACTTGCTATCCATCAGCTTATGGGGGTCATTTTGTGGGTCAAAAGACTGTACATAAGGTGTTGGAGTCAAGTTTTTATTGGTCTACGTTGTTTAAAAATGCTCACAGCTTCGTTATTCAGTGTGATAGATGTCAAAGAACAGGGGACATCTCAAGGCGACATGAGATGCCACAGTTAGGGATTTTAAAAGTTAAACTGTTTGATTATAAGGCACAGACTTCATGGGCCCATTTCCTTCATCTCGAGATAATCATTACATACTGGTGGCTGTGGAATATGTGAGCAGGTGGGCTGAAGCATTGGCTTGTATAGCCCACGATTCTAATATAGTAATCAAATTTCTCAAGAAATACATCTTTAATAGGTTTGGGATATCTCGAGCTATCATCACTGATGAAGGTACTTATCTTCACAATAAACAGTTTAAGAATCTGTTATTTAAATATAGGGTACATCATCGAATGTTTCTTGCATACCACCTTCAGACCAATGGCTTGTGTGAGCTTACTAATAGGGAAATCAAAAGAATTTTGGAAAAAATTGTTAATCATTCCAGAAAAGATTGGCCTGACAAGTTGGATGATGCATTATGGGCTTACCAAACCGCTATAAGACACCCATAGGGATGTCGCCCTATAGGCTTGTTTATGGGAAGACATGTCATTTACCTTTGAAACTTGAATACAGGGCACGGTGGGCTATCAAATAGCTTAATCTTGATCCTAACCTGGCAAGTACAAAAAGAATGCTTCAATTGGATGAATTAAAAGAATTTCATCTAGAAACATATGAAAGTTTAAGGGTTTACAAAGAAAGAACAAAGAAATGGCATGATTGCCACATTCTCCACCGGACCTTCACACCAGGACAACAAGTATTGCTGTTCAACTCAAGACTCAAGTTGTTTCCTGGGAAACTTAAATCAAGATGGTTAGACCCTTATACTGTAATTGCTATTGCACCTCATGGAGTAGTGAAAATTAAAGATAAGCAATCAAGGGATCAATTCAAGGTCAATGGTCAAAGACTCAAACAATGTTTTAGGGGAGAATGGAGTCGACATAAGATAGTTCAGAGCTTCACCACACCTCCTTGAATACTGGGGATAGTCTGGTTGAAGACTTTAAACTTAATGCTTTTTGGGAGGCAACCCAAACTTTTATCATTTGAACTTTTATCTTTTTTTATTTTAATTTTTGTTGAAAGGACTGTGAATTTTTAAGCCCTATTTTGACTTTGTAGGGTTTGAGTGTACAGGAGAGGTTGGAAGTCTTAGACCAACCTTCTTTAAAGAAAGCAAGATAATAGAGTAGTTAAACAAATTCAAGTGTCCTCTCTCATTTGGTAAACGTGTTTGTTTCACCTCATTCAAAATTAGTTGATCTTGAATTAAAGGGACTATATGAGGGGGTTAAACAAAGTAAGGTAGGGTTTCTTTTAATGATTAAAAAAAATTGCTATGGCGAGTAGTCCATCTTACTATTGCAAGATTGCTTGTTTTGCGTCTAGTATAATAAATAGAGAGTTCCTCACTATGGTGTAGGCTGTGGTAAGCCAAAGTCTATTTAATGGATGTTAAGTATTTTCACTACAGTAAGACCACCATTTCACCATAGCGAGATCCTTGTCTCTCTAGTCTGGTACAAAGTCCAGAGAGTCTTTTGCTATTTCCAAGCTATAGCGAGTGAAATGGATTGCAGAAATGTTTCAAGTGTACTCGCTATTATGTGATGGCCAACTCGCTATAGTGAATGTACTATGCTCATAGACTAGTACAAACACCAGAGAGTTTCTCGCTATAGCCTAGGTTATAGCGAGATTCTACAATGGACAAGAATCACCTATGTGTACTTACCACTCAAGGGAGCACTTTCGCCATTGCAAAATAGGTAGTTTTGTTGTTAGTACTTTTTCCAGAGATCACCTCGCTATTGCTTAGGCAATAACGAGGTCTCTGACCATTCGTATAAATAAATTGACTTAAAAAAAACTAAAGAACTATTTTCTTCCCATTTCTTCTCTCTTGTCGTTCTTCTGGCTATTACGTCCCCTTTCCTTCCTCCATCCCTTTCCTAATTTCTTCTGGAAAAATCCTTGTTTTTCACATCCCCATTCCCCTCGTGCACTCCTCTCCTCACCTTAGGTATGTGCTCACCCTTCATTTCCTTAATCTTTGCATATTATTGCTGATTCTATTGCATTTAGGGTTGTGAAACCATTTGCATTTAAATGCATAATTATGGGTCAATATGCTAACAATTTTTGGTTGCATTCTGCTTGTTGACTATTTCTGTGCAGGAGATTCTCATTTATCTTGAATTTTTTGGGCAAAAACCATGTTTTTGGAAAAAGGTTCATTCTCGCTATAGCGAGTTCGAGTGTTTTTTTTAGAAATTGTTATTTTGTCTCTGTGCACTTACTACCTTACCTGCTTCAAGTTCTTTCTCCTCCATACCCTACTTACTCTTAAAGGACAATTCCATTATCATGTGCATGTTAAATTTAAGTTGATATGCATTCTTCTTATCCATCATTGTGTCCTTTGATATTGCCATATTTTTTTCACCTTGTGGATAATTCCCTATTGGCGCTACTACATATCTTTTGACCAAGACTGCTTTGTTAGTTTGCTATAGCTACTTTACACTGGTTTGATCCTGGGTGTTATTTGGATTACAAATTTTATGGCTCTCAAAAAGTAAACGAAAACAGCTAAAGCATCTTCCTCAAAGCAAAAGAAGAAAACATATGACAAGGATAGATTTGCGTCCTCAAGAGTTGAATTCTGCTTTGAGCGCCTCTTCTCTGATTGAGGCGTCATTGAAGATAGATACTATGAGTCCCATATCTTGGATCTAACCTTTGGTGATTTCGAATAGCATGGCCTACAGGGTTTCACTAAAAGGCCTTTACATCGGATTCTCTTAATGATCCAAGAAATTTACACCAATTTTGAAGACACAAAGGAGGATGAAGATGAATACTATTGTCGATCAGCATGGGACAGAATTAATGAGAAAGTCATTCAAGATTTCTATGAACTACTAGATGCCAAACAATGTGCCTTCCAATCTTATATGGTTAACCAGTAGTCCATTCCATGGGAAGAAGTGGAGATGACCATAGCCAATAAAGGTCGAGCAAGGCTGACCAACAAAGTTTACACGGTCAACCAACTAAATAAACCAGCTCAATATTAGTTGCAGTTTATCACAAGCAATGTCTTAACTAGTTCCCATAGGTCTAATATGATCCAAGAAAAGGCTGTTCTGACTTATTGCTTCATGACAAGGAAGCGGATGAATATTCCCCGCCTTATTATCTTAAACTTCAAGCAAATTGCATGGTCAGATAGGGCGAGTTTGGCGTACCCCCACCCGTTCACTGAGTTACTTTCAATGAGGGAAGCTAAATGTCTAAAATGATGCCAATTTAAACTGAAGGATCCATTCGAGTATGATAGCATAAAAGATGAACCGGGAAGACCACGCAGACACCAGGCACAAGCACAACCACATCACGAAGCATCTCCACTTACCCCACAGTAGCAAATGGATGCTCCAGAACCCATGATGTAGGATGCACCACCTTAGACTCAGTTGAGGGCTAGGTAAGAGACTTTATTGACAAACTAGAGGGGCATGTCCTGTCAATGAAAGATCAGCTACAAATGCTTGTTGATTATCTCATGCCTGCACCTCCACCACCACCTTTAGAGGTCCCTTAGTCATTTGTCATAGTTCTTCCACAGGACCTAGCATCGCATGATATGCCTTGGCCCTTTGACCCATAGTGTTCTAGTGTTAATTGCATGATCCTTCTTGCTTTTCTTTTCTATCATTTTGGGATAACTGTATATGGATAACTGTACCTCCTAATGTCCCTTTTTGGATTCAGCATTGGCTAGTTATATATTTGAAGTCCTTTGTCTAACACTCACTTACTGTTTGCTGCGTGGTCTGTTTATATTTTTATATCTCAGCTATAGGACTTATTTGCGTCCCTCCTTCTCTTCCTTAACCTTTCATGTCAGGGGAGTTCTTTCTTCTTTCTTTCTATTTATATCCCTTACCTTTACCTTGGTTTATTTCTGCTTTTTTGATTTTAGGTATCTCTTGTTTTAACATTGAGGACAATGTTCTTCCTTTAGTGTGGGGGAAGGTAAATATAGGCTAGGTGGACATGCAGACCTAAATAAATAATAATAATAATATCAATTATAATCAGTTCACCATAATGCCTCCACAATTTTAACTAATGATTTTAGATTCAGTTCCCCTTACTTCAGATTAATACTAAACAACGAATTTAAAGGTTGAGCAAAATTGAAATGAACAAATCAAGTAATGTGATTGTAGTAAATACCCATAATAGAAGCACCTTTTAGTAAGATGGTTATTGAAGTAATTCAAGCCCCTTTTAGTTAACCCCAATTATTTTCAGATCTCTCCAATTTATCTGTTGTTGATGGATATTTGATTGTCATTTAAGAGAGATATATATACAAAAATAGATATATATACAGATATATCTCTACTCCAATGGTTGAAATCACTTAGTAACTGGGAGTTTGCACCAAAAAGTGTGAATTTTCGCATCAATTAATGGTAAAACTAAGAGTATGCAAGTAAGCACTTTGAGTCGATTTCCTTAATCTGAGTGATCGGGTGGCTTCATAATCAATGTTGTCATTCGTGTCAAAAGGATTAAGAGAAATGAGTAGAAGAATGATAAAAAAAGAAAGAAAGAGAATGGTTGTGCTGAGATTAATACTCTGTTGAATAATAAAGCTTAGACCTCTCTTAATGAACTCTGATGATTGAGGTTGGAGTAGATAGTTGGATTTAGTCTTGAAAGTACATTGAGATTATTAATGAAGATCACTTGATTGCTTCAAAAAATGTCTGTGGAACACACACACACACTTTAGAAATCAGGAGGGTATTGCTATGAGTACATTAGTTTCAAAATTCAAATTGAGTTTTGCTAAATTTCTGCTTCTGACCTTGGTTTCATTCTAAGTGTGGGGGAATCAGGAATTTTGGTTGATTGGTTGCTAATTATGGAGAAGGATTAGTCAATAGCCACTTTGATTGATATTTTTATGAATTGCTTGAGGACTAGCAATAATACAAGTATGGAGGAGTTTGATGACTCCCTAATTTTAGGTAAGAAAAAGGTGTATTTTATGATAGATTAGGGAATCAAATTACCTATTTCTTGAGTAACCTTGCTTAAATTTTTATTCAATCAAACAAAATGAAAAAAATACCTCATTTGCAACATCTTTATTAGTTTTGAGCTTTATTTGATGTTGATTTTTATCTCAAGAAAAATGTAGAAGATTGTAGAAAGGAATGAGAAAAGGGAGAAAAGCTCCAAAAGGCAAGCTTAACAAGTCCACTCGCCACAGTAAGAATGCAATTCGCTGTAACTAGGATGCATGTTCATTGTGGTGAGGAAGTCATTTCGCCATGGCGAAGTCAGGATTCATATAAAATCCAGGGAGCTTCTAGCTATAACTTAGGCAGTAGCAAGATCAGCAAGAATTTGGGCGCTTATTGTGACAACCCTATTCTTCTAATCATTGTAATTATAGCTAAATACAAGGTTTATTAATTAATGATCAAGGTTTTAGGTCATTATACTTTACCGCATTATGAAAATGTGAGGGAATTTGAACCTTGATGTTAGGGTCATCACCATGCCACCTTAACAAAATAAAATGTGCATAAAAGAAATCTTACTATATTCAACCCTCCATTAGTTTCAACACTCAATAACCTCCCGGCTTGTAATCTTATATCATTCTCCTGTTTTCACAACGCCGCGGCGAGTTGGACCTTCGCCGCGGCCAACCTATGTGGCGCCGCGGCGGAAGTGCTTCCCGGAACTTCTACTCGACTCCCAGAATTCTCGCCTCGGCGTAATATATTCGCGCCGCGGCGAGTTTTGCCTCTGTCCAACACAATTTTAATTTTTCCGACTCGCGCCGCGGCTGGAAACACTGCGCCGCGGCGGGTTTTGGTTCTGTCACCCCCCTGGGTGAATTTTTCGCTTCGCGCCGCGGCTAGGTTTGTTGCGCCGCGGCGCCTTTCGGCTCTGTCTCCCCTTTGGTTGCGGCGAAGCCTTCTTGGCCGCGGCGGGATTCCCTTCTGTGACCATATTACCCGAATTTCACCCTCTACACTCCAATTCTCACCTTAGCAACACTCTAGGTCCACCTACCCTTGTTTTAAGTGATCCTAATGGTGTTTATCTACCCTATTTACCCACCAATCCATCCATTACCATTGTGTAACTCAAATGTCACTTCCTACTTGTTCCACTAACTCATACCAACAAATTCATAAATAAATGGCAGCAAGAACACATGCATTAGCAACAATTTACATCCCATGCACATTCCATAGATATTCCATTCAACAATAGCTTACCTCTAAGACATCATATATCTATGATACCCATAAGGTGATCCATATCACAATTTCAGCAGAACTACACACATATATATATTGATATAAGTTCATACATTGATATTCCACTATGATGTGCTCTAAATCCTTAACGGTTACATTTTGATCAAGCAAAATATAAATACCTACACTTGGCAATATGATTACATGATGATACTATGTAAACTAATAACAAAAATGGCACCTATCCTACTCTACTCAGACCAAGTGTAGCTCCCCACACCCGGCCTCAGCTCATGGATGTTCATCCACTTGCTTACCCTTATCCTTACCGGAGGAACTTTCACCTGAAACGTTAATCCCATAAAACGGGGTGAGATATGAATCTCAGTAACCAAGGCAATTCCATTATATATCCAGTTTAATTACCATATATGCATAAATCAAAATCAACATCAGAATCATATCCATTATAACAGCAAATGAAACAATTAGGCTATCATGATTACTATCCCATACTAGCAATCATATTACCACATGTTAAAGGCCATTAACACCGGAGAGGCCCGTCCACGGCACCTACTCCTCATTGAGCACAACCGGGGCTCAGTGCATCTGGGGTTTGATCATAACCCGGTGCTTGATCATAGCACATGCACGGGTGGCAGCCGCACCACAGCTCCACCATGGACTCACAAGGTCTAAATCACAAGTCAACAGATAGCCAACCAATTCATTCAGCATTTTTCAATCAATCATATATAGCAACATATGGAATTAGATCAAATATACACATGGAATTGATATAAACCCGGTTACCTCACTTGTAGACACTTGTACCAATCACCAATGGTGCAGAATTCCTCCTATAACCATAACATCACATAATTACTACTCTAATTCATCATTAATAATCATAATCAGTACCCAAAGAATTTAAAATGCCAATGACTACCCAAGAATCATTTACCCAGCCACAACAAGACCCAATTTCGGATTTAAGTTTCCTCCACCAGAAAATTCAATATTCCACCCAAAATCCTAAGCAAATTCGTACATAATTAATACCCATTTTATAAATTTGCTATGGGGGTCTCAAATTAACCATTAAAGCATCAAAATGGAGGGTCTAAACTCACCCAAAGTCAGCCCTAAGCTCAACCTACGAATTTCATCAAGAAAACTCCCAAACACTCACATTTCAGATTTTTGGGTAGGATGAAAATGCTCCAAATGAAAAACTAATCGGACCAAATTAAAGGGAAAGATGAGGGGATTAAGTTGTATAACTATTACCTTGGCTGAATCTTGCTCTAAGTATGAGAAAATGCAGAATTTTGGTCCCAAACCCTAGCCTCCTTCTCCACCTCCGATTTTGCCTCTTGAATGTTATGTTTCAGCAAGTGAGTAAGTGGGTGGGGTATTAGGGTTTAAGTTTGGTCAAGTATGGGTCATGGGTTGCTCCAAGATCCATCTCCACTTGGGCTTCAGATTTTTAAGTTTGTTGGGCCAGTTTAGAGGTGTTGGGCTGCAGAATTTACTGGGCCAGTTTTTATGCATTTGGGTTGCTGAAATTTAATTGAGTTTGAGCCCAGTTTGAGAAGCTCAAGAATGTAGATCTGCACAAGGATTATTGGGCCACTTAGAAGAGTCTATACAAGATAAATCTTGGGCCTCCATCCCACTAAATTATGTTAGGTCTGCACATAATCCATTGGGCCTCTATTAACCTCTTCTCATGATCTATTAATCTAGGCCTAGATAGAATTTCTATCCTAATTAAATCTCAAACCCATATTAATAATTTATCTCTCTAAAGTCTCCATTCACTTAACTTGCCAAATGAGCCCATATTAATTACTCTTAATTAATTCTAATCCATGATTAATACCTTAATTAATTATGGGGTGTTACACCTATAAGTTCTCACTATAGTAAGAGACACCCCTCGCTATAGTGAGATCAGCTACTGAAATGCACAACTTTGATTTACGGGTTAAAAGTGCGAGGGGCTGCAACGGTTAGGTCATTCAGAGTTGGGAGGAGAAATTCTTAGGAGGAAAATGCACTAAAGAGTGAGGGTTTGAGGAGGAGGAGCTTGGGTTTAAGATTAGAGGCCGAATCAACATGATTGCACTGAGTTTTCTTAGATCCTCCATCTTCTCTTTAATGATTCCTTGTCTTTTCGAATTTCTAAAGTTGTTTGCCATTTGTAGAGCTATTTGTAGCTAGATTTCTTTGATCCTAGGTTTACTTGAACCTATTGTCATGTAATAGGATTATGCAAGGTTAAATTGAGTTGATTAATGATTTGAATGCTTAATCTATCCTTTATGTTTCATGTAAGAGTTTGGCCATCTTTTGTTGAATTGGGCAGTTTAAGGTTGGCTTTTGAAAAAGAGAAATCTTAATGGACCGATTGATTAAGCAACTTAAGATCGGGATTAGGTCACACTAGTTTTGTTCTTAGGTATAGAAATATGCTCAAGAACTCTGAGTGGTAAAAGGGATTGGATACACTTTGCTTGATTAATTGTGAGAGAAATATGTAATTAATTAGAATAGAAGTCTAAGTGGTTTGAGAGATATTTGGGCTCATTTAATCTCCCTAACCTTCAAATTGTTGATTAACCAATTAATCAGACATCTCAATCTATAGCAATCAGGGGATAAGAACCTAGGATACTCCTTAGTGGTTTATCTCATCAGAACGATTTTTATGCTCAGTATTCATTTAATTTCATTTTATTTTAATTCCTTATATTGGTAGTTGCGTATCTTGACTTAAACAAAAGCGAATTTTTTTAAGCTTAATTGAGTTTAATTCAATTCTCTGTGGAACAACCTTAATTTACTATATTACAAAAGCAATTCGTACGTTTGCAGAATCTATTGCAAAAATAGTGGCTATCAATCGCATGGGAAAGAGAACTCATGGCTTTATGTCTACTAGAGTACCCATGATGGATGATCAAGGTTATTGTGATTCTAGCATTGATGTTAGCACTGCATCTATAATAGTTAGTCTATTTTCTTACATATCAACACAAATATAGGCCTACCATGACACTGATAGTCTATCTACTTCTATAGCAACACTGGCACAAGCTTACCATGACACCGTTGATCCATCTTCTTTTAGGCCACTTATGCATTTTGCTTATTTTAAGGGTGCTAGTTCTTCATATTATCTGCCATCAATGGCATATTATGCAAGATCATAGTACTATGAGTATATTACACCTCAAATACACTAGACTACTCTTAAGCCATCATTTGTCTCTCTTCAACTGAACATGCCACGTGGCTCTATCTGTCTCACAACCTTATTTTCCAACCATGCGATATCTCATGTTGGGTTTGCTTTTGGGTTTTACGCATATGCAATATCACATCAATAGGAATATATCATACTATATCAGTTAATTCCTCTAATTCAATTCCCTGAATGGAATTTGAATCGTCCTTTGATGACCATTCAAAAAAACCTTTTGGCATATCAACGACAAAATATGAACAAAATGATGATAACAACAAAGATGAAGACGAAGCAGAGGGTGAAGAACATGAAGAAGAAGAGAGAGAGGAGGAGGATGAGGAGAAAAGGAAAAGAAGAAGAATAATAACACCATGATGAGGCCAATGATTAAGAACAAAAGCTCGATGTGGCACAATTTTTTTTTTTAACAGTACGTATAACTTTTTTTGTACTTATATGTTTATGTTTTATTTTATTGTTTTAGATTATGGCTTTCTTTTTCAATAATTGTAAAATTTTTATTATCTTAGTGTTGAGTTTAACAATACTTAACAAGTGGAATTAATTGCTCATCAAAATTTTAAAAATCCTATTAATTTATTAAGTTTAAGAAAATTGAATTAGCATTTAATTTTTTATTTTAAGTAATTAATATTTATTTCTTCATTTTAAATAATTTTACAGGCTTCAATTTCAATAATATTTTAAATATTATAATTAAAATTTAAAATTTTTATTTCATATGTTTTAATCTAAAAAATAATCAAATTAAGGAGAATAAAAAAAAATTAAAAATTTAGGTCACGGCTAAGGGGCCACAGTTGGGAGCCAACCACAAATCCCTTATATTAAAAAAAATTTAAAAATCATGGAATCATAGTTGGCCCCAACTTTAACCCTCAATTTATTAAAAAAAAAAATTGTAGCATATTGGGCCAAAAAAGAAATGGCCGTTATATATCCAAAGAAATAACAATTCTTGATATTCTAATACGGTCAAAATCCCGTGGCTGCATCTTTCTCGTGAACCCTCTGCACCATTAATCTAATTATTAAAATTACTTATTAATTTGGCCTTATTATAATATAAAGAATTACTTCATCTTGGTTTTAGTTTTATAATCCTCAACTTGTTTACAACTAGGTTGCAGCCATTGAATTTTAGAAAATCTCATTTTATTTTATTTTATTTTTTTTGGAACAAAAAAATATGAATGCCCACCGTTGATATAAATTTGGCAGTGTATAGTAAATAAGACAAAGAATTTATTTTTTTATTATTGTTTAATTCAAAACACATTTTTAATTGAAAAATTAAAAATAAACATTTTTATTTTTTTTTCTATTATTGATAATTTTAAAACCAATTTTTTGAATTAAAAATAAAAAACGATTTTTATTAAAAATTAAAAAAATATTTTTTATTATTGGTAATTTAAAATTTTTTTGAATTAAAAATTTATTATTTTATTTTATTTTTTTGCGTTAACAGTATTATAGTCATTTAATTTGTTTATTTTTTTCATTTTTATATTGTTTTCATCCAACTAAAATATAAAAAAATGAATTAAACATCTACTCTTTTCTATGCCGTAAGAAATGTAATTATAGGCTACAATATTTCATTTATCATGACCCATTTCCATTGCCATGAAAGTTCCCTTTTATATACCTAACAACTCTTATATTGAAAGTTAGAATAATAGTAAGTGAAGGATAAGGGTAAATGCAACAGAAAAGATGAACCTATGGTTTATTAGTATTTTTGTATAAAAATGACACCGACCTCATTAAATTACAATTATTTTAACTTTTATCATTTCTATAAAGATTATGGAATGAAATCATATTTCAATCTCTAAAGAATCTTGAAAGTTTGTTTGCTCACTAGACTATGCTACAATTGCAAATGAACTGAGTTATTCCTAAACTATTTGAATATAATTAAATAGTTAGAAACCATTTGACTGGACTTGTTTATTAAATATACAAACTAGAATAACATATTAAGTTTATTAATTTAAAAAGTTTAAAAAATTTAATACTTTGACTAATTAAGCTTGTCAGGTGCTCACAGGTTGATTATTGATACATAATATATAAATATAAATAAATAAAAATAAAAAGAAGGAGAATCTAACAATTTCTTTTTATTAATAAAAGGCCAAAAGAAAAAAAACTCAGTATCCCAGTATATCAAAGTTTGTGAAGAAAAATATTTTGCTGTTTGTTGAGTCCGTTCATTGCAATCATGTCTAAGATGGCACAGTGAGAAAACTACGCAATCTCAAATATCATTCTTCCAACATGAAAAACTTGAGGTACGTGTAGACTATAAGTTTCGAAAAACACAAATGTAGATAGCTAAATTCATAGCCAAACATACCTCATATACTTGTTCTCAAACAGTGAATAATTTTCACAGTTCCAAATATTCCAGCAAATGGCTTTACCATTTTTTTCTCGAATCCAATCAGTAAGAGACTCATCTCCACTGATCTGAGGCCAAATACCCAGAAAAAGGTGAGCTAGATTTTCTTCTCTAGAACCGCACCAATGACAAATATTGAGGTCTTTATTTCCTCTCTCATTTTGTAGCAAAGTCTTCAAAGAAAAAAATTCGACTTTAGATGGTAGGAGAAGCTTTTTCAAATGTTTGACACTGAAAAGAAATATGGGATGAAGTAGCCTGACCCAATAAAATATAGAATAAATTACATAATTTTTTTTTTAAATTTTACTATAATTATACAGATTTCTTTTTTTATTTTCAAAATATTTACAAACTTCTTATAAAATAAAAAGTTACATAACATTTTAGTCCAATATTATTTTTTTCATTAAAATACCTTCAATTAATCTAAATACATGATTTTTAGGTAAATTTAATGAAAATAAAATCTAATACTTTTTATTTTCATTTGTGCACAAGTCCTAATGGCAAAGTGTTCAAATAATTCCAAGATGATGCCTTCATATATTAATTTCACGATGTTCACGATCAGATTCAATTAAATAAACTAAAAATTTAACAATTATACCTTTATATAATTAAACTTTCATGCACATATTCATATAGCAGTTAAAAGTATAAAATGTAAAAGAGCAATGAGAAAGTACTTTAACTATTTATTATTTAAGGTAGACTTGGCTTTGGGAGTCATTTTCTTTAATTTTCTTTTTCGTATTACAGACCATTAATCTCAAAAATAGAACTTAAGACCTTGGTTAATGAAAGAATTCATTTTTGTGGAATGTTATAAACTCTTGAACACAAAATATGTTAGATTTAAATATGAATATAATTAAAATTCTTGTTATCATTTCTCAATATAAAAATGTTTTAGAGCCTGCCAGGATTTTAAGTTGGAAAAGAACAGTGATAAAGTACTATCACTAAGTAGCACTTGACTACCGGAGTCTTTTTGAATGAAAACATTACAGATGGAAATTCTAAATTAAAATATTTATATTGAAAAATTTTAAATTTTATAAGTACTTTAAAAGATATAAAAATTAAAAATTTAAACTATATAAAAATTACAGTTTAAAACTCAAAGTTAAAATTTTTTATTATTAGATTCTTTAAAATAATTTTAAATTTTGAAAATTTTAATATAAATATATTTAACTGGACTTGTACAGGTGTTTTTGATATATTCATGTTGTACAGTACCATTGTCCAAGTGCCTAAATAATAACTGATTTTGAATTTATATTATTAGATTAATCTCAAATAGACAAGATTTTGTCTGGACCAGAGAATGATCCTTTCTTATAGTCTTTTCATGAAGGGTCCACACTCCCGCTTGAACATTGGATAGCTAGCATCTGTGTGTAATTTTTTTAATTTTTTAAAATAGTCGTTTAAAATTTAGAAAGGGATTCTAAATTTAAATTACAGACCAAACAAAAATTCTAGAACTCAATGTCAATGAAATAAGAGGCAATTTAGGAGCTTCAAGGTCTACTCTTCCACACAGATGTAATTTTTTGTTTTAAAAAAATTTATGTATATTTTAAAAATAAAAAATTGTGTAATTTTAACAAAATTAAAAAAAGATTCGTATAATTTATTTAATAACAAATAGAGTACTAAAAGATTCAGATCTTTGTCTAGACTAGAAACAAGAAAATAGAAACACATAAAGGACCTCAAATGGTTTATATTTCAAATGTTTCTGCAATGAAATTGTCAAAATATTTCACTCGTCATGAATGGAATTATAATTTATGATACTCAAGAATTTGATTTCAACTTTGTGATCCACTGATTGTTGCGTGTATGTATAGTTCTTGTGTAATTTAGAAAACAAGTGTGGATTACCATAGCACAAATGGTAGTGCTATGGGATCTGTGGTCTCGAAATGTATTATGTATACAATATTGTAGGATTGGATAATTTTCTGGTCAGCATCACTATATTCCATTCTGATGAAAAATACAGAAAGATTTGAAAATACTTCTGTACAAACATACTAAGTTACCGAATGAAACACAACAAATTGTGAAAATGAAGTTATCTGAGATTATATCATATATAGATGTGTATTAAGTTTCCGATTTGGTTCATTTAAAAGTTGACAAATACGAAGTCACAGTTTGATCCATTTCAATTCTAGTTCGAGTTTGATTGTCATGTGCAGTATTTTCTAAACCTTTAGACATTAAAAGAAAGGTTAATAACCATAATAATGAGATACTAAAAACCAATGTTATTATAATCAGACTGGACCAGCCGATTCAACTGGTTGGACCGAGAACTAGACCATGATCCGGTCCAGACAATCCTTCAAACCGGTGCTTTCAAGAACCGGTTAACTCTGGTCAAAATTTGGGTTTGACTAGTCGGTTTAAGGCTAAAACCGATGCACTTGAACCACATTGAATCAGTTGTGTTCAGAATTAAAAATCTGTGCTCCCACCTAGATTCAAACCCCTAACTTGTTGCCTCCAAAATGTTATAGTGCCATTTGACCTGCAAATTATTTCTACTTTGTGTAGGAAAATTTTTATATAGATAGGTTTATTAGTGGGTTGCTTCCAAAATGAGCATCT
The DNA here is from genome assembly GCA_026724425.1 of Erythrophleum ivorense. NCBI lineage: Eukaryota > Viridiplantae > Streptophyta > Magnoliopsida > Fabales > Fabaceae > Erythrophleum > Erythrophleum ivorense. The sequence continues at coordinate 405,830 of JAIUCV010000370.1, read as the reverse complement.
TTTCCCAAATTCGAACTCGCATGCACCTGGTTTACAAAACACATCTTCGCCAATTGAACTGCAAAGTACATTTGGTTTATTCGTGCAAATTTTTATATAAAAAGATTTTTAATTGGTTGTTTTCAATTTCATTAACTCATAACTCAAAGGAACCAACATTTTAATTATTGCACCACCTTTTTTTTAATTAGGATAATTCATAATATTATATAAATATATTTATAATATTTTTTTAAAATTTTTAATATTTAATTTAAATATTTATCAACTATCATTTTTTGACACTATATTCAAACTTTTAGGAATTAATTAAATTTTATTATAGAAATTTTTTTGAAAACTAATAATAAAAAAATAATATATTAAATATTTAGTTTTTATAACATTTTAGTTTCAATATTTGTTTCAAAATATTAATATTTAATAATAGACAAACTATTGTAGATTCAAATTTTAAAACTAAAGAGTCAAATAAATTTAAATATTATATTATACTATATTTGATTTATATATATATATATTTAATCATTACTTGTTCGACCACTGTTCAACCAATGAACCGTGAACCCGTATCTTCATCAGTTCAATAACTGGTCCAATTTTTAAAACATTGCTAAAAGTTCGAATAAAATAAAAAAAAGAGTAGAAAGAGCAAGAACAATGCCAAAGTGTCTAAATTGAGTAAACTGACATACTAGTGGAAAAATTTTAATTTTGGATAAAATTTCAAAAACTTAAGGAAAGAAGCTTTAAATGCCAAAATTAAACTCATTAAGGTTTTCAGAGGTCTTGAAACCCATAGAAACCATCAGAATGGTTAAATCCATGATGGTGTACAATTTAGGGTTCTAATTGACTATAACTTCAACTGAACTTTTTAAAGTTGCCCAGAAATTCCAAAGTAAATATTTTAATAAAGTAGAGAGCCTTTTTTATATGGAAAAGACAGTTTTTGAAAAGGTTGCAGAATGAGCTTAAACTGAGAGGTTAAGGTGCAAAGATGTAAATGAAAAATTGAAATTATTTTAAAATATCTTTTCTTCTTTTATAAATGATCGCACCACCTAGTTTCTTCTTCATAATTGACCTTCTTGGCTTCAAACCAAACAACCATGGCATAAGAAGAAATGGATGAGAGAGAAAAAGAACCAAGGCAAATAGGTAAGGAAATATGTAGAATTTTGCTATATGTTAGTTATGAAACCTTCTCCTCTTTTTATGCTCTTTTTAATGGTGGGTTTAGTTTCTTCAAATGATGAAGTTTATGGCTAACCTCATGACGAAAAGAGCGAATTTGGAGTAAACAACCATACTACAAAAATCATCATTGGGAGAGCTTTTAAACAAGGTATGAGTTGAGATGAAAAACTTGCTACTCCTTTGGATTGTTATTCGTTTTCATTTTAGCTAGAGAGAGAGAGAGGTAAATGAGAAAGCTTTTTCTTTATGGAAAACTTGATAGAAATAAGGGTTTTGAAGGGTGTAAAGTAAGATTATGCAAATAGAATTTCATGAAACATATAGAATTCAACTTAAGGCACCTTAGGTTTTAGTTCTACCATGTAAGTTATGGAACTCTAAGAAGATGTTTTAAGCTATCTAAGACAAAGCTTGAACTAGAAAAGAGTCAAGGATACTTTATATGTATCAAATTCTCTAAGAGAATAACAAAGACTCCATTTAGACTTCTAATGATGTAGGTTAGCCAAGCTATGGAACAAGTAGCCAAGGAGTGCTTTTATGAATTCTAAGGTATTAAGAGGTCTAAATGCAATAAATAAATACTAATAGAATATTGGAACGAATTTATGAGCCCTATTTTGAAAGGTGAAATTTTAGGGTTCATAAAAGGCTTAATCCAACATAATCAAAAGGGAAATTATTTCCAAAGCTCAAAGGTTCATAGAATCTCTAAGGGTTACAAAAGTTAGCCACTCATGACTTGAAATCCATAGACAAGTTAAGCAAATATATCAATAAATACATCAACTTGAATGGATCGAAAGACATTTTTACCTAATTAGACCTTTGACTCTAAAATTGACATTAAGCCAATTAATTAAAAAGGGAAATGATTGACTTTATGTAAAAAAGGGACTAGAATTCCTATGGTGTTTTTAATTGCTTATTTTCACTTAGAACCATTTTCATTACTGTTAATTACACTTGAATTGATTTTCACAAAAATTTACTCATAACTTGAATTGTTTAACTAAAATGAATATGAGAAATCTAATGCCTAATCATTAATTATATTGATTCTTTGAGGGAACGACCTTGACTCATCACGTACTATTCTTATAGCCTATACACTTGCGGTGCCATTATTTTGGTGAGTATCAAAATCCATGAGCTATAACCATGTGGGGAGAAGGCTACACTTAGGCTAATTTATTTAGTACAGATGTTAAATTTTGTATTCCTTTTTGTATAGCATCGTCATGTAACCATGTTGCCAAGTGTAGGCTCATATATTTTGATTACTTAGGATGTATTTATTGAGGAGTTAGGTTTCATCTTAGCCTGATATTAGATGTATGAACCCATAACACCTAAAAGTATAATCCCATGAAATGGGGTGAGATGCGAATCTCAGTAACTAAGGAATTTTCATTCATAATATCCAATTTAATTAACATATATGCATGAATCAAATCAACATCATAATCATATCAGTCCTATCAACAAAGGAAATGGTTAAGCTACTATGATTACCATCCCATACTAGCAATCATAATTCTATATGTTAAAGGCTAATAACACCGGGAAAGGCCCATCCACGGCACCCACTCCCCAATGAGCACAACCAGGGCTCAGTGCATCTAGGGTTTGATCATAACCTGATGCTTGATCAAAGCATATGCACGGGTGGCAGCCGCACCACAGCTCCACCACAGACTTACAAGGTCCAATCACAATACAATAGCTAACCAATTCATTCAATATTTCAAATCATTCATGTACAACAAATATGAAATTAAAATAGATATATGTATGGAATTAATGTAGTCCTGATTACCTCACTTGTAGACAAATTAAAAAAGCCACCAGTGGTACAAAATCCTCCCCACACTACAAAGTCCCAAAATTCGAAATGGAGGTGTCATCTACCAGAAACTTCAATACATCACCCTAAATCCTAAGCAAATTTATGATAAATTAATACTCATACTATAATCCAATCATTGGGGTCTTAAACCAGCAGAAATACCTCAAGAAGAAGAGTTTATACTTACCTAATGTCAGCCTTAGCCTCAACCTACGAAATTTCATCATGGAAGCATCAAATGACAAGTTTCAGATTTTGGGTGTGGGTGAAAGTGCTATAATTAGAACATTAATTGAGTCAAATTAAAGAGAAAGATGAGAGGATTAAGTTATATGACTATTACCTTGGCTAAATCTTGTTGTAGAAGTGGGAAATGGTGGAAATATGCTAAGAACCCTAACCTCTCCTTTAGACCTCGGAATTTTATGTGTGTCTTTTGTGGTTTTACAGAATGGGGGTGGCTAGGTTAATTTTTAGTGTTTAAGTTGGGTTTTCTATGGGTTATGGGTTGCTCTAAGATCCAACTCCAAATGGGCTTCAGATTTTAGCTTAGTTAGGCCAGCTTTAGGGTGTTGGGCTGCAAAATTTCATTGGGCCAAACCTAGTTTTAAGAACTTCATTATTTTGGGTCTGCACAAGGTTTATTGGGCTATTTATAAGAGCTTGTGCAAGTTAGGCCTTGGGTCTCTAATCCATTAATTCAAATTGGGTTTGCACCCAACTTATTGGGCCTCCATTAGCGCCTTATCATGGTCTCTTATATTAATTTGGGCCTAGATGAAGTTTCTAATCTAATTAACTCTCAAACTCATATTAATAATTTATCTCTCAAAATTTTCATTCACTTAACTTACCTGATTGTTCTATATTAATTATTCATAATTAACCCAGTTCCATGATTAACACCTTAATTAATTTTGAGGTGTTACAATAGATGCCCAGATTTCTGCTGATCTCCCTACTGCTGGCACTATAGCTAGGAGCTCCCTGAAATCTGTATGCATTGTGATTTCGCTATGGTGAAGTGACTTCCTCGCTACAGCGAAAGCGTATCTTCGCTACAGCGAATTGTGTTCTAGCTGTAGCAAGAGGACTTGTTCCATTTGCCTTTTTTACTTTTCAACTTGTCTCTCTTTTCTCATTTCTTTCTACAATCTTCTACCTTTTCCTGAGATAAAAATCAATCATAAAATAAGGCTCAAAATTGCTAAAGATATCGCAATTGAAATATTTTCTTTATTTTGTTTGATTGAATAAAAATTTAGCCATGTTAGTCAAGAGAAAAGTACTTTGCCTCCCTAATTTATCATAAACTATATCTCTTTCTCATTTAAAATCAGGGAGTCATCAAATTCCCCCACACTTATATTATTGCTTGTCCTCAAGCAATTCCTAGAAAATATCAATCAATGTGGCTGTTGACTAATTCTTTTCCACGATAAACACCCAATCAACCCAAATTTCAGATTCCCCCACACTTAGAATGAAACCAATGTCAGAAGCAGAAGTTCAGCAAAACTTCAAATTGAATTTTGAAACTAATGTACTCATAGCAACACCTTCCTGATTTCTAAAGTGTGTGTGTGTTTTCACAGACATATTTTTTTAGAAGCAAGCAATTAATCTTCAATAAAACCCTCAATATACTTTCAAGACCTAATCCAACTACCTACTTTAACTTCAATCGTTAGAATTCATTAAGAGAGGTTTTTATTGTTCATCAAAGTACTATTCTCAGCATAATGATTCTCATTCTTCTTCTCTCTTTTTTTTTTTTTCAATTTCTCCTCCTCAATTCTCTTAATCCTTTTGACACGAATGACAATATTGATTATGAAGCCACCCGGTTTCTCAGATTAAGGAAATCACCTCAGAGTGCTCACTGGCCTAGTCTTAGTTTCACCACTGTTTGACGCGAAAGTTAACACTTTCTAGTGCAAACTCCCAGTTACTAAGTGATTTCAACCATTGGAGTAGAGATATATCTGTATATGCTTTTTTTTTTTAATAAATATCCCTTTCAAATGACAATTAGATATCCATCAGAAGCAAATAAATTGGGGAGATCTAAAAAAATAAATGGGGGCTAACTAAAGAAAAAACTTGAATTACTTCAATAACCATCTTGCTAAGAAGTGCTTCTATTATAGGTGTTTACTACAACTAGATTACTTGCTTTATTCATTTCAAGTTTACCTAACCCCCACATTCATTATTTAGTATTCATTTAAAGTAAGGGGGCTGAATCTGGTTAAAATTGGGGGCATTATGGTAGACTGATTATTATTGATATAATTCTCCTTATTATTTAAATTTGTATGTCCGCCTAGCCTATATTTACCTTCCTTCACACTTAAAGATAACATTGTCCATAATGTGTAAAAGAAGAGATATTAGAATCAGAAAAGTAGAAGTAAACTGGGGCGAAGGTAAGGAATGTAAGTAGAAAGGAGGAAATGGGAGTTCCCTGATATGAAAAGTTAAGGATGAGAGGGATGTGCTGAACAACTCCTGTATCTGAGAGACCTAAAATATACAGAGACTACGCAGCAAATAGTAAGTTAGCGTTAGATATAAGACATCAAGTATAAAACTAACAAGTGCATAATCCAAAATATTATGATATACAGTGATCCATATACAGTTATCTAAAATTAAAACATAGAAATAGGAAGGATCATGCAAATAACACAAAAATTCCATGAGTCAGAGGGCCCAGGCATATCCTGCAGTGCAAGGTCTTGTGGGAGAACAATGATCGAGGACTGAGGAACCTCTGGAGGTGGAGGTGGAGGGGCAGGCATTAGATAATCCATAAGCATTTGTAGCTGATCTTTTATTGACAGGACATGCCCTCTAGTCTGTCAATGGAATCCCTCATCCAACCCTTAAACTGAGTTTGAGGTGGTGCATCCTGCATCATAGGCTCTGGAGTACCCACTCACTGTTGTGGAGGAGGTGGAGATGCTTCAGGCTGTAGTTGTGCTTGTACCTGGTGTTTGCGGGGTCTTCCCGGCTCATCCTTCATGCTGTCATACTTAAAAGGCCCCTTTGGTTTAAATTGAGCATCATTTTTAGATACTCGGCTGTCCCCCATTGAGAGTAACTTAATAAGCATATAGGGGTATGCCAAGCTTGCCCTATCTGACCGTGCCACTTGCTTGAAGTTGAGGAACATAAGACGGGGAATATTCACCCGCTGCCTGGTCATAAAGCACCAAGTCAACACAGCCCATTCTTGGATCATGTCGGACCTATGAGAATTCATCAAGATGTTGCTAGTGATGAACTGCAACCAATATCGAGCAGGCTTATTCAATTGGTTGACTGGATACACTTTATTAGTCAGCCTTGCTTGTCCTTCATTTGCGATGGTCGTCTCTACCTCTTCCTATAGAATGGACTACTAATTAGCCAAGTAAGACTAAAAGGCACATTATGTGACATCAGGTAATTCATAAAAGTCCTGAATGATCTTCTCATTGATTCGTATCCAAGCAGAGCAATAATAGTATTCATCCCTGTCCTCCTCTGTGTCTTCAAAATTTGCATACAGTTCTTGGATCATTAAAGGAATTCAATGCACCAATTTTTTTGTGAAACCTTATAGGCCATGCCATTCAAAGTCCCTATAAGTGAGATCTAAGATGTGGGGCTCATAATATCTATCTTCAACTACACCCCGATCACAGAAAAGGTGCTCAAAGCAGAATTTAGCTCTGGAAGAAGCAAATATGTCCTTATCATAAGATTTCTTCTTTTGCTTCAAGGAAGATGCTTCAGCAGTTTTTGTTTGCTTTTTAGGAGCTATAAACTCTAAAATTCAAATAACAATTAGAAAGAAACTAGTGTAAGTAGCTATAGCAAACCACATAACAATCATGGGCAAATGTGATGTCTACAGACACAGTGATGAATAGAAAAAATTAGGAAATCAAATGAATGTTACTACCTATGATATGGAAATGAACCTCTGAGAGTAAACAAGGTGTTAGGGGAAAAGAAACATTGAAGCAAACAAAGTAGGAAGTGCCTAGAAAAGAAACAGTATATTCTGGGAAAAAAGCTCAAACTCGCTATAGCGAGTTTATTCTCACTATAGCGAGAATGAACACATTTCTAGAAATGGTGATTTAGGTTGAAAATTTCTAGATTAATGAGAACTTCCTGCACAAAAACAGTCAACCAACAGAATGCAACCAGAAATGTTAACCTATTGACCTCTAATTATGTAGATAAATGCAAAAAGAACCTCAGCCCTAATAACCATAGAAACAGCTAAGAAGGCAGCGATTAAGGAAATAAAAGGGTGAGCAACATACTTGATGCAAGAAAGGCGATGCACGAAGGGAATGGGGGCATGGAAGGCGAGAAATTTAGTAGAAAAAAAGAGGAAAGGGTTGGAGGGCACAAACACTCAGTAGCGAGGAAGAGCAAAAACCAACAAATACAAAAAGGTGGGGTATTTGATGGTTATTTTGTTATTAGGTTAATTAATTTTTTTTTTTACACAGTCAAAGGTGATCTCTAGAAGAAGTACCAGGAGTAGAGCTGCTAGTTTTGCAATGGTGAAAGTGCCTCTCATAATAGTAAGTTTACTTAGGTAATTCTTGGTATTTAGAATCTCACTATAGCTAGGCTATAACAAGATACTTTCTGAACTTTGTACCAGATTGGAAACATAGGAGTTCGCTATGGCGAAATGGTGTTCTCACTGTAGCGATAACACTTGACATCGCTCACACTCTGGCTTGCCATAGCCTAGGCCATACGAGAAACTCTTTAGTTAATGTACCAGACATAGAACAAGCAGCCTCGCCATAGCGAGATGGACTCCTCGCCGTAGCGAAATTTTTTTTCTCTTTTTCTTTTTTTTTATTGTTGTTATTCTTATTTTTATTTTTATCTTAAATGATTAACCCCCCACCTAAATGTTCAAATAAGTACTTTCTAACCCTATTTACACCTCCTATCATGTAATTACTCAACCCATTCTCGACAAACTTTAATCAAACATAATAAAAAAATCAAGATTACTAGAATAATGATATGCAATTCAAAACATAGTTAGAAACTCCCTGAAAATCATGACTAGACTTGTCCTTTCCTGCCAACAGCTTGTTCCTGAATATCCAACACATCAATACCAACATCGAACCTACAAAACACACAGAGAAAAAGGAAGATCAAACCAAAGACAAAAAAGAACAACAAACTAAAACAAAAGAACACGAAGAAAACTTGGGTTGCCTCCCAAGTAGCGCTTGGTTTATAGTCCTCAGTTGGACTTTGTCAGCCAATCAAGGAGGTTGAGCGAAGCTATGGACCGTTGTCTGTCGGTCTATCCACCATCCAAATAATGTTTAAGTCTTTGACCATTTACTTTAAATTGATCTCCTGACTTCTTATCTTTAACTTTAATAGTTCCATAAGGTGTCACAGAGATCACTTTGAACAAACCAGACCACCTGGATCTCAACTTACTTGGAAACAACTTCAAACGAGAATTATAAAGTAACACAAGGTCTCCAAGTTCAAACTTTCTTGGTAAGATATGTCTATCATAATTCTTTTGGTCATTTCCTTGTAAATTCTAGAACTCTCAAAAGCTTGTAATCTAAACTCATTTAACTCATTTAGTTGCATTAGTATTTTCTCACCCACTTTATCCATATCAAAATTTATTTTTTTTATAGCCCAAAATGCTTTATGCTCTAGCTTGATGGGCAAATGACAAGCTTTGCCAAAAACCAATTGATAGGAAAACATATCTATTGGAGATTTAAAAACTATCCTATACGCCCATAAAGTATCATCGAGCTTATTCGCCCAATCCTTTCTAGTAGGACTCATAGTTTTTTCTAAAATTCTTTTTATTTCTCTGTTGAACACTTCACACACCCCGTTGGTTTAAGGGTGATATGCCAATGCCATCTTATGGGTGACTCTATATTTTGCAAGTAAACCTTTGAACAACTTATTATTAAAATGAGTCCCCTTATCACTAATGATTGCCTTAGGTGTGCTAAATCAAGTCAAAATATTCTTTTTCAAAAATCGCACCACCGTATTGGCATCATTAGAATGACAAGCCACAGTCTCAGCCCACTTTTTCACATACTCAACAGCAACCAATATATATTGATGGCTCCTAGATGAAACAAAAGGCCCCATAAAATCAATTCCCCATACATTAAACAATTCTACCTCAAGAATACCAGATTGAGGCATTTCATACCTCTTTGAGATGTTACCTGTTCTCTGACATACATCACAACGACAAACAAACAAGTAAGCATCTTTAAATAATGTAGGAATAATATCTAGATTGCAACACTTTTATGCAGTACGGTGGCCATTAAAATGACCACCATAAGGAGCAGCATGACAAGCATATAAAATATCATTTTGTTCATTTTGAGGCATACACTTTCTCAAAATTTGGTCAACACATTTCTTATATAAAAAGGGTTCATCCCACACAAACCATTTCACATCATGCAAAAAAATTTTTTTTTGATAAAACTTTAATTCATCAAGAACAATACCATTGACCAAGTAATTGGCATAATCAACATACCAAGGCATAAACACACTATTCATAGCAAATACAAACTCATCAAAAAAACTCTCATTAATTAATAAATCATCCACAAACTTGGAATTATTCACAAGCCTAGATAAGTGATCAGCAACTTGGTTTTCAGTTCCTTTCCTATCAGCAATCTACACAACAAATTCTTGTAATAATAAAACCCATTTACTTATCCTAGGTTTAGATTCTTTCTTACATAATAGAAATCTTATAACAACATGATCAGTATGCACTATGACTCTAGTGCCCATCAAATATACTCTAAATTTCTCAAAAGCAAAGACAACAGCAAGCATTTCTTTTTCAGTAGCTATGCTCCAACTAGAGTTTTGCTTGCATAATAAATAGGATGAAAGATCTTCCCATGTCTCTGGCCAAGTATAGCTCCAACTGCATAATCGCTTACATTATACATGACCTCAAAGGGTAGTAACCAATTAGGAGCCACTATAATTGGTACTATGATAAGTCTTTGCTTAAACTCTTCAAAAGTTTTCAAGTAATTTGCATCAAACTTTAATGGGGTATCCTTTTCTAGTAATTGAGATAAAGGCTTCGCTATCTTTGAGAAATTCTTGATGAATCTTAGATAGAACCTAGCATGCCCCAAGAAACTTCTAATAACTTTCACATTGGTGGGTGGTGGTAATTTCTCAATAACTGAAACCTTAGCTTGATTCACCTCCAATCCTCTTTTTGACACCTTATGCCCAAGCACTATACGTTCACAAACCATGTAGTAAGCATATCAGGGAAGTCTTTGAAATGTGGCAGAAGCATCACACAATCTAAAAGGAATTCATCTAAATGCAAAAGTTCCATATGGACATGTAAAAGTAGTTTTTTCTTGATCCTCAGGAGCAATTGTAATTTGATTGTAACCAGAATAGCCATTCAAGAAACAAAAGAATTCTTTTCCTACTAGACGATCTAACATCTAATCGATGAATGGAAGTGGGAAATGATCCTTTCTTGTAGCTGTGTTCAACTTTCTGTAGTCCATACAAACTCTCCATCCTATAACTATTTTTGTGGTAATCATTTCGTCCTTCTCATTGTTCACCATCATCATTCCTCCCTTTTTAGAGACACATTGCACTAGACTTACCCAATTACTATTCGATATGGGATAAATAATACTAGTATCAAGCCACTTAATAATCTATTTCTTAACCACTTCTTTCATTATAGGATTCAATCGCCTTTGATTCTCTACTGATTTCTTATGGTCATCTTCTAAAAGAATTTTGTGCATGCAAATGGCTAGACTAATCCTTTTTATATCAGCTATGGTCTAACCAATGGCCCTTTTGTGTTCTTTTAACACTTTCAGCAGTTATTTTTCTTGTAGAAGTGTTAATGTAGATAAAACTATAACTGGTAAAGTCTCTCCTTCTCTTAAATAAGCATATTTAAGATGCGGTGGAAGAGGTTTCAACTCCAAAATTGGAGGTTGCTCAATGGATGATGGGAGAGCATGAGCTTTTCGTGAAGCCAGCTCCAATGATTCAAATTGTCCATTCTGCTTAGCTACAGGTCTAAATGCATTAAGTTTGTGATCAACTTCCATTTTCATCACCTCTCTTATACTTGGTTTATTAACAAGTACTGCTTTAAGAGGATCAGTGAAAGCAAAAGAATCCAATTCTTCTTGAATTACCTCTTCAACAATAGAGACCCTTGAGCATTCTTCTACACTACCCAGATGCTTCATAGCTTTCTCCACACTAAAGGTAACTTACTCATCTCTAAGCCTCATTATAATTTCTTCTTTTTCCACATCAACAAATGCTCTTCCAGTAGCTAGAAATGGCTCCCCACTATCAATAGGATATCTTTATCCTGTTCAATATCAAGCACAATAAAGTCAGTAGGATAAATGAAAGGGCCAACCTTTATTAGCACGTCTTCAATGATCCCATGTGGATAAGAAAAACTTCTGTTAGCTAATTGCAAAGTGACAGTCATTGGATTGGCCTCACCCAATTGTAGCATTCTAAAAACAAATAATAGCATGAGATTTACAGCAGATCCTAAATCACAAAGTGCTCAACCCTCAAATTTATCCCTAATCATGCAAGGGATAGAAAAAGAACTAGGATCTTTATACTTAGTTAGAAGATTGGACCTGAGTATATTAGTGGTCTCTTTTGTCAAAGCCAGTGTTGCAAATTCAGTGAACCTCTTCTTCTTGCTAAGCATATCTTTGAGGAACTTAGCATATTTAGGCATTTGCTCTAAAGCCTTGGAGAAGAGGATATTGATGTGGAGTTGCTTAAACATGTCCAAAAACTTCTTATACTACTCATCAAAGACTTTATTTTATAATCTCTATGGAAATAGAGGCAATGGCACCACTATAGGATGCACTACTATTTTTTCTTTAGTTATATTCGACTTTTCCACTTTATACTTCCTTTCCTTGTCCTCTTTTTTTGCATTCAAACCAGCAGTCTTTTCCTCTTTTTCCTGTTGAAGTGTTTCATCTTCAATCTGAATAGCACTTGATGGACCCTTAGAATTTACCTTGTTTGGCTCCTTCATGTGAACTTGTACTTTAGGCAGCTCTTTACCACTTCTCAAAGTGATAGCTTTACATTCTTCCTTGACATCTCTCCTTGGATTAGGAATTGTGTCACTTGGCAAGCCTCTTTAATGCAGTGCATTCATAGCAGAAGCTAACTGCCCCATTTGCACTTCTATATTTTTGAGAGAGGAGTCCACCCTTGCATTAATGCTAGCTTGCTCTTCATTATTTTTGATTTGAGTAGTCATAAACTTAGCCAAAACATCCTCTAAATTGGTTTTGGGCTCTTGAATAGGAACATTTTACCTTGTAACTTGAGAGAACCCAGGAGGTTGAATTGGCCTTATTCTAGAAGATGATGATTGATTAAGTGATAGACCATTCTTCCAAGAAAAATTTAGGTGATTGCGCCATGCAGGGTTGTAGGTGTTTGAGTAGGGGTTGTTTTGACTCCTTTGAAAGTTCCTTACATAATTCACTGACTCTGATTGCAAAAGCATCGAGCACTAGTCTGGCATATGTATCTCACCACACTGCTTACATGTAATATGAGTTACTTGTGTGGAACATGCATTCAAAGCAGTCTTCTTTTGCACTTGCAATTCTAGTAAATCAAAACGCTTATTCAATGCCGATAAAATAGCAGCCAGCTGAGCTGAAAAATTCTCTTTAATATTAGATATTTGGGGAATTGCTAGTCTTTCATCCCTCCTATGAGAATAACTTTCAAACAGATTATCAAGTACCATTATCATCTCATCTATTGGGAGTTGGTCATGACTACCATTAAGAATCGATGCTAGCATAGTATTTGATTGTGCATTGTGTCAAGTGCAAAAGTTTTGTACAATGGCCCATTCATCCATGCCATGACTTGGACATTATCTCATCAAATGTTTATATCTTTCCCAAGCCACATAAAGGTTCTTATATGGTAATTGCTTGAAGTTGATTAAATCACGCCTAGCATAAGCAATTTTGTTATTTGGAATGAAGCAAGCTCTGAATTTTGCTTCTAAGTCATCCCAATTGTTAATAGATCCCTTCGGCAAATTGAGCAACCATTCTTTTGCATCATCCTTGATAGAGATAAGGAATAATCTAAGCCTTAAGAAATCCTTGGAAACTCCATTCTGTTTGAAAGAGTCACAGACTTCCAAGAAGGATAATATATGTCTATTAGCATCGTCTATTGATTTACCACCAAACTGCCCATTCATTTAAAGCATTGAAATCATCACTGGCTTTAACTCAAAGTTGTTCGCCTGTAAATCCGGTACTACAATGCTAGGCTGAGTAGTTTTCATGGTTCTTCCCACAAAATCCTTGATAGTCCGATTTTGATTATCTTCGTGTGCCATCTTCGTAGCAGGAATGTTTTCCCCACTCTCAGGTTGAATTAGCATAAACCCCTTTGCCAAAATATCCTTTAAATTCCTTGTGCTTTCTAGGTGTTCTCTTTGATCTAGATTTAGGTGGCATAAACTAATGTACCTATGATAACAAAAGAGCACAGATCAAGAATCTAACTAAATCAAAGAAGCCAAAAGGAAGAAACTAAGAAATTACTAATAGAATTACTGTAACTAACAAATGCAAACACAAATAAACATAAGAGTAAATTAAAAGAAACTAAGTGCTTAAGCTAAAACTACTCAAGGTCCTCTAATTCTATTCACCAATTGCCTTGATTCCCCAGCAACGGTGCCAAAAACTTGATGCTCACCAGAATAATGGCACCACAAGTGTATGGGCCGTAAGAATAGTACGTGATAAGTCAAGGTCGTTCCCTCAGAAAATCAATATGATTAATGATTAGGCATTAGATTTCTCATATTTATTTTAGTTAAACAATTCAAGTGCAATTAATAGTAATGAAAATGGTTCTAAGGGAAAATAAGCAATTAAAAACACCCTAGAAATTCTAGTCCCCTTTTTACATAAAGTCAATCATTTCCTTTTTTTAATTAATTGGCTCAATGTCGATTTTAGAGTCAAAGGTCTAATAAGGTAAAAATGTCTTTCGATCCATTCAAACCTGTATATCAATTCAACTCTTTGATGTCTCAAATGAAAAGTTAATATACAATTAAGCTTAGACCTTATCTAGACCACCTAGGGCCCTTAAGTATATTTTTATCTCAAGTACAAAATTAGACTATGTCTAATCCTAAGTTGCTTAATCAATGGTCTATAAGCAATTTCCTTCTTTCAAAGGCTAACTACAAAACCCATAATCAAATTAAAGGTGGCCAATCAATAGAATAGAACCATAATTCAGATTAGGCACTAAAATCTTCAATGATCCAACATAATTAAAAAGGAAATTACTTCCAAAGCTCAAACGTTCATAAAATCCCTAAGTGTTACAAGAGTTAGCCACTCATAGCTTGAAATCTACAGACAAGTTCAGCAAATATATCAACAAATACATCAACTTGAAGAGAAGATGGAGTAGAAACACATAATTGAAAGAATCTTAGATAGAATCAATGATTTCCCGATTAAAGAAGCTTCCCTAATACCTCTTGTGCATTTTCTCACTCTCCCAACTAACTAGAAGTAGCTCCCTTTTGCTAAATCCCCAAGCCCTAGCTCTCTTTCTCATTTTTTTAGCTTGTAAATCAAAGTTTTGAGTTTCAGAGGTCAATCTCGCTATGGCTAGGGGTAGTGAGAGCTTATTGGCACCCAAATTTCTGCTAATTTTGCTACTGCTTGCATTATAGTTAGGAGCTCCCTGGAATTTGTACGCATCACGACTTTGCTATGGTGAAGTGACTTCCTCGCTATAGCGAAAGTGCATCCTAGCTACAGTAAATTATGTTCTAGCTGTAGCGAGAGGACTTGTTCAACTTGCCTTTTTACTTTTCAACTTCTCACTCTTTTCTCATTTCTTTCTATAATCTTTTACCTTCTTTTGAGATAAAAATCAATCATAAAATGAGGCTCAAAATTAATAAAGATATCGCAATTGAGACATTTTTTTTTATTTTGTTTGATTGAATAAAAATTTAGCCATGTTAATCAAGAGAAAAGTACTTTGCCTCCCTAATTTATCATCAAATGTATCTCTTTCTCATCCAAAATTAGGGAGTCATCATTAGCGCACCTTGGATATTATCACGTGATTTATGTGATTGAGTAGTGGAACGATACTAAGTCAGATGTTTTTTGATTATTTATGGGTCAAATGCTTGTATTTGGATATATAATTATTTATTTTCATAAGTTATGTGTCCACGTTAAGATATGAAATATGTTAAAAATTAGAGTTTTTGGCTGACCTTTTAATAGATGGTTTATGTGAAGTTAGTTCTTTATTTACAATTAATGATTTTTTAATTAATTGTTTAATATTTTGTTTTAATGTATGGACCAACTTCTATAATTTCCTTTCTATTGGGTTATTTAATTTTGTAATCCAAATAAGCTTATGAGCATAATTATATATATATATTTATGCAAGTATTCAAGAAATGTTATATTACTACTTTTTATTTTATTTGAATTTTTCTCCTTAAAATAAAGTTGAATGGTTCAACTTGTCTCAAAAGATTACGTTATATGTATATATATATACACACACACACATTTAATTGTTCTTTGCATAGCATAATAATTAACTCCATAACTAAATGTATATTATTTTTTTTAATTTAATCCTTATTTAATTGAATGACTTATAATTTTTTTTATTTAGATACTTGTTGCATACACCTCTTCAAAACTTATTTTTAGTATAAAAACTCTATGCCTACTCTATTGCACTTTATTTTTTATTTATTGAGTATCGCAACTCATTCAATTATTGCAAATAGTGGAACTGAGTTAGAATATTCCTATGGCTTAGCCCAAGAGCATTGTTGTGAGCTAGGGGTTGACAATATACTATTAATGATTATTTGTTCATTGTGTGTATTCTAGAATTAGGTCCATAAACTACAAGTAGAATCTCCACCCTTCAGGTCTTTTTTTTTTTTTCCTTAATAATTGGAGACTTGGGAGCAAAGCTCTCTTTGTGATATTCCTTTATTTGATTATTGTAGGAAATCTGAAATGTCCTATTTGCAGAGGACATTTTGTTGGTTTTATGCAGATAAATTAAGATGGAACTAATTCCATAGTATTGTTATATAAATGAAATTTGATACATGAATGAGAATCTCTATGTTTAATTAGATTTATGGATGCAAGACCACCTTGTATTCCATGTCGGTTATATCTCCTTTTAGGGTGTGACATATAAGGTAACAGTGAGCTGTCGTCTACTTTTAATGGTCCTTATTCTTGTTATATAGGTTTTGCTACCATTTTCTTTGTTCTCATTAGCCTTATTTTTCATTTTACAGATTGTTGGTGAGTTTAGAAAGATGGTGGGTGAAGGTTGAAGATTTCAGATAGCAAAACAGTAGCTTCCTCTTTGAAGATTGAGGTATAGGTCATATAGATTCAATATAACCAAAAATTTGTATCTCCAACTATAGTAGTCTCATCAAGCTTTGATATTATTCAAGTGTATCATTTTTTTATTGGTCATTTCCTTCATAGTATATCTAATAATAAAGATGATTATACACATTTTAGGTTGATCAAGTCATTAGTTGACAAAAGTTTTATTGTAGCAATAACCCTTAAATTTTTTTTTTTGGCTACAAGTACTTGGTATCCACTTGGATTAAAAAATCTAGGTTAAAAAATGGTGAAAAGTTGGATGACTTTTTGTGAAGAGGCAAAGAGTTAAAGAACAAGGGTTAAGGGTTCACTTTATATGCATCTTCTTGTCTAATTTTCCTAGGTACCTATTATTGTAATGATATTGTTCAGTTGCTTTTTGATCTAATCCAAAATCATACATTAATCTTTCTCTTAAGGGTATGCACCAGCTAAGTTTTAGGGCAAAAAATGCTCCAAGTCTAGCCTAGTCTTTGGCTAGGTTGATTAAGAGGGCCATTATTGAGTTTTTATTTTTTTTGAAAAATTTAGGTGAACATTGAAACTTTAAATATTCATATTTGTATAACTACTTAATCATTTAGGGTATATAATCACTTGTTTTAATATATTTTTTATGAGATCTACAAATTAGAAATGAAAAAAAAAACATGAGTTTAGAAGAGGAACAAACTAAAAAAAAACATAGGCATAAAAGTTTTACCCTCTATTTTGGGTGCTTTTTTAGGATAGATATGACATAAACACTGAAGGCAATTTGCTTACTTATTTTTCTTAAAAAAATCATTTATTATCTTAAATTTGAGTTTCTTGCTTTTAAATTCAAAAAATGTATGTTTTTTTCCCTTAATATCATGTTCTTTTATTTGAATATAATACTCATACTCAAGAGGATTTGATAAGGGCCTTGACTCATTGGCTATATATAATTTATAAAATGTGTTTAAAATTTTTTTGCTAAAATTATAAAATATCCCTTAAAAAAGATTTCTTTTCATTTTGGTTATTACTTCTTTATTATTATTATTCCCCTAAGGCAAAGCCGAGTTAGGTTGGCTAGCTTGGTTTGGCTTGACTTGGCTAAGCAACATTGAGCTTATAAAAATTACCCTTTCAAAAGGAAGGAGAAAGTATGGGTGTTTATTTGGCCTAATGGCCATTAACAATATATTATTGTAAGAATGAGATATAGTTGGTTCAAAGGAAGTCTCTACATAATTAGTGAATGTTTATTATCAAATATTAAAATAAATCATCAGACTGTCACATTTTCTTCAATTCAACTACATCCTCAGCATTATGTGGTTCCTTGTCACGTCTTGTTCATTGCTTCATTTGTCACATATCTTGTTCATGGCTTTGTTTGGCTTCATTTGCTTCATTCCCATGCATTGAATGTGGCTTAGTTGCACTGTGAAAAGTGTTTTCACATTTCTTTCATAGCTTCATCTGTAAGGTCAAAAAGGGTGGTTATATTACTTTTCCTTTTTGCAAATATAGGTTCAGAAAGCAGACCTTTAGGAGGGACAAGTTTTAGAAAATTTTAAAACAAAGGAGGAGGAAATGGTAATAGATACATGCACTAAAACAGGAGCTTCTAATAACATTAGCAAAATGAAGCATCAATTGTAAATTTCTGGGAAAAAACAGAAGTGCACAAAAATATATATCACTTTTGTTTGGATTTCTCCATTAGTGCACAGTCAGTCATAAAATGAGTAGCTAAGTGCTTGGATGTGGAAACTTTGAGTATCCTTTATCATGTATTTTGTGGCAATGTGTTCATCTTCAAGTTGTACAACCATAATGGGAGTGCCTCATTCATGACGATCACATTTGGCAGCACCCAAGTTGATTTCCTACTTATCTAATAATAGTTTGTGGAGAGTAAATTACTTTAATCAACAATGCATAGAGAGGGATGTTTGAACTGAACAATAACTAGGCACTAACATAGAACTACTACAATTCAATGAAAAACACCAAAATTATTCAATTAGCATCCCTGGTTTTCAAGCCAATAAGCTAAAAGTAAATAGAATATGCAACATCAACGGCATTGAATCCTCATAAGATAAGAAAACAACAAAAACAACTAAAAGCCATAGGGTTTTTTTTTTCTCTGCTATGCAAATCCACTTTCTTATACAACCAAAATATGCAACATCAGCAGCGTTGAATCCTCAAAAGACTCAAGTTGACACATGCAAACTAAGAATATAAATTTTATAAGTTGGAAGAAAGGCTACGCAATATCCTATTTTCTTTTTTATTAATGCAACATCAGTAATTGACTACTTTACAATTTTGCTTTAGTCAATTGAATAGTTATCTTGAAATTCTCATTGACCATATATCTCTTTTTTACATTAGAATACAAGACCTACCCATAACTAAAGTATAGCATAATTATTAAAGAATCTTAAATTTAGAATAAAGATAGAAGTTTAGTCGAGACCACTAGTTCAGTTGAGACCAGTAGAGCCTCAGGTTATGAAAGGAGAGAGAGAGGTTCCAGTAACTCTTTCTTAATTTCTAAAGTTGAAACCTCCCACTTATTCTAAAATAGACAGTTAGGAGGATCCCTAGCAATTTATAGATGGTATTGAGAAAATAAGCAAAGCTTTGAGTTGTCGAAGTGCTAAATATGAAGAGTTTGCTAGATTTCAGTTACAAGATGTAGATTACATATGGTTTCAGACTTTGTTGGGGGAGAGGCCAGTTGGGTCACCCTCAATGTTAAGGAAAGAATTTAAGGAACTTTTTATGGACCGTTTCATGCTATAGAGTGTCCAGGATGCCAAAGCCAAAGAATTTGAGAGTTTGAAACTGACACCATGCATGAGTGCCTTTGATTATGATATCCATTTCAAACAGTTGTCTTAGTATGCCCCATATTTAGTCCCTATTGAAAGGGACATGATTAAGCAATTTGTGAATGGATTGCTTCAAACATTGTACAAGGTAGTTGCTTCATAGATGAATTTGTTTCCTTCTTATTCAGCTACTGTAGATTATGCACGTATGATAGAGATGAGGGATAGGGAGGAGGATACCTCCCAGAGGAAGAGGAAGCAAGATAATGAAGGGAGGTATAGAGGTAGTTCATTTACAGTTGGATCTTCTCATGGGTCTAGGCTCAGGGTCTTCAGAGACCTATTCAAGCCTTTACAAGATCTTCTACTTCATTTTTTGTTGGCATCGACAGGCATAGAGCATCTTTCAAGAGTGCTAGCATAGTACCTATAATACCTAAATATACATATAATAAAAATAAATAGATAAGTAAATAATATATTTTAGGTTATTAAAATAAAGACTAAATAATTTTTAAATTTATTTTAGGTTTATAAAAATTTTTAAGGACTTTTCTAATCATTTTAAATATTAATTAATGCATATTAAGCTTTCTAGGAGGCAAAAGTGCAATATGAGCCAAAGGTATTTTAATATTTCTTAAGCACACTCTCTTTCCATTTTTTCCATCTGATGTAATGTCCTTTCCTTTCTTCACCTTTTCTCTCTCTTGAACTCCACTTTTTCTTGCTTATTTCATGACTTTTGCCCAATTCTTTTTATGCTTGAGTCATTCTCTCTTTCTCTCATCATAGCACCTCCACTGAAGCGTGAATCACAGCCAGCCACAAGGATCCATCACCTTCTTTTTGTTGGATGCCGTTACCCACTCACCTCCAACTGATTTAGTTACCGTAAAACTCTTATTTGGTAAAGATTTCATCTCCTTTCTCCTTCTCTTTCTCTGCTATTTAACCATGGAAATTTTATAGGTCTTGTGAAGATTGGTTATTGCAATCTTCCTTTCATTATCTTCCATCAATTTTCATCTTTCTCTATGATTTATTAAAGCTCAAAGGGAATCAGTTCTTGTTGCTCAATTTGGCCGTGGGTATGCTTCCTATTTGGGGGTTTCTTGAATTTCAACATTTAAGTGTAAATTAACACTTCCAAATTCATTTTTGAAGTTCCAAGAAGTAAGTTTGGAATTTAATTTGCGTTATGGAAGCTTAAATTGAAAAATCCCAAATTTAGCGTTAATATTTACGATAGAAAAATGTATAAAAAATTTAAGGATTTATGTTTTAAGGAGTATATTGGGTTATATAAATAATTATGGATGTTATTAGAGTAGTCAACATAATTAATTTATATTGGTTATAATTTTAGGTGATGCCAGAGAAACTCATTCTATTGGGACTCGGCATTAAATAATAGGAAATAGGGACTTATACTATTAGTCCAAACTGGTAAGTGTGTAGATAATGGAGTGGCATATCTATTTCATTCCATTTCATATTTCTACAGTGAAATTTTCAATTGTGTGATTTATGTGCTCTATTCCTTAGAGAAATAAATCGGTGTTTTCAAAATTTCAAAATGGGTATATATATTCATATGATGATTTAATAAATTTATTTAAGCAAATTGATAATTAAAATGTGGCATGATATATCCTTGTGAAATGCAAAGGAATGAATTGGGCAGAAAGAAAGTAATGGTGTGTATATATTTACTTATGAGGGGAGTATTTTATGTTGTTTTGTGGTTTCATATGTTACGGTGATTATATTGAAGGTTAACTTGTCTTATTTATTTATTTATTTATTTACTTCCTTAATTTCTTAGTTATTTTTTATAGCTAAATGCCATTTAAAGGGATTTTATTTTAATTATTTTATTTTATATAATGAATGAGAATCTAGTTAGGACCTTGTAGCCGTTAGAGGATGTAATGACCTAGGTGCACCTAGAATAAGTTATGAATTGTGATAGTACTGTGATGTGATGTATCTAGTGCCATAATATGAAATACTAAACGTATACTGTGAAAATGATAAGATGGAATGGATCCAAAGAAATGGCAAGATATACGATGTGGTGGTTTGATAATTTGGTTCCTTTCTATGATACCCATTTCTATAATATTTTCTTATACTTAGGAAATATGCATTTTACCTAAAAGTATTATTTTTATTTTTATTTAGATAATTGTTTTTCATTCCTACTATAATTTTTTTTAATTGTTTAAATTATTCGATAATCATTAATTTCTAAAGACTTCTGCATGCACTTGTTTTTCCTTTATGCACTTTATTATTTATACATTCACTAAACTAGTGGTAGACTTATCCCTCTTCTTCATTATTTTACAGACCACCAAGTAAAGAAGTGAAGTGATCTGAGAGCTCATGTGCTACTAGACCCTTAGAGTATGTGATTAATTTTGTTAGATTGTGTTAGACTCCATGATGTATGGCACTTTGGTGTAGAAAAGATATTTTGGAATTAGTATATGTTATATGGTCACTTAGAATGTGTAAACATTGTCTATGTTTCCTTAGCTAAGTATTTTGGTTGTATGTAACTGGTTGTTACTGGTGCTAGTGCTGTGATGACTCCCTAATTTTGGATAAGAAAGAGATATATTTTATGATAAATTAGGGAGGCAAAATACTTTTCTCTTGATTAATATAGCTAAATTTTTATTCAATCAAACAAAATGAAGAAAATGCCTCAATTGCGATATCTTTATCAGTTTTGATCATCATCTTATGATTGATTTTTATCTTAGGAGAAGGTAGAAGATTGTAGAAAGAAATGAGAAAAGAGAGAGAAGCTGAAAAGTAAAAAGACGAGTTGAACAAGTTCTCTCACTACAACTATAACACGATTCGCTATAGTTAGGATACGCTTTCGTTGTAGCGAGGAAGTCACTTCGCCATAGCAAAGTCATGATGCATATAAATTCTAGGGAGCTCTTAGCTATAGGGCAAGTAGTAGCGAGATCAGCAAAAATCTGGGTGCCTATAAGCTCTCGCTATAGCGAGAGCCACCCCTCGCCATAGCGAGATCAGCCACTAAAACACACAGCTTTGATTTGTGAGCTAAAAAGGCGAGAGAAAGAAAGGGCTTGGTGATGGAGAAAAGGAGAGCCACATTTGGTCGACTTAGGAAGTGAGAAAACACACAAGAGGTGTTGGGGAAGCTTCATATTAATTAGGAAATCATTGATTTTGTCCAAGATTCTTTTGATTAGGTGTTTCTACTCCATTCTCTCTTCTAGTTGATGTATTTATTGATATATTTGCTGAACTTTTCTGTGAATTTCAAGCCATGAGTGGCTAACTCTTGTAACCCTTAGGGATTTTATGAACCTTTAAGCTTTGGGAATAATTTCCCGTTTTGATTATGTTGGATTATTGAAGATTTTAGTGCTTAATCTGGATTATAGTTTCATTTTATTGATTGGCCACCTCTAGTTTGATTATGGGTTTTGTAGTTAGCCTTTGAAAGAAGGGAATTGCTTATAGACTATTAATTAAGCAACTTAGGATTAGACATAGTCTAATTTACACTTAAGATTAAAATATACTCAAGAGATCTAGAAAGTCTAGATAAGGTCTGAGCTTTATTGTATGTTAACTTCTCATTTGAGACATCAAAGAGATGAGTTGATATATGGGTTTGAATGGATCAAAAGACATTTTTACCTAATTAGACCTTTGACTCTAAAATCGACATTAAGCTAATTAATTAAAAAGGGAAATGATTGACTTTATGTAAAATGGAGATTAGAATTCCTAGGGTGTTTTTAATTGCTTATTTTCGTTTAGAATGATTTTCATTACTGTTAATTGCACTTGAATTGATTTTCATAAATATTCACTCATAACTTGATTTGTTTAACTAAAATGAATATGAGAAATCTAATGCCTAATCACTAATTGTATTGATTCTCTGAGGGAACGACCTTGACTCATCACGTACTATTCTTACGACCTGTACACTTGCGGTGCCATTATTTTGGTGTGCATCAAGTTTTTGGAGCCGTTGCTGGGAACTCAAGGCAATTGGTGAATAGAATTAGAGGACCTTGAGTAGTTTTAGCTTAAGCACTTACTTTCTTTTAATTTGCTCTCTTGTTTACTTATGTTTTCATTTGTTAATTGTAGTAATTTTGTTAGTAATTTCTTAGTTTATTACCTTTTGGCTTCTTTGGTTTAGTTAGATTCTTGATCTGTGCTCTTTTTTTTTTGCAAGTACATTAGTTTATGCCACCTAAATCCAGATCCAAGAGAACACCTAGAAAAACAAGGAATTTGAAGAATATTTTGGCTAAGAGGTCTGTGCTAATTCAACCTGAGAGTGGGATAAACATTCCTGCCACGATTATGGCGCACAAAGATAATCAAAATCGGACTATCAAAGATTTTGTGGGAAGAACCATGAAAAATACTTAGCCTAGCATTGTAGTACCAGATTTTCAGGCGAACAACTTTGAGTTAAAGCCAGTGATGATTTGAATGCTTCAAATGAATGGGTAGTTTGGTGGTAAATTAACAGACGATGCTAATAGACACATATTATCCTTCTTTGAAGTCTGTGACTCTTTCAAACAGAATGGAGTGCCCAAGGATGTCTTAAGGCTTAGATTATTTCCTATCTCGATCAAGGATGATGCAAAAGAATGGTTGTTCAATTTGTCGGAGGGATCTATCAACAATTGGGATGACTTAGAAGTAAAGTTCAGAGTTCGCTTCATTCCAAATAATAAAATTGCTGATGTTAGACATGATTTAATCAACTTCAAGCAATTACCGGATGAGCACCTTTATGTGGCTTGGGAAAGATATAAACATTTAATGAGACAATGTCCAAGTCATGGCATGGATGAATGGGCCATTGTACAAAACTTTTGCACTAGACTCAATGCATAGTCGATACTATGCTAGCATGAACTCTTAATGGTAGTTATGACCAACTCCCAGTAGATGAGGAGATTAAGGTACTTGATAATCTGTCTGAAAGTTATTCTCATAGGGGGGATGAAAGACTAGCAATTCCTCAAACATCTAATACTAAAAAGGATTTTTCGGCTCAACTGGTTGCTATTTTATCGGCATTGAATAAGCATTTTGATTTGCTAGAATTGCAAGTACAAAAGAAGACTGCTTTGAATGTGTGTTCTACACAAGTAACTCATATTACATATGAGCAGTGTGGTGAGATACATATGCTAGACCAGTGCCCGATATTTTTGCAATCAAAGTCAGTGAATTATGTAGGGAACTTTTAAAGGAGTCAAAATAACCCCTACTCAAATACCTACAACCCTGTATGGCGTAATCACCCAAATTTTTCTTGGAAGAATGGTCCATCACTTAATCAGCTATCATCTTCTGGAACAAGGCCAACTCAACCTCTTAGGTTCTCTCAAGTTATAAGGCAAAATGTTCCTATTCAAGAGCCCAAAACCAATTTAGAGGATGTTTTGGCTAAGTTTATGACTACTCAAATCAAAAATAATGAATAGCAAGCTAGCATTAATGCAAGGGTGGACTCCTCTCTCAAGAATATAGAAATACAAATGGGGCAGTTAGCTTCTACTGTGAGCGCATTACATCAAAGAGGCTCGCCAAGTGATACAATTCCTAATCCAAGGAGAGATGGCAAGGAAGAATATAAAGCTATCACTTTGAGAAGTGGTAAGAGCTCCCTGAAGTACAAGTTCAAGTGCAGGAACTAAATAAGGTAAATTCTAAGGGTCCATTAGGTGTTATTCAGATTGAAGATGAAGCACTTCAACAGGAAAAAGAGCAAAAGACTGTTGGTTTGAATGCAAAAGAAGAGGACAAGGAAGGGAAGTATAAAGTAGAGAAGTCAAATACAACTGAAGAAAAGACAGTGGTGCATCCTATAGTGGTGCCATTGCCTCTATTTCCATAGAGATTACAAAAGAAAGTCCTTGATGAGCAGTATAAGAAGTTTTTGGACATGTTTAAGCAACTCCACATCAATATCCCCTTCTCTGAGGCTTTAAAGCAAATGTCTAAATATGCTAAGTTCCTCAAAGATATGCTTAGCAAGAAGAAGAGGTTCACTAAATTTGCAATAGTGGCTTTGACAAAAGAGACCACTAATATACTCAAGTCCAATCTTCTAACTAAGTGTAAAGATCCTAGTTCTTTTTCTGTCCCTTGCATGATTGGGGACAAATTTGAGAGTTAAGCACTTTGTAATTTAGGATCTACTGTAAACCTCATGCCATTATCTGTTTTTAGAAAGCTACAATTGGGTAAGGCCAATCCAATGACTGTCACTTTGCAATTGGATGACAGAAGTTTTTCTTATCCGCATGGAATCATTGATGACATGCTAGTAAAGGTTGGCCCTTTCATTTATCCTGCTGACTTTATTATGCTTGATATTGAAGAGGATAGAAATATCCCATTGATAGTAGAAAGGCCATTCCTAGCTACTAGAAGAGCACTCGTTGATGTGGAAAACGGGAAATTATAATAAGGCTTAGAGATGAGCAAGTCACCTTTAGTGTGGAGAAAGCTTTAAAGCATCTGAATAGTGTAGAAGAATGCTCAAGGGTCTCTATTGTTGAAGAGGTAATTCAAGAAGAATTGGATTCTTTTACTTTCACCAATCCTCTTAAAGCAGTACTTGTTAATAAACTAAGTATAGGAGAGGTGATGAAAATAGAAGTTAAGCACAAACTTAATGCATTTAGACCTGTGGCTAAGCAGAATGGGCAATTTGAATTGTTGGAGCTGGCTTCCTGAAAAGCTCATGCTCTCCCACCATCCATTAAGTAGCCTCCAATTTTAGAGTTCAAACCTCTTCCACCGCATCTTAAATATACTTATTTGGGAGAAAGAGAGACTTTACTAGTCATAGTTTCATCTACATTAACATTTCTCCAAGAAAAATAACAGCTGAAAGTGTTAAAAGAGCACAAAAGGGCTATTGGTTGGACCATAGCCGATATAAAAGGGATTAGTCCAGCCATTTGCATGCACAAAATTCTTTTAGAAGATGACCATAAGAAATCAGTGGAGAATCAAAGGCGATTGAATCCTATAATGAAAGAAGTGGTCAAGAAAGAGATTATTAAGTGGTTTGATACTGGTATTATCTATCCTATATAGAATAGTAATTGGGTAAGTCCAGTGCAATGTGTCCCAAAGAAGGGAGGAATGACGGTGGTGAACAATGAGAAGGATGAAATGATTGCCACAAGAACAATTACAAGAGGGAGAGTTTGTATGGACTACAGGAAGTTGAACATAGCTACAAGAAAGGATCATTTCCCGCTTCCATTCATCGATTAGATGTTAGATCGTTTAGCAGGAAAAGAATTCTTTTGTTTCTTGGATGGCTATTCTGGTTACAATCAAATTGTAACCGCTCTTGAGGATCAAGAAAAAACTCATTTTACATGTCCATATGGAACTGTTGCATTTAGATGAATGCCTTTTGGATTGTGTAATGCTCCTGCCACATTTCAAAGATGAATGATGTCAATTTTCTCTGATATGATTAAGCATATCATGGAAGTCTTTATGGACGACTTCTCAGTGTTTGGCATCACTTTTGAAGAATGTCTGGATAATTTGACAAGAGTTTTGCAAAGATGTGAGGATACTAATTTGGTTCTCAATTAGGAAAAATATCACTACATGGTTTGTGAAGGTATAGTGCTTGGGCATAAGGTGTCAAAAAGAGGATTGGAGGTGTATCGGGCTAAGGTTTCAGTTATTGAGAAATTACTGCCACCCACTAATATGAAAGCTGTTAGAAGTTTCTTGGGGCATGCTGGATTCTATTGAAGATTTATTAAGGATTTCTCAAAGATAGCGAAGCCTTTATCTCAATTGCTTGAAAAGGATACCCCATTCAAGTTTGATGCAAATTTCTTGAAAGCTTTTGAAGAGTTTAAGCAAAGACTTATCACATTATCAATTATAGTGGCTCCTGATTGGTCACTACCCTTTGAGGTCATGTGTGATGCAAGTGATTATGTGGTTGGAGCTATGCTTAGCCAGAGACATGGGAAGATCTTTCATCCTATTTATTATGCAAGCAAAACTCTAGTTGGAGCACAAAGAATATGTAACATCTCAAAGAGGTATGAAATGACCCAATCTAGTATTCTTGAGGTAGAATTATTTGATGTGTGGGGAATTGATTTTATGGGGCCTTTTGTTTCATTTAGGAGCCATCAATATATATTGGTCATTGTTGAGTATGTGAGTAAGTGGGTTGAGGCTGTAACTTGTCATTCTAATGATGTCAATACGATGGTGCGATTTTTGAAAAAGAATATTTTTACTCGTTTTGGCACACCTAAGACAATCATTAGTAATGAGGGGACTCGTTTTAACAATTAGTTGTTTAAAGGTTTACTTGCAAAGTATGGAGTCACCCATAAGATGGCATTGGTATATCACCCTCAAACTAACGGGTTGTGTGAAGTGTCCAACAAAGAAATAAAAAGAATTTTGGAAAAAATTGTGAGTCCCACTAGAAAGGATTAGGCGGATAAGCTTGATTATGTTTTATGGGCGTATAGGATAACTTTTAAATCTCCAATAGGTATACCTCCCTATCAATTGGTTTTTGGCAAAGCTTATTATTTGCCCATTGAGCTAGAGTATAAAGCATTTTGGGCTATAAAAAAATTAAATTTTGATATGGATAAAGTGGGTGAGAAAAGACTAATGCAACTAAATAAGTTAGATGAGTTTAGATTGCAAGCTTTTGAAAGTTCTAGAATTTACAAGAAAATGACCAAAAGAATTCGTGATAGACACATCTTACTAAGATAGTTTAAACTTGAAGACCTTGTGTTGCTTTATAATTCTCATTTGAAGTTGTTTCCAGGTAAGTTGAGATCCAGGTGGTCTGGTCCGTTCAAAATGATCTTTGTGACACCTTATGGAGCTATCGAAGTTAAAGATGAGAAGTCAGGAGATCAATTCAAAGTAAATAGTCAAAGGCTTAAACATTATTTGGGTGGTGAGATAGACAGGTAGACAACGGTCCATAGCTTCTCTCAACCTCCTTGATTGGCCGACAAAGTCCGGCTGAGGACTATAAACCAAGCGCTACATTGAAGGCAACTCAAGTTTTCTTCTTGTTCTGATGTTTTAGTTTGATGTTCTTTTTGTCTTTGGTTTGATCTTTCTTTTTCTCTGTGTTTTGTAGGTTTGGTATTGGTGTTAAAGTGTTGGATATTCAGGAATAAGCTATTGGCAGGAAAGGATAAGTCTAGTCATGATTTTTAGGGAGTTTCTAACTATTGATTTGAATTGCATATTAGTATTTTAGTAATGTTGATTATTTGCTTATGTTTGACTAAAGTTTGATGGGAATGGGTTTAGTAATTGCATGATAGGAGGTGTAAATAGGGGTTAGAAAGTACTTATTTGAACACTTATGTGGAGGGTTAATCATTAAAGATAAATATATATATCGTTATGGTGAGGAGTCCATCTCGTTATGGTGAGGTTGCTTGTTTTGCATCTGGTTCATTAACCAGAGAGCTCCTCGCTATGGCTTAGGCCGTGGCAAGCCAGAGTGTGAGCGATGTCAAGTGTTATCGCTACAGCGAGAATACCATTTCCCCATAGCGAACTCCCTGTGTTTCTAATCTGGTACAAAATCCAGAGAGTATTTTGCTATAGTTGGGCTATGGCGAGTGAAATGTGTTTAGAAAATTTTTCAAGTATCCTCGCTATTGCGAGATGGACAACTCGCTATAGCGACTACAGTATGCTCATTGACAAGTACAAACACTAGAAAGTTTCTCGCTATAGCCTAGCTATAACGAGATTCTTCAACTACCAAGAATTACCTAAATGTGCTTGCCATTGCGAGAGGCACTTTCGCCATTGTGAAATTAGCAGCTCTGCTCTTGGTACTTCTTCCAAAGATCACCTCGCTATTGACTAGGCAATAGTGAGGTCTCTGACCATATAAAAAAATTTAATATTAATTAACCTAATAACAAAATAACCTTCAAATACCCTCCTTTTTTTCGTATTTTTCATTCTTGCTCTTCCTCACTACTGTGTGTTTGTGCCCCCCATCCCTTTCCTCCTTTCTTCTGTCGAATTTCTCACCATCCACGCCCCCATTCCCCTCATGCATCACCTACCTTGCCTCAGGTACATTACTCGCCCTTTTATTTCCTCAATCGCTGCCTTCTTAGTTGTTTCTATGGTTATTAGGGCTGGGATTCTTTTTGCATTTATCTACGTAATTAGGGGTCAATAGGTCAAAATTTTTGGTTGCATTCTGTTGGTCGACTGTTTCTGTGCAAGAAGTTCTCATTAATTTGGAATTTTTTGGCTTAAATCAACATTTCTGAAAATTTGTTCGTTCTCGCTATAGCGAGTTCGAGCATTTTTCCTAGAACATATTGTTTCTTTTTTGGGCATTTCCTGCTTGGTTTGCTTCAATGTTTTTTTTTCCCCTAACACCTTGTTTGCTCTTACAGGGTCATTTCCATATCACAGGCATGTAGCATTCCTTTGATTTACTAATTTTTCCTATTCATCACTATGCCTGTAGAAATGGCATTTTCCCATGATTGTTATGTGGTTTGCTATAGTTTCTTACACTGGTTTCTTTCTGATTGTTATTTGGATTTCAGAGTTTATAGCTCCCAAAAAGTAAACAAAGACTACTGAATCATCTTCCTCGAAGCAGAAGAAGAAATCTTACGACAAGGACAGATTTGCTTCTTCTAGAGCCGAATTCTTCCTTGAGCGCCTTTTCTCTGATCAGGGTATAGTTGAAGATAGATATTATGAGCCTCACATCTTGGATCTCACTTACAGTGACTTTGAATGGCATGGCCTGCAAGGTTTCACAAAAACATGGGTGCATCGGATCCCTTTAATGATCTAAGAGTTGTATGCAAATTTTGAAGACACAGAGGAGGACAAGGATGAATACTATTACCGATCAACTTGGGTATGAATCAATGAGAAGGTCATTCAGAACTTTTATGAATTACCCGATGCCGCAGAATGTCCTTTCTAGTCTTACTTGGCTAATCAGCAGTCTATTCCATGGGAGGAGGTGGAAACGACCATTACATATGAAGGACGAGTAAGGCTGACTAATAAAGTGTATCCAGTCAACCAACTGAATAAGCCTACTCGATATTGGCTGCAGTTCATCACTAGCAACATCTTGATTAGTTCTCATGGGTTCGACATGATCCAAGAACAGGCTGTTTTGACTTGGTGCTTTTTGACCAGGTAGCAGGTGAATATTCCTCGTCTTATGATCCTCAACTTCAAGCAAGTAGCAAGGTCAGATAGGGCAAGTTTGGCATAGCCCCATATGCTTACTGAGTTACTCTCAATGGAAGGAAGTCGAGTATCTAAAAATAATGCTCAGTTCAAACCAAATGAGCCTTTTATGTATGACAACATGAAGGATGAGCCGGGAAGACCCCGCAAACACCAAGTACAAGCACAACTACAGCTTGAAGCATCTTCACCTCCTCCACAATAGTGAGTGGGTACTCCAGAGCCTATTATGCAGGATGCACCACCTCAAACTCAGTTTGAGGGTTAGGTGAGGGATTCCATTGACAGACTAGAGGGGCATATCTTGTCAATGAAAGATCAGCTACAAATGCTTGTGGATTATCTGATGCCTGCCCTCCATTTCCACCTCCAGAGGTTCCTCAGTCCTCGGTCATTGTTCTTCCACAAGACCTTGTACTGCAGGATATGCCTGGGCCCTCTGACTCATAGAGTTTTTGTATTATTTGCATGATCCTTCTTGTTTCTCTATTTTTAATTTTGGATAACTATATATGGATCACTATATATCATAATGTTTTTGGATTATGCACTTGCTAGTTTTATACTTGATGTCTTATATCTAACGCCAATTTACTGTTTGTTGCGTGGTCTCTGTATATTTTTGGTCTCTCAGATACAGGAGTTGTTCACACACATCTCTCTTATCCTTAACTTTTCATATTAGAGGAGTCTCGTTTCCTTCTTTCTACTTACATCCCTTACCTTTGCACCAGTTTACTTTTACTTTTCTGATTCTAGTATCTCTTCTTTTACACATTGTGGACAATGTTATCTTTAAGTGTGGAGGAAGGTCAATATAGGCTAGGTGGACATAAAGATTTAAATAATAAGGAGAATTATATCAATAATAATCAGTCCACCATAATGTCCCTAATTTTAATCAGATTCAGCCCCCTTACTTTAGATGAATACTAAACAATGAATGTGGGGATTAGGTAAACTTGAAATGAACAAAGCAAGTAATGTAGTTGTAGTAAACACCCATAATAGAAACACTTCTTAGCAAGACAGTTATTGAAGTAATTCAAGTTTTTCTTTAGTTAGCCTCCATTTATTTTTTTAGATCTCCCCAATTTATCTACTTCTGATGAATATCTGATTGTCATTTGAGAGGGATATTTAGTGCTTAAAAAAACATATTCAGATATATCTCTACTCCAATGGTTTAAATCGCTTAGTAACCAGGAGTTTGCACTAAAAAGTGTGAACTTTCGTGTCAAACAATGGTGAAACTAAGAGTAGGCTAGTAAGCACTCTGAGGCAATTTCCTTAATCTGAGTAACTGAGTGGCTTCATAATCAATGTTGTTATTTGCGTCAAAAGGATTAAGAGAATTAGGGAGGAGAAATTGAAAAAAAAAAGAGAGAAGAATGAGAATCATTGTACTAAGAGTAGTACTCTATTGAACAATAAAGACTTCTCTTAATGAATTCTGATGATTGAAGTTAGAGTAGATAGTTGGAATGGGTCCTGAAAGCATATTGAGGGTTTTATTGAAGATTACTTAATTGCTTCTAAAAAATTTTTTTTGTGGAACACACACACAGTTTAGAAATCAAGAGAGTGTTACTATGAGTACATTAGTTTTGAAATTCGATTTGAGTTTTGCTGAACTTCTGCTTCTGACATTGGTTTCATTCCAAGTGTAGGGGAATCTAAAATTCTGGTTGATTGGGTGTTTATCGTGGAAAAGAATTAGTCAACAACCACAGTGATTGATATTTTTTAGGAGTTGCTTAAGGACAAGCAATAATATAAGTGTAGGGGAGTTTGATGACTTTTTAATTTTAGATAAGAAAGAGATATATTTCATGATAAATTAGAGAGGCAAAGTACTTTTCTCTTGACTAACAGCTAAGTTTTTATTCAATTGAACAAAATGAAGAAAATGTCTCAATTGCAATATCTTTATCAGTTTTGAACCTTATTTTATGATTGATTTTTATCTCAGGAGAAGGTAGAAGATTGTAGAAAGAAATGAGAAAAGAGAGAGAAGCTAAAAAGTAAAAAGATAAGCTGAACAAGTCCTCTCGCTATAGCTAGAATACAATTCACTATAGCTAGGATGCACTTTCGCTATAGAGAGGAAGTCACTTTGCTATAGCGAAATCATGATGCATACAAATTCTAGGGAGCTCCTAGCTATAGTACAAGCAATAGCAAGATCAGTAAAAATTTGGGCGCCTATAAGCTCTCGCTTTAGCGAGAGCCACCCCTCGCCATAGCGAGATTGGCCACTGAAACACACAGCTTTGATTTGTGAGCTAAAAAGGAGAGAGAAAGCGAGGGCTTGGTGATGGAGAAAAGGTGAGTCACATTTGGTTAACTTAGGAAGTGAGAAAACACACAAGAGGTGTTAGGGAAGCTTCATATTAATCGGGAAATCATTGATTTTGTCCAAGATTCTTCCGATTAGGTGTTTCTACTCCATTCTCTCTTCTAGTTGATGTATTTATTGATATATTTGCTAAACTTTCTATGGATTTCAAGCCATGAGTGGCTAACTCTTGTAACCCTTAGGGATTCTATGAACCTTTGAGCTTTGGGAATAATTTCCCATTTTGATTATATTGGATTATTGAATATTTTAGTGCTTAATTTGGATTATGGTTTCATTCTATTAATTGGCCACCTCTAGTTTGATTATGGGTTTTGTAGTTAGCCTTTGAAAGAAGGGAATTGCTTATAGACCATTGATTAAGCAACTTAGGATTAGACATAGTCTAATTTACACTTGAGATAGAAATATACTCAAGGGCTTTAGGTAGTCTAGATAAGGTCTGAGCTTAATTGTATGTTAACTTCTCATTTGAGACATCAAAGAGATGAGTTAATATATGAGTTTAAATGGATCGAAAGACATTTTTACCTAATTAGACCTTTGACTCTAAAATCGACATTAAGCTAATTAATTAAAAAGGAAAATGATTGACTTTATGTAAAAAGGGGATTAGAATTCCTAGGGTAGTTTTAATTGCTTATTTTCGCTTAGAACGATTTTCATTACTATTAATTGCACTTGAATTGATTTTTACAAATATTCACTCATAACTTGATTTGTTTAACTAAAATGAATATGAGAAATCTAATGCTTAATCATTAATCGTATTGATTCTCTGAAGGAATGATCTTGACTCATCACCTACTATTCTTACGGCTCATACACTTACAGTGCCATTATTCTGGTATGCATCAAGCTGTTTTGGTTTATTTTATAGGTTAGGATGTCTAATTTTAAGGGAAGATGCTGCCAGATTTTCAATAGTCCCCTAGTAATGCAATGAAATGAATACTTAAATCTTTTCTAAATTTGTGGTCTATATGGCTTAGCTTAAATATGTGATATAATAGTTGACTATAAAATTTTTAGGCTTGCTAGGCTAATCCAATCATCAGATTAGTTTAGCCTACGCACCGGTCGTGGCTCAAAAATTGGGTCACGACAGTACCTACCTCAGTTTCTACTTAGTCTCACCAATCTAGAGGGTCCTTGTTCTATTTATGGGAAGATATATTATGGCTCTTGTCATAGAGAAACAAAAGCATGTTTTCATTATGGGTAAGTTGGACATTCGGTGAGAGGTTGCCCTTAACATTACCCTAAGTCTAGTTAGGGATTAGTTCAACTTACTAAGTAATTCTCAATCGAGACTTAGTCTGCTGGTATAGTTATAGTTCAAAGTGGTAGAGGTAGTAGTAGTAGGGCAATTGCAGGCAGAGGTTAGATGATTGTAGGTTGTGGTTAGGCTCGAGTTTTTGCTTTGAATAGATAGAATGCACAATCATATAATGCTGTGGTGATAGGCATACTTATAGTTTGTTCATATGATACATACGCATTACTTGGTCCTAGCTTTACACATTCCTACATATCTCCATACTTTGCGAAGAAAATTGGCAAAGATCCTGAAAAATTGGATTAGCCACAGGAAGTTCCAACCCCAGTGGAGAAATCAATAGTAGTTAATTAAGTGTGTAAGGCCTGTGTGATGACTATAGCTGATTAGGATATATTAGCTGGTCTAATACTACTTGTGATAATTGATTTTGATGTAGTACTTAGAATGGACTGGCTAGCTTCTTACCATGCAGTCTTGGATTATCATCTTAAGTTGGTAAGATCTAACTTTCCAGGTGAACTTCTTCTCATTATCCAGGGTGATCGAAGTGAAGCACCAAATAATTTAATATCTACCATAAAAGCTCTAAGGTCTTTGACCAAGGTTTGCTAAGGGTATTCTATCCATCTTGTTTCATAAATAAGGATTATCTTGGTTCATGGGTTCCTATAAGAAATTAAAGCCATCAACAGAATACCAGAGAGTCAAATAAATGAATATGTAATGTACATAATTCCAAAAAGAAGAGTATGTAATGCATATTAGACTTGGTCACATTCACATACTTGCTCAATATGTTATTGATTGTCCCCAGAATCAGTTTCCCCTAGGCATCGCTAATTCAATTTTGTGTCAAGTTTTGTTTGTTGAAAAATTTTGTGTAAAACTCAAAAAAGACCTCTTCGTTGATGCCATCTTTCTTAGTTACTCTTTCTACTCCATCTGTAGTATCAATTCCAATAGCAACTTGATCTTCAGTGCTAAATGCTCCTATCACTTGTTAGGATTATGGATCAGTCTACAGAGGAAAGCCCTATATCCAATAGGAGCAAAGGACCCGTTCTCTTCGGTACTAGTAGCTCCAATCTTTGAATCTAAATAGGAGTGAAAAACGATGAGGGGATAGTAGAAACCAATTGCAACAAAAGTGAAAATCAAGCTGATCTTCATCAATTGTAAAGTAAGATATCCTAGGAAAAATTTGAAGAGACCTCCTTTGGAATCCAAATTTAATTTGCTGTGACAAGCACAGTAAAGCCAAAGCAAATACAGCACTTGAAATGATGCCTAATGTATCTGGCTTTTCATCCATAGCTTTATTATTGGAAAAGGAGTACAATGAGGTAAGCATGAAAACAAAAAATTCCACATGAACTCTTAGCTTGAAGCCCCTTGAAACTTGCCTTTTCTCTGAAAATAACATGATGCTACTGATTACTAAACTTACTATTACATAAGGATGATCTTGGCAAGGTTCCATTCTCCAAAGAGGCGTTTAGAGGATGAGCTTAGAGCATAACAAAACTAGGCCAACTACGTTTGACAGAAACCCCACAGATCTCCATAACATGGACTGATTTAGCAAATTCAAAGTACGATCGAGCATCTTGTTCTTCTCCAGTTTGGTTCACAACATTGTAAAATATTGTTTACAATAGACAGATTTTGAGATGAAGAAGAACAATGAGAAAATAGGTAACAATTCAAGGTTGACTTACTTTCTACGTCTTCTTTTAATTAATATTCAAGGAATGATGATAAGAAAACTTTTTTGGTTTTTAAGGAAATATTGTTTTTCTAGATGAGAAAGTGAGAAAGTTGGTCGACTTGCTTTCGGCGCCCTCTTTTATTGTTGAAGTGATATCCAAGGAATAATAATGAGTGTTTCATTCACACTGTGGCGCAACGACCACCCAAAAAAATAAGTATAGGATTTGGGTAACTAACGATGACTATAGGGTTTATAAGATTTATTATTTTATTTAGTAGTATTTAGGTGAAAAAACACTAAATAATACTATTATAACAACAACAACAACAAAGTCTTTTTTTACTAAGTGTGGTCGGCTACATTGTCATAAGCACTTATCGTAAATCATATTTTTAAACAAACCATTTAATCTAAATCTCTCTTAATAATTTCTTCTATAGTTTTTCTTGTTCTTCCTCTACCTCTAATTATAGGACTACTCTCTATCTCATATACTCTTCTAATTAAGGCTTCTATAAGTTTCCTCTACACATGATCAAACTATCTAAGTCACGATTCTACAATCTTTTTCACAATAGGTGCAACTTCTATTTTCTTTTTAATGCATTCATTTCTAATTTTATCTCGTCTATTATGTCCACTCATCAAATGTAACATTCTCATCTCTGTACTAAATAATACCATTATACATTTTTTAAAACATTTTTTATTATAAAAGGCATTGATTTTGCTCCTAAGAATTCAATCCATAAAATTGATGTCCACAACAGCACTAACAACAAATATAAAATTAATTTCATATCTAATAAATAAATAGCATAGAGTTTGAAAGATTTATTATTTTGTTTGTAATATTTATGTAAAAGGAAAACCCTACATCAATGCCAGTAATCCCAAAATAATTAAAACCCTACATTTTAAACTTTTTCAAAAATAAAAGGCATTGAGTTTGAGCCTAAAAATTTAATCAGCAAAATTAAAGTCTGGTAGCACAAATAACAAATATAAAATTCGTCTCATTTAATAATAGAAGGGTAAATATTTATATATATTTTTTAAAATTTAAAAATAATTAAAGCTTTGCTGATTTACTCTCTAAATGGAAGCTCGTCATCATTTTCAAGACTGTGACAAGGCAATTATCTCTATTTTCTTTACATATTAAATTTATTAACTTTTCCAATGGGAGAAGAGTCATGAATTTGAGAGATAAGAGCAAATAAAAAATCCTATTCAATTAGACATCATTCTGTCTAGAAAAATACTATTATTTAAAGTTTGATACGTCAAATAATGTAGTTATTTAATGTAAATAATTTATGAGCACATTTCATAGACTTTTAGAGAAATTGTTGTTTGTCTACAAATGCCAAGAGGCTATAGCATGTAAATAAAATTAATACTACCATAATATGTTCAAAATTTCATAGCTAACAACTTAGAATAGAGTAACACCAAGCAAAACTATATTTCCACAAACATAAAAATCTTAATCGTATACATTGAATTTAAGAAATATGTTTGAGAGATGTGTCTATATCCACTAATACTACATAAAAACAATGTATTAATTTTTATATCTTGACGTATTAATTTCAATAAATTAAGTAAAAACTAAATTCATCTCAAATTTTTATCTAAAGCCTAAAAACACAAATTTAAAAGGTTATCATAAAATATATGAATTATGTTACATTTAAATGTACGACATAACATGATGGGATATTTTCAGCTTTGAAAATCATTTAGTTGCTTCACATTTGCTTGAATTTGTGTGAGGCAGGCCCTTTACAATGCCTATATATACTAAAAAAAGTCAAAAATTCCATAATTAAGGAGTGTGATGAAATTTACTTATTTAATTACAATTTCACCCTTATAACATTACTGTCATGACTTAAAACTTTAGGTAGTGACCGATGTATAAATTAAGCTAGCCAAAGTCTAAGCTAACTTAGCAAACCTAAAAGAAGCACATATTTTAATTGCTAAAGGATTCATATCACATCGCACGGATACTACACTTGAAATATATATAAATATATATATGATTCATTCCATGTAAGTAACTGGCAGATTGCCAAAAATTCAGTCTAATCTATCCTGAAAACGGACATTGCCAAATTTGTTTAAACATCCACAATACAATGTTCTAGACATATTCAAAGAAAAAAAAAAAAACATAACCGGCATAATGAAACAATGGTCATTACATTGCTTACAACACATTGAAAATTTTATTCTACACACCCCAATCCAACATCTAGTTGCTGCAACAACTCGAGCTCAACACTTGAAACAACCAACAAGAGAACATACCCAATGTATCTAGGAAATACACAAGTCCCGAAGCACTTTACTTTACTACTTGATAATCTGAAAAAAAAAAAAAGGTAGGTCACATTGATTTAATAAGTACGCAAATAACAAATGTGTGAGGGGAAAACAAGAACCTGCATGATTTTTTTTTTTAATTTTTGCGGCAATGCACAAGAACCAATTACCAAAAAAATAAATCAATTTAATGAGTCTACGAAAATCAAACACAAAATGACTAATTAGAGTAAAAATGAGCGTTCACAAAGTATTTATTAAGAATAAAAATTAACATTTACAAGATAAATATTATGAATAAAAATTTGCATTGACTAATATGAAGTCACCGTTTGATCCATTTCAGTTCTAGTTCCAGTTGAATAATCTAAAAATCGACAAATATCATGTCCCCAAACACAGAATCCGCATCAGTTTCGTGTGGATTTTTGCAAAATGAGCTCCGCACCAGTTTCATGTGGATTTTTGTAAGTGTGGTGACCAAAATAGGTGGTCTGGTATAGTGGAGGCTCCTCCTGAATTCTCTTCAAATGTTTGGATGCGAAGCAACCCTGATCAATTTTGTGAAGACAATTATAGATGATCCTGCATTTAATATCCCAGAGAGAAAGTAAGAAAGGAGAAATAGAAGAAGCATAGTTAATGGAAATGGAGGAAAATAGGCAATACCTTAAGTTTTTGTCTCCCACTATCTCCTGAGGCCCATACTTAACCCATGTATAGCCATCGTCACTTGGACTTTAAGACACCTCCTCCCTTGGGCTTTCAGCCACCCTCTTCTGTCTTTGTGAATTTTTTCTGCAAAAAAAAAATTGCAATCCCATGTATGTGAATTGTGATGACATTTTGCTATTATTTATTAGTCATTCTGCATAAGTATTTTACTGTGGTACCTTCTTCTCAATGACTGGGGCCATTCAGGTAGCTCATTCTGAATAGGTAATCTATCCATCTTGTTTCCTAAATAAGCATTATCTTGGTTCGTGGGTTCCTGCAAGAAATTAAAACCATCAACAGAATACCAAAGAATCAAATAAATGAATATGTAATGTATATAATGTTCAAAAGGAAGAGTATGCAATGTATATTGGACTCGGTCACATTCACCTAATTCTCTAATATTTTGTAGATTGTCCTTAGAATTGGTTTCCCTTTGGGATCGCCGAGTCTGTATCAAAAAAACTGGGAGAAAAACAAACACGCTGATTCAGTCAAGTATTGTGTCAAGTTCTGTTTGTTGAAAAATTTAGTGTAAAACTCAGGAAAGACCTCTTTGTCGACACCATCATTCTTAGTTACTCTTTCTACTCCATCTGTACTATCAATTCCAACAGCAACTTGATCTTCAATACTATTTGCTCCCATCACTTGTTGGGATTGTGGCTCAGTTTGTAGAGGAAAGCCTTACATCCAAGCGTTTTCAATTGTTAGCATATTTTTCACTGAAAAAAACAAACCTTTGAAAGAAAACTAGAGAATCACTTACAGTTTGTAAAGAGAAACTCAACGAGTTCTTGTCGCCTTCAATTTTTTGCTGCTTGTTCCTAAAATTACTCTCCCCTGGAAGTGCTTCAACACTTGGGAATCGTTGAGTCTATATCGAAAAAGCCCGAGAAAAGACCTCTCCGTTGGTGCCTTCATTCTGAGTTGCAGTTTCTGGGTTACCAATTTGGATGGTAACATGGCCTTCAGTACTTGTAGCCCCAACAGGAGCAGCAGAAGATCTATTTCTCTTCAGTACTTGTAGCTTCAACAAGAGCAGAGGATCTGTTCTCTTCGGTACCAGTAGCTCCAATCTCGGAATCTAAATAGGACTGAAAAACGATGAGGGGAGCAGAAACCGACTGCAACAAAAGTGAAAATCAACTTGATCTTCATCAATTGTAAAGTAAGATATCCGAGGAAAAAATTGAAGAGACTCCCTTGGAATCCAAGTTTAATCTGCTGTGACAAACACAGTGAAGCCAAAGCAAATATAGCACTTGAAATGATGCCTAATGTGTTTGGCTTTTCATCCATAGCTTTATTATCAAAAAAGGAGTACAATGAGGTCAGCATTAAAACAAAAATTTCCACATGAGCTCTCAACTTGAAGGCCCTTGAAACTTGCCTTTTCTCTGCACATAACATGATGCTGCTGATGACTAAACTTACTATTATATAAAGGATGATCTTCTCGCTGTTCCATTCCCCAAATAGACGATCCAAGGAGGAGCTCAGAGCATAACAAACCAGGCCAACCACGGTTGACAGAAACCCCACAGATTTACATAACTTGGACTGATTTTGCAAATTCAGAATACGATCGAGCATCCCATTCATCTTCAATTTTCAGGAGTTTGGTTCAGAACATTGGTTGGAATTGTGTTGAAGAGCAGCAGGCCGAATAGTTAAAAATTAAAGACTTAATCAATAAGTAATAATAATTTAATTAAAATAATAATTTAAGATAATAAATTGGCAAAAATAAAATAAAAAATAATAGTATAATTGGAAAAAAAAATATTGTAGATTATAGGATAAAAAAACTTTAAAAGAGGAAAGTTAGACCTAAACATGCTATTGCATTGGTGGCCATCACATTTTATTATTTTTTAAAAAATTGAATTAATAAAAATATTAATTTATAGTTTAATAATTTAATTCTGGTATAATTGTAGTTAAGTTTGTGATAATTAAATATATATTTTAAAGTTTATACATTAAAATTTTAATATAACAAATAAATATTAATAAAATTTAAATATTTAATTACTAATTTCATATTTTTTAAAATATTTAAGAAGCCATTTTTGAATTAAAAATAAATATTATTTATAATTAAAATTTAAAAATATTTAATTTTGGATCTTTTGAAGATTTCAAATTATATTAAAATTTCATTTATCATCAAAAAATAAAAAACAAAAGCTCTAGAAATCATAAATTAAAAAAATTATCAAGTAAAATTTGTTTACCAAATTAAAAATGTAATTATAAATAATATATATTAATTTAGATATTTCATATATTATATATATGATATATATAACTATTTATTATATTATTTTATTAAAATATTTATATTTATCAAACAATATGTAATATTGTTGAAAAAAGTCTGTGGTTTAAATGGCAAAACAATTTCCCTAATATATTGTTGAAGGAGGCGTATTCAAGTTGTTGCCACTTTCACAAGACAATTTGGAGAAATTTTTTTAAAGTGGTTCAAACCATAACCCAACCATCTATACTAAATCAGATGTTTGTCAAACCGACAAGTCCAATTCAGTACCATTGCCTTTTACAACACGCCTAAAAGACCCATGTTAATTGGCGTGAGTCCCTTAAATCTTTCTCAGCCGGCTACACGTGTGTTCCTTCCTTCAAGATTTTGACCCATGTTAACTGCCTGTTTTTCCCTTTGCTTTAGAAACGCGAGGCTTCTTCTCTTCGTTTTCATTTTTCTGCTCTGTGTTAGGAGTTCGTCATGCTAACTAATCCTTCGTCAGTTTCAGCTGCTTGTTCCTCTTCATTCTGCTTCTCTGTTGTGCAGTAGGTGGATGTTTTGAGTTACTATTCTTGTCTATTTTCCTTGGGTCTACTTGTCGAGTCTGGATCTCCAGCATCTCGCAAAGGAGATGCAGATTCTGCATCTTGCACAATCCCCGCTATCGAAGCCATCCAATAATCCAGCTGCGGCCACGCGTTCAAGACACCAAAACGCTCCATTTCGACATTAATGAAATGGTACATTTTGGTGTGTAATTCTGGGAGAATACTCAAAGCATCCAAACCGTCCATTTGCGTGCAATCTTCGCCATCCATTTGAGTACGCAGCTTATATCCCTAGTGCATCTTCTTCCTGCACGATTTGGCTGTTCCATTGAGGCTGGAGTTTTTCATTTCTTCTGCCAAGTTTCACATTTATGTTAGAGGACATTCAGCATTAGAGACGTTCATCATTGTGGCTTTTTCAGAGAAAGCCACCTGTTGCATTTTCTTCTTCTGCTACTTTTTTCGTATCTTTTAAAGACGTTGAGCATTATAGGTTTTGCAACAAAGTCAGCATCTTTTTAATAGGAAGATAGGAAAAGGCTACTTGGTCCAGCTTGGTGGAGATGTAGCGTGCTATATTTGCTATTTGTTGAAAAAAGTTTGAATTTTGGGCACTGTAGATACTGTTATATTTTGCACTTTGCATTTGTTCATTGTAATGTGTCACCCTTGTAGTTTCATATATGTTATTTACTTAGTTCATAATCACCGTTATATGACATTATTGGAAGTGAGGATAAAATATTGAATAATGCACAATGTTAGAATACTTACAATGAACAATTGATCAAAATAATTTTTTTTCCATTTTAAAATCAATGCATAATGCATAATGTTGAATATTTTCATTTTAAGCAATATGCCAGGAAAAAGACTTTGTTAGCGGTTGTTTTTACCTTTCATTAGCGGTTCTTAACTGCCAACAATGCAAGTGCCAACATAAGCCTAACAAAATTGTTGGTCATTTGAAACTACAAACAAAATGTGACTTTTGTTGGCAATTAAATTTTTATAACTACCAACAAATGGCCCACTTTTGTTGGTGGTTATAACAAAATTCGTCAATGAAACTTTGACTTTTGTTGGTGGTTACAAAAATAACCACTAACAAAAGTCATCCTTTTGTTGGCAATTATAAAAATAACCATAAACAAAAGGTAACCTTCTCCCAATAAAAGTCAATAGCTTTGTTGACGTTTTGTTATAAAAGCCAACAAAAGTCAATATTTTTGTTTGTAGTTATAATTAGAACCGCCAACAAAACTTAATTTTTGTTGGCGGTTTAGTTTTAACCGCCAACCAAAGTCATCTTTTGTTGGCGATTGTAACTTAACCGCCAACAAAGATTGCCAATAAAGATTGAGTTTTGTTGGCGGTTCTGATAATAACTACCAACATTTTTTTTTTTTGCATTTTGTAGTTCTTGTTTATTTATTTCCTTTTTGTTCTACAATTTTGCTAAACATAGATTATTCACCAACTTAACAACTAGCAAGAAGAACTATTATAAAGCATTCAAATGACAATTACGATTAATAATCAAATGTTACTAAATATCATAAAACTAGTAAATTTCAACTAATTTATCAATAGACACTGTTGGAATACGTATTGAGACCACTCTTCCCTAGGTTCATCTATTTGAGGATTAGAGTATTCTTTGCAATATTCATCTGGGAGGTACTACAAAATGAAATAACAATTTGAAGTTAGATGACTGGAATTATTCAAATTTTAAAAGTATTTTTTTAAAAACAAGCTCTATATTAAAAAAATTCAGCAGCATAACGACTTAAAAATAGAAATTCCTGGGTCTTAAGCCATCTTTTTGCAGCAAATTACACACT
Organism: Erythrophleum ivorense; assembly: GCA_026724425.1. Lineage (NCBI taxonomy): Eukaryota > Viridiplantae > Streptophyta > Magnoliopsida > Fabales > Fabaceae > Erythrophleum > Erythrophleum ivorense. Next base: position 362,005 of record JAIUCV010000370.1, on the reverse strand, counting down.
AATACCACCAAGTACAACTTGTAAAAGTATATCACCAGCAACTGATACCATCATATAGTTATATTTTATTACAGAAGGAAACATAGAGGCAAGGAAAACCATCCAATCATTTAAAGGAACTGAATTACATACTGTGTCTAGGATCACTGATTGTCTATGTGACAATATCTTCCATGAATCTCATCACGTAGTACCCATAGTCTGTGTTATTTTGTTGTTTTGGACAATGTAAAAATCCAATAAAAAACATATTAAATTTAGAAAATTGTGTACTCGATAATTGCCTAAATATTAATAAATACCTTTACTTTGTTTCATTTGTATAATGCGGCGAGTATTTTTTATTTTGGCACCTTAAACCCATGATTTGCATAAAATATCACCACTGCTCTATCAAGCAAGCGAAAAAAAAACTTGATATAAGAAATTATTTTGAAATTAAAACACACAACTATATAGAAATATGTAGAAAATAAATGTATTTGCTTACCAATTAAATAATTCCTACATTTGCTGACGGTTCGTTGGATCACCATTCAAAGGATCCACGTAATATGTCTTTAGAGCACATGGATTGATGATGATCAACATCCAATGTGCTCTAAAATAATTAACCAATGTTAGCAAATTCTAATTAAACATTTGCCATTCAAATTATATATAATTGAAAAGTTTAGCACTAAATGACTTACCCTTATATGTAAGAGGCCAAGAATAACATCTCATTTTCTGCTCTTGCAGCAAACAAATCTGCTACTTGTTGTGATTGACTTGTAAGTTAGCTATGTAGCATTTGTGGAGAAAAAGCGACAATGTCATGGGGATTGACAAACACAAACCTCCTTGTAATGTTTCCAGGGATTAAGAATGTATGGTACAAGTACCTAAGATGAAGAAACTAATGGATTAATTATAAATTGATATGAACATAGTAAAGAATAGTGGGTGCACAGTAGATAAAGTATCTAATATATAAATAAATAGCAGTGGCCCTCTATCATTTCACTTTGGAGGATCTCATTTATTACTTCCATTGTAAGCACATCATGTGTTTTCCTATTATAAATCTCTTTATTGAAATTTACAATTTTTATGTTATCATCCTCTAACATTTGTTCTGTTAATGCTTCAAGAGCCAATTTGTATTTATTTGAAACCTAAAGGTCATGCTTTGGCTTTGATGTTGCGGTCACTAATTCCTTGTTGCGGTCATTGATTCCTCGTTAAGTCTTGACATTTTTAGGTGTTTTCCCTTGGACTGTGCAACAAAGTAAGTCAATTTAATTTAGAATCAATAGAGAATTATAAGGGAGTGAACCATAAAGAAGTGTAAACTAACAAACCTGTCTTGATGGAGCTACCGTAATGAGATTGGTGGGCCATGCAATGAAGCACCCCATTGCTTGTCCTACCATTCTTGCATCCTCAGTAGGAACAGGCAATTCAACATTCTCTTCTACAGGGATATTAATCGCTACTCTTATATGGTCGGCGGGTAATATTGCATTGTGAAGTGTATCACCTACAATATTATACATATGACCTTTGCAACTATGCAACGAGTAGGGGTGTCTAAGCATAACAGACAATCTACTTCACCCTAAACAAATCATAGCAAGAGAAATTATTGATAAGTAGTGAAAACACTTAACTATTGACATAATTAAAGAAATAAATTACTTCAGGGAGATGCTGAGAAGCAAGTGTGCAGCTGTCTTGACCATTTGGGCTATTGTCTGCTGCCTGCATCCCCATCATCTGCATCTTGATTAAATTTTCAATAAAGCGCCATTGATCTTCTAGTTGCTTTCTTAACTCAGATTACTCTTGCTCTTGTCTCTCCACCTTCTCTCTTAACTCGGCAATCTCAACTGAAGAATGCAACTTTAAGCGCTTTTGTCTCTCAAAATAATCTTTTTAACTAACGCCAAAGCTGACACCCCTAATATGACCAAGGTGCTTTGGGCACCAAGTTCCTTGCCCAATATATCATCACTCCCTGGGTGCTCCTCACCTTTTGGGAGGGTCTGTGATAAGGCATCCTGTGACATATAAATTAAAAAAACAAATATTATTGAAAGTAGAAAAATGAAATAGATTGATTGACAATTTTGATAATCAATTAATACTTACACATTTGTTCCAAACTTCAAGGATGCACTCATTGTCAATTTCACCAGCTTTATTTACTCGAGCTGCTTTCTAAAGAATGTGAGGTGATACTGAGCTAACTTTTGATCCCTCTTGCTCGATCTATGTATTAAGATAAAAAACGAATGTGTCAGTATTGCATCACAATATTATATTCATAAATATATAACATTTATTTTCACATACCATCTATTGTTCAAGACTCGAGTATCCCAATCGACTTTTCCTGTATGGGTATTGAATATTCTTTACTCTTTCTCGATTATCCTGACTTAATTTCTATGAAAAAAAACATAATAATCTAATCAATACATATTGTTACATACTAAAATGAATAACTATATATGGTAGAATATGATTACCTGGAAAGACTCCTCTTGTCGTCTACCAGTAAATATATCCCAAGCCTCTTGAGTTATCATAGCTTGAAATAATTCAGGGTAATGGTCAAGAATGTTCCTGTCAGCATCTCTCAAGAGTCTACTACTGAATATGTAGCGGAACGATTGTTATGCCTTGCTAGCTGTCCCAAGTACAAACCTCATTCGACTCTAATCAATATCAAAAGATATTTACAAACCAACATAATTCACTTGTCAGAGCATGTATATATAAGAAAGCCTCTAATGTTTGTGGCAAAATATGTTACCACTATTTCATCCCAAATGGCATTCTTTGTGGCAGTGTCAACCCTTTGCCAATCATTAACAGTAATGGGCACATTCATATGAGCCACAACTCCGATGTAGTTGATTAATTTTTTACCAATTTTTTTAATTGGTTGACCCTTGGCATTCCACTGTACCTTGAATTTCTTTCCAATACTTCTTGCGTGGGTCACCTCTTTTAGGACGGTCAAACCTTATTTAATTTGGTTTATCTCTTTCATCATATCATCTAGAGTACTACCATGACTACCTAGAGAAGCCATTCACCTACAATGAAATTCAAACACATTAGTTAAAAGAATAAGCAAAATTAATTTCGAGTTTAAAAGCAAAAATATTTAAAAAAATTCAATTGGACATATAAAAAAATTAAAGAATAAAACAAAACATACGTATTTAAGATAATCTTTTTCTTTTTCTCATCTGATTTAGACTTCTTTGCCCTTTCTTTAAAATCCAAATGCCCTCTTTATGATCATCTCTCATATATAGAGCATCATCTTTAGTGGAATCACTTTCAAGTGATGTCTTCAAAAAGGGATCATCCTCAACATCAGTATGTTGATTGTGTTGAATATCATCTTTGTCCTCATCCATTTTGTTTGTCAATATAACGATGGACTACTTTTTACTACTAGGATTGTGGACATAGAGCACTTGTGCTTAGGATACAAAGATGAACATCTTTGTACCCTATCTTATTAAGATCTACTTGGATAAACCCTGACTCATCAATCGGAAGCCCATTCTTGTTATCAACCCATTTACAACCGAAGATTGGCACCCGAAACAAAATATAGTCCAGCTCCCATATGCATTCAATTATCCCAAAATATGACATGTTCGCATAGATAAGGTTTTTGTCTTTAGAACTAGAAATATGTATAGATTGAGCTATAAGAGTTACACCACTATTTTGCATTGTACTCCGATCATCCTGTACTTTTGTATAGAAAGTGTAGTCGTTGATAAGATAATTGGTGTAAGAGAGGACATGTCGACTTGGACCTCTTGCTAACCATCTCAAATTTTCAAAAATTGCACCAAGATTTGCATCTAACTCCAAGAACATATGATTTTTGAGCCAATCTATAAAAACCCGGTTATGTTCTTTCGATATCTAACTTTCATTCTTATTGAGGTTCAAGCTTCTAAGTATCTCCTTGTGCTTCCACACATATGACTCAACCTCATCAAGGTTATGCAGAACATATAGGTTTGCTTGCTCCCACTCTACACTTGTGATGTTGACTGTAACATCCAGTCCCTCCGTAAATGTGAGAAACCGAACGTGAGAAACGCGATGTTCGGTTTCTCTGTAAACGTAAAAAATGGGCCAAATACAAAAGGAAGTCCCCAAAATAGAAGGAATTAGGGCCAACTAAAATTATGATAAAATTCTAAATAATAGAAAATGAGGATTTAAGCCTTGAGTTACCCAGAAATCAATGCCAGAGTGATTCAAAAAATTTGCTGAAAGGCTAATGGCATTTTCGTAAATATGGGCACTTTTTGAAAAACTCATAGGAGGGCTTTTTAAATGAAAATTTTGAGTTCTTTGGGGTTCTCAGAGGCCCTGAAAACCATGGGAAGCCCCTGGACAGTTAAAGCCCCTCCGGTGTATGTTTTCCAACGGCAATAAGCCCAAACTTTGACCAAATAGTTCGAGAAGGTTTTAGCTTCAAATTGAGTGATTCCAAAGGCATTTTATAAGATTGAGAACCCAAATTTTATGATAGAAAAGACGGTTCTAAAAAAGGAGTTGAAATGGTTTAGAAACAAAAATGCCAAAAACGAGGGACAAAATGAGAATTTTTGGAATTCTTTTGCTTTTAATACTCTCTCTTTCTCACGCCCTCCCTTGCCCTCATTTTTCACCATCTTTCTTCTGCCCAAAATAGAGAGGAGAATCAGTTCTCTTAGGCGCACAAGAAGGAGCACTCTTGGAGGGAGAAAAAAGCCAAGAAAAGGTAGGAAATTCCATGGAAAATCTAGCTTTCTCCTTAACAAGTCACTTCTCCTCCTTCTCCTCCTTATTTCTATGGGTTTGATGGTGCTTTTAAATCTATTTTGAAGGTAGAACAGAGGTGGAATTTTTGGATTTGATGAGGTGAGGCTAGCCAAGTGAAAAGTAACCAAGAGAAAGTAAGAAAACAAGGTAAAACTTCTATTCTTTGGTAGTTTCTTCCTCCCCCTTCCTCTTGCACGAATTTAGACACCATGAGCCCAATTCTTAGGGGCTATTTTCTGTCCAATTCATGGAGGGATTAGAGGTTTTAGAGTGCACGGATTAAGAATAAACTAATAGAATCAAGAAAGGGGCATTAGGAAACAAGATGGAACCATTAGAGATCCAAATGCTCCCTTGCAAATCTGACTTAACATGAATGTTCTTAGGCTTAATTGAATATTTAAACATGCTCCTAAGATGCCTAGAGAGCTTCCCACATGCACCCCCATCCAAGAAAGCAAAGAAATTGTAAGAAAAACTAATGAACTCTAAGTTGAAAAAGTATAGTGCATTTGAAGGGATTGGAAAAACTGATTTGATTCATGCATTCCCTAACATATGTGAGTGTTTGTTTGAGTTCTTAAGACCCCTAAGAAACCTCCCAAGTGGCTCTCCCATCAACGAAAAAATGAAAACCCCTTAAACCACAAATGCTTCCATAATGTCGGCCTAGGACAGATGGAGGGGTTAGAGAGTGTTTTAATTTATTCTAACCTTGGTTTGGGACTTCATATGATGGTAGAAGGTGGGAGGAACCCTTGGAAAAAATTTAGAAGCCATGGATTGGGAGATGAGGCAATGACTTCCATAATGTGACCTTATGAAGCAACTTGTGTCTAGGCTTTTGTAAATGAATATGTAATGGCTCCAAGGACCTTAAATGAGGTCAAGAGGCCTAGAAATGAGAAGAGAATGGAGCCAAGAATTTGAATCATGATGGTTGCTTCAATAGGCCATTTATGGAACCACTATGAGACTTATGGAACCAAGTATGTTCTTAAATATAAGTTTAATGTCCTAGCTTGTTTCAAGAGTGTAATTAGCTTCCATATGATGTGTCTAGGCCAAGAGAAACCATCTCCACCAATTTATGGGTGTGTGGCCAAAAGAGGAGGCTTGAGTCCAAAGGAAAAAGTGTGTAATTGTACACAAGGTAGCTCTCTCTCTTTTCTCCCATGCATGAATGAATGTCTACATTGCCTTTGAATGTGTGTATGTGTATTTTAAGCTATGAATTGTGTTTTAGTATGATGCCTATGTTCCATGAAACCATAGTGTTGCATTATATATTCAAATGATGCCTAGAATATTTACATTGGTTTGCTTGAATGTGGAGAGGCCAAGAACCTCCTATCTTCGGTGAGGATAAGCCAAAAGCCCTTAGAAGTGGTTAAGACTAAGAGAAAGTCTCCCAAGAGCAAGGCTTAGTTCAAGGCCTTTGAGAAAAAGGGTAAGGCAAGTCCAAGAACCTTAAAGAAAGTGGGTGAGGCTAATCTATTCATTTGGCAAGCCTAAATATGTTATGTGTGCTTTGTGTAACTGCCAAGAATGTATCTTGCACTGTTTTCTATATTAATATGCCATGCATGCATCCGTAAGACTTGTATTACCTTCTTTATGCATGATTGAATGAGAGATGAGCTATTGAAATTTTTTGAATTTCACTCCCTCTTCTCCAATATCCTAGTATGCTAGGTGGACCAAGTGAACAAAGACATGGGAGCCACCAAGCTTGAAGATAGGGAAATTGGCAAAGGATTTGTGAAATAGTCATTTTGTCACCACTTTGTTGTCAAGAGATGTAATCTAATGATGTACATGGTGTATAAACTTATGAATACTTGTAAATGGATGTACATATTGTATATGTATGAGAATTAGAACTATATTAAATGATGTAGCAAGTTTTTGGTATGAATAGCAAGATCCTAGCATTATGAACATGGTGTATGTTTTTGGTGTGGGAGAGTGAGTTTTACAAATCTGGGTTGTTAGACATTTAAGCCATGTTTGATAGCCTATGTTGATGCTTTCCCACGTGCTCATAGAGCCTTAAGAGTAGGAGAAGCAAATTTGAACCCTTGGTGCCCTCTTTTAACACAAAAAATTGTCACTTTGCCCCCTTATGTCAAAGTATGGCCAAATGACCTCTTCTTGACTTAAAATTTGGCATGAAATTAGATCTTGCATAGAGATTTTTGGAAAGCTAAAGATCAAATCATTTGGAGGTCTGTGGAATTTTCTATGATTTTTCAAAATTGGTATTAGAATTTCGGATTTGCACCAGTATTGTTCATTTGGTCAGTTATGTAATTGTGTCATCTGAAGGGAAAACGTGGTCCAATGGCTACGAAATTTTATAGGAAGAAACTAGACATTCACAGTGACTTGAAGCAACTAGAACCACCTCATTTGGAGGTCTAGAGAGGGAGATATGAATTCTTGAAGTTTCTGTCCAATATCAATAATTTTACCCAACCAAAGGTACTGTTCCATTGAATTCCGAAGTCTGGGCTGGATGAACTGATCTAGAGATATTTTTTCTCTCTAGTTAACATCCATAGATTTCTAGATTGGTATCATTTGCATGGATTGGATTTTTTTGGAATTAATTGAACATTTTCAAAGTTTTCTGCAGAATTCTGTGATAGTTCCAGAATTCAGTCTGACCTTTGGACCATTTTGGATGTCAAACGCCCTCTGTGATAAATTTTATGGTCTAGCATATTTTAGTGTGAAGTAGATATCCCTAGCTTCCCATAATAACCAAGATTTCATGATTTCAATTTTTCTAGAATTAGTTATGATTTTCCAAAATTTGACCAGGAGAGAGGCCAATCTGGCCGAAAATATACTTGATTATTTTGAGCTCCATTTTGGTTTTTATGAGTTATGGGCTTTGAGATGGAATTGAGTTGTATTGATGTATTTAAATATGAGAATGTATATCATGAGCTCACACGGTTCACGTGACATCGAATGGAATTTTTAAGTATGACGCAACGCAAAGAAAGTCACTATTTTTCCCCTTTTGCCTTATATCTTCACGAATATAATGATGTGAGGCATGTATATATATGATACGATGAGCTAGAAGTTATGGTATTACATTGACTATTTCATTTCCCATAATCCCTCCTCTAGCAAATCTTTCCATGTGTCAAGATACCAAAAGTCTAATATTATCGACATTAGATAGGTATTCGGTACAGAATTCAACAATTTCTTCGATTATGTACTGTTCAACAATACAAATTTTAGGTCAACTTTGATTTTTAACAAATCCTTTTAATATCTTCATGTAACGCTCAATTGGATACATCCACCTTAAATAAGCTAAGCCACACATCTATGTCTCCCTAACCAAGTGAATAGTTAGGTGAACCATCATGTCAAAGAACAAAAGTGAGAAATACATCTCAAGATCACACAAAGTAATCACAATTTGTCTTTGCAATGAAGGCAATTTTGTAGGGTCAATCACTTTGCTACAAATGGAGTTGAAGAAGAAGCATAATTTAGTGATTGTCCTTTGCACCTTTTTGGGCAAAATGGAATATAGGGCCACTGGAATCAAATGCTCCATCAAAACATGACAATCATGAGACTTAAGACCCTTCAACTTCAGATCTTTCATTGATACAAATCTTTTAATGTTTGAAGAATACTTCTTTGGAACCTTCACTTCGTCAAGAAATTCACAAAAAAAAAATCTTTTCAAGATAGAGTATGTGCTGCTAGAGGTAAATAAGTATGATGTCCCTCCTTCACCAGTGCTAATTCTCCTCTTATTCCTAAAGTAACTAAATTCAATCTCACCTCGATCCCATCTTTGGTCTTTCCTAGCACATCAAGTAACGTACCAATTACATTGTCACATACATTTTTCTCGATATGCATGACATTAAAGAAATGTCTCACATACAAAGATTTCCAATATGGCAGTTCAAAGAAAATAGACCTTTTCTTCCACTTGCTTGTCCTAAAGTGTCCTGTAAAAGGTTTACCAAAATTATTATACAAATCCTTTACCTTTTCATACAGCTACTCACCAGTCAATGGCAAAGGTGCACTAGCTTCCGCTTTCATCCCATTGAAAGCTTTTCTCCATCACTGGTAATGATGTCTCGAAGGTAAAAATCTATGATGCTCAAGAAAGAAATTATTCATACAATGTTCCAACCGCATGGAATGTGTGCCCTCCTTATAAATAGGGCATCCACAACATCCTTTGACACTGTATCCTGACAAATTACCATATGCTACAAAGTTATTGATTGTCCCAAAGAGTATAACTCACAAGTTGAATCTTTCCTTCCTATACCCATCATATACCTCCACTCCCATCTCCCACATTAGCTTTAAATTTTCAATTAGAGGAGTCAAGTATACATCAATATTATTTTTAGGTTGATTGGGCCTAAGAATTAGCATAGACAACATCATATACTTGTGCTTCATGCATAGCCATTGACGTAGGTTATAAATCACCAAAATCACCAGTTATGTACTATGGGTACTACTTTGGACACCGTGCAGGTTCATTCCATAAGTAGCCAATGCAAGGTATAGGCTTATATCTTCTTGTTCGAAGTCAGGGTACTTATGATCAATTTTTTTCCATTGAGGAGAATTTGCAGGATGTTAAAACTTGTCATCTTGAATTCTTTCATCAACATGTCATGTCAAATGTTTCGCATCTTCTGCACTACTGTACATGCGTCTAAATCTAGGTATGATGGAAAAATACCATACCACCTTTGCTGAACTCGATTTTTTCTTTTTATATCTAGAGGCATTAACTTTAGACACTTCTCTAACTATATATATTCAGTTCGAAATAAAATGTAGTCATTGGGACAAGCATGTATCCTCTCATAACTCATGCCAATAGATCATAATATTTGTTTAGCCTCATATATTCAGCTAGGAAGCTCATTATCCTCTAGTAGTGTAACATTTGGTTCTTTGAAAATTAGAGAAAACGTGAGAAATGTAATATACGGTTTATCCATAAACGAACGAAATTCACCGAATACAAAAGGAAGTCCCTAGAAATGAGATAGTTAAGGTCCCAAAAAATTTGAAAAGCATTCTAGACTCTTAAAAATGAGAACCCCAGGTTCAAACAGAAAGAAAAACAGAGCTAGAATGAAGAAATAATTTTTTACGGAAAACTTACGAAACACAATGGCATTTTTGTAATTTTGAGTAAATTTTGGAATTCACATAGGAAGACTTTTTAAATGAAAGTTTTAAGTTCTCCAAGATTCTTAGAAGCTCTGAAAACCATGAGAAGCACCAGGACAGTTAAATCCCCTCCGATGGATGTTTTTCAACGTCAGTGCACCCGAACTTTGACGGATTCGTTCGGAAAGGTTTTGGCTCCAAATTGAGTGATTCTAAAGGCATTTTACTAAACTAGGAACTAAATTTCATAATGGAAAAGATAATTTTTAAAAAGGAGCTAAAACAAAATAGAAACGAAAATACCAAAGACAAAGGGTAAAATGGGAATTTTTTGAAAAGTCTTCCTCCTCCCACCTATATATAAGTGGTGCCTCATCTCCTCCCTCATTTAGCCCATTATTTTTTTGCCTTAAACCAGAGAAAAAACCCTAGGGAGAGTGGCGCCTAAGAGGAAGAGGAAGAGGAGGAGAAATTCAAGTTTTAAGGTAAGGAAATTTAGTAGTTTTTTATGCTTTCTTCCATCCAAGCCTTCTTTCCTCCATTCTCCTTTGTTTCCTTTGATTAAAATGAAGTTTTCAAATTTGTTTTAAAGGAGAAACTTAGAGGAAATTTCGGATTTGAAGAGAGGAGCTTGGAGAAAGCAAGATTCAAGTGAGAAAAAGCAAGAAAATAAGGTAAATCTTGCATCCCATGGTAGTTACTCCTCCCCCCTTCTTCTCCATATTTCACCCCACGTATGTAGATGCTAGAGGGCTGGAATTTTGAGGAGAACCAAGGGTGAATTATATGAATTTAAGGGAGGAGAGTAAGAATATGCAAAGAAATTTAAGAAATGACCATGGATTTTCAAGGTAGCAAACCTAGGGTTTTATGGGTTCCCTTGAAAATTTGATTTGATATAATTATTCTTAGGCCTAAATGAATGTTTAAATGAGTTCTTAAAATCTCTAGAAGTCTCCCCATATGCATTTTCCATGTAGAAAACAAAGCAAACTCCATGGAGGCCAAAAGGAGACATAGGCTCGACCTAAAGGGGATGAGACACCTAAATTTTTCTAAGCCTATTCTTGAGTCATATATGATGAATGAAAATGAAGGGAGGCCTTAGGAAAAATTTAGAACCCATAGAAAATGAGTTGGTGCTTTATGTTCCATATTATGACCTAAAGAAGCAACATGTAGTTAGGCTCTTGGTTTTAATTATGTGATGACTCCAAGAGGCTTAAAGGAGTCAAGAATCATATTTGAAAGGAAAGAATAGAGCCTAGACTTTATTTAAGGGGTGTTGCTTCATTAGGTGCAATTATGGAACCATAATGAGGTTATAAGCTAAGCTAGTGTCTAAGTGAGTGTGTGGCCTTAGAATTGAGTTCATGAACCTAATTAGCTTCCATGAATTGTATTTAGGCCAAGAGAAATCTTCCCTACACTTTTGTGTGTGTGTGGCCAAAGCAAGGAAGGGAGATTCAAGAGAAAAAGTGTGTAATTGTGTATAAGGTAGCTCTCTCTACCTTCTCTCATGCATGATTGCTTGCTTTACTTGTCTTTAAATGTGTATATATGTATTTCAAACCATGAAAAATGTTTTAGCATGAGCTCTTGCTCCATGGTACCATGATGATGCATTATGTTTTCTAAATGATATCTATGATGTCTACCTTGGTTTGCTTGAGTATGGGGAGCCAAGAACCCTTAGCCATGGTGAGGATGAGCCAAGAACCATTAAGATTAGTTGAAACGAAGTAAAGAGTCTCCCAAAAGTGAGGTTGACTCTCAAGAGCATGGTTGAGTCTAAGAACCTCTTAAAGAATAGGTAAGGCAAGTCCAAAATCCACAAGTAAATGGGTGAGACCAATCTACTTGTTTGGCAAGCTTATATATGCTATGTATGATTTTTTCAAATGCTAAGAATGCTTCTTGAATGATTGCACATGTCCATATGCCATACATGCATTTATGAGACTTGTTTTGCATCCATTATGTATGATTGAATGGGAGATGAGCTATTGGAATTCTTTGAATCTCATCCCCTCCTCTCCAATGTTCTAATATGCTAGGTGGACTAACAGAGCAAGGAGATGGAAGCCAACCACTTGAAAGATGAGAGTATGATATTAAAACGTATGAAATGTGCTTTTTTAAGGCCATCACGATGGCAAATGTTATCATCTATGGTTGCATATGACCTATGACCTCTTGAACATGTGTAATTATGTCAATAAGTGATGTATGAATGAGAGTTAAAGTTGTATGTATGAATATGCACATTTTGGCTATGTATTGGCAAGTTTTCATTATGGAAGTATGTGTATAAATGTAAGTGGAATGGCCAAAATGAAATGCATGAGGGTTGAGACCATTTTGGTAGCTCATAAAAGTCCTAATTATACTTTTAGACATGCCCAAAAGGTGCCAAGCCCCAAGGAAAGCCATTTGGACATTTTGGTATCCTATATGAAGCCAAAATTGACCATAATGGAACCTTATATCACTTTTTGTCAAAATGAGCTCTTCTTGATCTTAGAATTGACATGCAAATAGATTTTATTGATAGATTTTTGGGAAGCTAAATAAAAAAAATTTCAGAGGTCTAGAGAATATTTGATGAATTTTCAAAGTTGAAAATTTTTTTGGTTTTGGTTATGTCACTATTTATACTGGTTCGAAAATAAAATCTATCACACAGGGCTCAAATGATGTACACTTGTCACAAAATTTTATACAAAGAAACTAGAAATTCCCAGTGACTTGTACCAACTTGAAGCATCCCATTTGGATGTCTAGAGAGAGATATATGAATTTTTAATGATTTTGTCCAGTATCAAGAACTCCAACAAACATCAGGTATTGTTTGATTGATTTAATGCCTAGACATGCTTGAGTTAGTCTAGAGTTATTTTTTCTCTCTATCTAACATCCATAGATTTCCATATTGGTATCATTTGCATGGATTGAATTTTTATGGAATTAATTGGACATTTTTGAAGTTTGCTGTAGAATTTTGTGACAGCACTAGTAGACAGCCTGACCTCTGGACCATTTTGCATGTCAAACATCCTCTGTGTTAGATTTTATGGTCTTGACACATTTTTACATAAAGTAGAAATTTTTAGCTTTTCAGAATGACCAAGAATGCATGATTTCAATTTTTCTAGAATTAGTTATGATTTTCCAAATTTGTGACAGAATTGAGGACAAATCTGGCCAAAAAAATATATATATGCATTTTAAGCTTCCTTTTGAGTTCCACGAGATATAAGCCACTTTTGATGATGTAAATGAGTTGTATTCATGTAATTAAATATGAAAATGTGATGTATAAGCTCACATGATCCACGTGACACCGAATGAAATTTTCATACACGACGTAACGCAAGAAAATACATTATTTTAATTCCTTTTTTCATACTCTTTCATGGAATCTATGATGTAAGGCATGGGAATGTTCTAAAATGAGCTAGAAATATATGGTGTTACAAGTAGCATATCTTTCAAAAGTGCTAGCTATTCTGTAAAACTCTTATCACTCCATCCATTTCCCGCTTTCAAGTTGTACAATTTCAACACTGTTGACAATCTTGTAAATTTAGTACAACCAAAATACAATGATTTTTCTACATCACTTTTCAACCTCAAACATTTTAGGATAATCCTTAAGATCCATTTCAACCACATTTTCCATCTTTTCAAGATGATTAATCTCGTATGTATCTGTGTTGAAATCATTTGAGGTACAACTCCCACTATACTTCCACTATGCTCATCCCTTGTTTCACCATGTTTTTATCCAACATGTATAACTTTGGTCAATCCCATTACACACTAAATGATCTTCCAACTCATCTGCACTAATTTGCTTCATATGATAGCAATTCAAACAAGGGCATATGATTTTACTAAAGTCTTTTGCATGTTTAATTGCAAATTTAATAAACTCTTTCACTTCATTCTCATATTCCTTGGACAGATGATTGGCAGACATCTATTTTTGATCCATACCTTTAATTTTCAATCTAAAAGGAACCAATTTAAAAGAAATATGTTTAATAACTCATAATTTTACTAAATATAGCTCTATTTAATTATTCTTTTGTTGCAATCTATATTTTAAAGAAAAACTAGCAGCATGATAGCATAAAAATGCAAGTTTTCTAGGCATAGAACAACATATTCCAGCAGTTCATAATCATAGAATAGTGATAGAATAATTTTTCTCTCCTTTTATATAAGTTATAACTTACATAAATTATATTTTGCTAATTCTATCATACCAAAATAATTATTTTGTAAAAAAAGAAATGGTTCCAAAAAAAAGACACATGTAAAAATGGAGGAATGAATGGAGGATAGGAACCTAAAATGGAGAAAAATAATTACCACTTAATTTGTTCAAAGTAAAAATAAATTAATTAAAACAAATTAATTTTGAAAAAATAAAAAAAAATGGGATTAACTTATAAGAGTGAGAACGAAGGGGTAAGGGAGAACGACACGCGGGCACGACCAGGGTTGCGAGGCAAGGAGAAAAGCAAGATGGGCGGGTTAAACGGTGAGTGCGACAAAGTGAACGGAGCAGAGAACGGATGGAGCATCGATGGAGGGAGAAAGGTGAGATTGAGATGAAAAAATAGCGTGTGAGATGAAGACTGAACGACAGCAAGAGGGGGCAAACAACAGTAAGAGACAGGGCGAACGACAGCACAACATGGGCACAAGCAAGGGAGAACGACAGGTAGAAATATAATGGCAAGAGAGGGAAAAAAGGAGTATGCATGCAATTTGAAAAGAAGAAGACACTAAAAAGGGGCGGATGCAAAAAGCAAATGGGTGTTTAAATTAAAAATAGTTGGCAGTTCTGAAAAGAACTGCCAACAAAGGCATAATCTTTGTTGGCAGTTTTAAAAGAACTACCAACAAAGATAACCTTTGTTAGTGGTTCACCTAGAACTGCCAACATAGAACAAAGTCTTTTGTTGGTAGTTCATTTAAAACCATTAACAAAGGCTAAACACCTTTGTTGGCAGTTCTAGACGAATCGCCAACAATGGGTATATTATTGATGGTTCATCTAAAATCGCTAATGCAAGCAAACGGTCTTTGTTGGTGGTTCTAGATGAACCCCCAACAAAGACATTTGTTAGCAGTTAATATAGAACTGTCAACAAAGGTTATGGCCTTTGTTGGCAGTTCCATATAAACCACCAATAATGGTTGCTTTGTTCGCGGTTCGTGGAAACTGCCAACAAAGCATTGGCGTTTCATTTTTTGCAATAGCCTTTGTTGGCGGTTTGAAATGAACTGCCAACAAGGACTGACCTTTGTTAGCAGTTTATCTAAACTGCCAACTATACTTTGATTTTATTGGCAATTTAACAGAAACAGCCAACATATGTGCGCCTACAAATGGTCTAGGACATTATAATTAGTGAATACTTATAATAAGAATTGAACAAAGATAATTCTCTAGATCTAATATTCTTGTGATTAAGTATATAAAAATTTATTGTTAATGTCGATGATATGTAGTTATTGGATGCAATATGTTTTAATGACAAGAATTTTTTGAGTTGCAAATGTTAGTGATTATCAACTGATAAAGTTTTCATGTTATTCGTAAAACCTTTATTATTATGTTTTATTTAGTTTAATTTGCAAGTTGTCAAATATCAATGATTAGTAAATGTCAAAATTCTTATAGTAAGTGTCAACTTTTATATTGTTGTATTTTTTTAGGGATTATTCAAGGGAGGGTGATTTGACCCCTAGACTAGAAATGAAATTTGACAACCTAGAAAAAGTATGGAAGTTTTGGATTGCATATGTCGGGAGAATCAGATTGGGTGCAAGGAAATATAATTTTACTAAAAATAAGAAAGATGGTTTCATATTATCATACAAATATGTTTGTCGCAAAAAGGGTATTCGAAAAAAAGACAAAAAGGACAATATTACTACTAAGCATCGACCTGAGACTAAGACCAATTATAAGTCAATAATGGGAGTTACACTTATTGATAGAAAATATATAATCAATATCTTTGTTGAAGAGTATAACCACTCACTTCATCTTCTAAAGATAGTTCACATGTTGGCCTCCCAACGTATATTAATTGAAGTACAAGCCTATAAGATTGATTTGGTAGAGGAATTTGGGTTTCAACAAAAAGCATCCTTTGAGTTGGTGAGTAGGTATGTTGGAGGAAAAGCTAATCTTGGTTACACTAAATTAGATACCAAAAACTATCTAATGTCAAAAAGGTAAAGAAGTATGATATATGGGGAAGCTGGATGTTTGTTGCAATATTTTCATAAATAACTATTAGAAAATCCATCACTTTATCATGCTTATCAAATAGATATGGAAGAACATATTACAAATATCTTCTGGGCTAATGCTAGGATGTTGATAGACTATGCTTACTTTGGTGAGGTAGTGTCCTTGGATACAACATATAATACAAACTATAATCATAGACCACTTGCGATATTTCCATAATTTAATCACTATAGAGGAGTGGCTATTTTTGGAGTAGTGCTGCTATATGATGAAACCATAAAGTCATTTAAGTGGTTGTTAGAAACTTTTCTGAAGGCACACAAGCAAAAAATGTAATGCCTAATTTTCGTTAAACGACGAAAACGGATGCATTTTTCAAAGTATGCCCCTCAGAATGAGTTATTTAAGGCCAACAAAAATTAGATAAATTTTTAAATAATGGAAAATGAGGATTTAAGCCCTAAGTTGCCCTGAAACCGGGGTTGCAATAATTCAAAAAATTTGCCTAAATGAAAGATTTGAGCCCTAAGTGACATTTTCATAAAGAAGTGCCAATTTTGGAAAAGCACACAGGAGGGCTTTTTAAATAAAAGTTTTGAGTTTTTCGAGGTTCTCAGAGGCCTTGAAAACCATGGGAAGCCTCGAGATAGTTAAGACCCCTTCAATGGATGTTTTCCAACGTCAATTGACCCGAACTTTGACTGATTCATTCAGGAAGATTTTAGCTCTGATTTGAGTGATTCCAAAAGTATTTTACTAAATTGGGAACCTAAATTTCATAATAGAGAGGACAATTCTAAAAAAGAAGCTAAAATGAATTAGAAATGAAAATGCCAAAAACGAGGGACGAAATAGAAATTTTTAGAATCTTTATGTCCTTGAAGCTTCTTGAACACTCTTTCTTACTCATGCCCTTTCTCCCTCTTTATTTGGTTGACCTTCTTGCTGCCTCAAAATAGAAAATATTCAACCCTCTTAGGTACACAAGAGGAAGCCATCTTGGAAGGAGAAAAAGCTAAGGAAAAGTGAGGAAATCTTGGAAATTTTGTGTTCTTCCTTTAAAGAATCCTCTCTCCTCCCTTCCTCTCCTATTCTTATGAATTTAATTGATAGTTTGGGGGTGATTTCCGGTTTATTACAGAGGGGAAGTGCTCAAAATCTTAGGGAAGCCACAAACCAAGGAAAAAAGCTCTTGGAAGCAAGTGGAAGCTAAAAGTAACTCTTTGATTCATTGCTTCTGCTTTGTTGCCTCTTTCTTGGTATAATTTTGGCTAAAATAGACCCAAGGAGAGGGAAGGGTTTTTGTTCAAGAACCATCAAGAATTAGTGAGATTAAGTTAAAGGAAGATGGAAGATACTAAGAAATTTCATGAAAATTCATTAAACTAGAAGTTGGAAAAGTGTAGAGCACTTAAGGGAATTGTAAAAACTGACTTAATCCATGAGTTCCCTTAGCTATTTAAGTGTTTCCTTGAACTTCTAAAACTCTTAACAACCTCTCTAAGTGATCCCCCCATCGAGGAAACATCAAGAAGCCATTAAACCCCATCAAGGCTCTATATTTTGGCCAAGCAAGGATAGCATAGCTAGGGAGAGTTTAAAATTTTTCTAACCCCATTTTTGAGTCATATATGATGAGTAAAAGTGAGGGGAAGCCCTGGAAAAAATTTAGAAAGCTCAGAGAATGAGTTGGTACTTTATGTTCCATAATGTGACCTAAGGAAGCAACATGTACTTAGGATCTTCGTTTTAATTGGGTGATGACTCTAAGAGGCTTAAAGGGAGTCAAAAATCATGTATAAAAGGAAAGAATGGGGCCTAGACTTCAAAGAGTGGATGTTGCTTCATTAGGTGCCATTAGGAACCATAATTGAACCATAAAACAAAGTTAAAGTTCCAAATAGATAGGTACCTTTGAGAATGGTTCCGGGAGTCTAATTGGTTCCTATTTTGTGTAATTAGGCCAAGGAAAAAAAGCCCTCCTAGTTGTGAGTGTGTAGCCGTGGGAGGAGATCCAATTTCAAGAGGAAAAGTGTGCTTATGTGGCAAAGGTAGCTCTCTTTCTTTTCTCCCATGCATGAATGAATATCTACATTGTCTTTGAATGTATGTATGTGTATTTTAGGCTATGAATTATGTTTTGGTATGATGCCCATGTTCTATGGAACCATAGTGTTGCATTATGTATTCAAATGATGCCTAAAATGTTTGCATTGGTTTGCTCGATTGTAGAGAGGACAAAAACCTTCTATCTTTAGTGAAGATGAGCCAAGAACTCTTAGAAGTAGTTGAAACTAAGAGAAAGTCTCCCAAGAGCAAGGCTTAGTTCAAGGCCTTTGAGAAAAAGGGTGATGAAAGTCCAAGAACCTTGAAGAAAGTGGGTGAGGCTAATCTATTCATTTGGTAAGCCTAAGTATGTTATGTGTGATTTGTGTAAATGCCAAGAATGTATTTGCACCATTTTCTATATTGATATGCCATGCATGCATCCTTAAGACTTGTATTACATTCTTTATGTATGATTTAATGAGAGATGAGCTATTGGGATTCTTTGAATCTCACTTCCTCCTCTCCAACATCTTATTATACTAGGTGGAGCCAATGAACAAATAAATGGAAGCCACCAAGTGGGAAGATGAAGCCTTGACCATAAAGCTCTTAATTTTGTTTATGTTGTAATCAAAGGAATGGCATATGATATAATCTTTTGATAGAATGGATGCACAATGAATGAAACATGTGTAAATATTCCCATAGTTGATATATGTATGACAATTGATGATAAATGAGTAGTGTTGCAACTTTTGGGTATTGAATGGCCATATCTAGTGCATGTTTCCTAGCATATAGCTTGGGCATGAAAAATAAAATTCTGTGTTCTAGATATTTACACCTTTAATACAAGTTTAGGGGGTCTTTTTGAGCCATTCCCATGTGCCCAAGTGGCCACAAGAACCTTAGGAGCCATTTTGCACACATTTACATCATTAAAAAGCATTAAAATGACCCAAATGGCACCCTATGGCACTTTCTGACCAAATGAAGAAATTTCTCCATGAAATTTGGTAGACATGTAGAGCTCATTATTTTCAAGAAGTTAAAGTGCAGTAAAAATGGAGCTCTATAGAATTAGTTATGAATTTTCAAAGTTGGATTTTCTATTGATTCTGGTATATGCACGGTTCACACTGACATATTTGTGTTCTGTGTCATCTGATGGGAAAATAGTGTCCAATGCTTATGAAATTTTACAAGAACAAACTAGAGGTCATAATCTTTCTGTGGCCACCTAGATCACCTCATTTGGAGGCTTGAGTAAAGAGTTATGTAATTTTGAAGTTTGCTATCAGTAGTAGTAGTGACCCCTGAGTCCAGTTACTATTTTATAGATTTCCAATGGCTAAAAGTATCTATTTCACTCTAGAATTATTTTTCCATAAATTTAACATCTGTAGCTTTCCAGAATGAGCAAATATGTGTGATTTCAATTTTTATAGAATTAGTTATGAATTTTGAAAGTTCACATTAGTAATTTGAACTAGTAGCCCAGATAGTAGCAACCTTAGTGATTTTTTAGATGTCAAACGTTCTCTGTTTAATGATTCATGAGCTGAAATTATTTATACCATGGGGTAGACATCTAGATCTTTCTGTAATGATAAAGTTTGTTGGATTTTGATTTTTGTGGATTTAGTTATGAATTTTTGAAGTTGTGACAAAAAAATTGAAAATCTAGCCGAAAATATGTATAAGTATTTTATGCTCCCCTTTGGTTTCCACGAGATGTAGGCCACTTTTGATGATTCAAATGAGTTGTATTCATATAATTAAATATGTGAATGTGATGTATGAGCTCACATGGTCCACTTGATATCAAATAGAATTTTTTATACGCGTTAGCAAAGAAATGCATTATTTAATCCCCTTTTTCTTACTCTTTCATGGAATCTATGAATGTAAAACATGGGAATGTCATGAAATGAGATAGAAATATATGGTGTTACAAAAATAGCCTCTTACGATTTTCATTGATCAAGATTAAGCAATGGTAAGAGCATTGGGTGAAGTTATTCCAAATATGAAGTATGGATTATACATCTGGCATTTACAACAAAATGGGATCAAGCATCTTGGGAACCTAATGAAGGGTGAATCACATTTTCTTACTAATTTTAAGAAGTGATTATTTGAGTACAAAGAGCAAACACAATTTGAGGAAGCATGGAACCAGATGCTTTCAACCTACTAGGTGAACGAAAGCACATGGTTGATCTCAGTGTACAAGATACAGGAGAAAGAGAGATGGCATAAGGAAAAAGAATCGACCTAAAAGTTGGCCAAAGAAACTATTGAGAAAAAGAAGAAAAGTTTTTGCAATTAGAAATTCATAAAATCACTCATCTAGGGTATGTACTTATGTGTGTTTCTCCATCTTATGATTTATGTTCAAGAGGTCTTACTGTAGTGATGGGAGTGGTAATATCCCTTTTGGTGGTAGAAAGTTGTCTATTAGCTTCATGATGATCTTCCAATATATAATTCACATCCTTAAGTTTTTCCTTCTTCCCTAGCCTACTTGAAGTTCCTATATTTGAAATAATGTTTGAAGTGAGATCATTTGTCTTGTTCTCTTCTCTTTTTAAAAGCATGTGAAGAGAGAAGCGAATGTGAAATCAGAAACTTTTTTTCTGTATTTGAGAAGGGAAAGAGACATGTTAGCTGGATTCAAATTGTGCCTAGCCTGCAACTTTTCTTCCATTTGTCATAATAGTTACTAAGATATCCATTCAAACTAATTAAACCTTTTAGCTGATAAATTCTTAGGTAGACTTCATTATCAATATACATATATATTAATAGAGAAATATTTAAATATATATAATATATCACATGACTTATAGTAATTCAATAAACATTCATCAAAGTTGTCTATTCTATTTTAATGAATTTCTATAAGTTCATCATATAATCATCTGATAAGTTTTATAAACCCAATTTTATTTTTAATTATAAAATATTATAAACTGAATCAATTTAAGAATATTGAGTGTCTCCATTATGTTTATCCATACATCATGTACGTAGCAACAGCCGTCAACTTATGCCATCCACTGAATATGATAGTATTAAAATAAATTTCTATAATTTTCTTTTAAAAAAGCATAAAAGATGAAAAGGCATACCATAAATTCAATGAAATGATTAGGATCTACCTACGTAGCAGACTCAGCTTGAACATCAGTAAAACCAGTTAGATGAGATAATGAATTATGATGATTAATCACACCCAATGCCAAATAGGTGGGAGAATTCCAACTTCAGTCATATGCTCCTCTAGGTGGGAGTAAAATGTATTGTAAGGTGCCACCTAATAATAAAGAACAAAATAAGCACCACTAGAAAATCAAGACAGCACCCTTGCCATAGATCTAGCCAAAGACTTCATTGAGAAAACATGGCATGCTTTAGCAGAGGGTGAAATATTGCAACTTTGGATGCCTCCTTATGGTTATAAGCTACGTACTCAAATGGACGATGAAGATTGCATGCAAATGGATGGTTTAGATGCTTTGAATATTCTCCCAAAATTACACAAAAAAACACACCATTTCATTAATGTTGAAATGGTGTGTTTTGGTGTCTTGAACACGTGGCCACAACTGCATTATTGGATGGCTTCGACATGAGGATTGTGGGAGATGCAGAATTTTGTGAGATGCTAGAGATCCAAACCCAGGTCTACTCACCCTAAACCCCTCTTTCTTGTTTTTCATGAATGCTCTTGGATTGATGGATTTTAGTCTTCAAACTTGGTTGCCTTCTTGTTCTAACCATCTAGGATGCTGGGGATGGCTTATCCATGGGGTTGTTGTGTATTTGGGGGGAGTCTTACAACTTGGTGAAACCCCTTCTCCCTTGTCTTTCTATTTTCTATTATGCGCGGCCACTTCATTCTAGCCATGAGTTGAGTGAGAGAGATCGAAAACACCACCTCTTCCCTTTCTTGTTTTTGTTGACAAAGTATGATGAACAAAGAAATTATAAGGGAAACAGTAGCTTGAGCCGCGTGGATACATGTTGTCCTTAAGAACTATTTTGCCATAGTGTATATTAAATGTGAAAGTTCCCTAGGATTAAACAAACTCTTCTAAAGAAAAATCTTCAAGTGATAGAATAGCAGGTAGTTATGTGTAACCTAGTAGTCAGTCACAGGAAGAAAGATGAATGTATCTAGGCATAATTATTTTTATCATTAAAATAATAATTTTTTAATATTAACTTTAAGGAAATAATGGAGTAGATAATGGGGGATAATATGAGAATATGAGATAAATTTAAAATTCAAAAATTGAAAATGCTCAGATATTGGAAGAGCCACCTATTTGAAAAATAAGAATTAAATTTGACCAATTCAAATATAGCCACAATTAATTAATTTAATTTAAATAATTATTTTTAGATAATTAGAAATAATATTTATTAAAAGGTTGGCCCACACAGTTAATTTGCGCTCATAGGGGGCAAATCCACAATTTGCACTGCATTTGAACAATTTAGCCTTATCTCGTGCGTGCAAGCCCACTTTTCTTCCAAACCCTTTACAAGCCCAATGTAGCTTCTCCATATATAAGCACTTACAATCCTCTATTCTAAGCAATGTGGGACTTCCTTTTGAAATACCCACTTTTCACAACAATGCCTCACATATTTCAAAAGAGTAAGTGAAGATAAAAGGTTTTACTGAGTTATACACATAAGGATCAATATTTTGAATTTGGTGTCTTTTGAACTATGAACTAGACCTAGATAGAAAAGACTTAACATACAAAGTAATTAGTGAAATTTATAATTTCTATGAACTAAGAACTCTCAGGTACATTAGAGGTCTTATCAGTCATATTATACTCCCTCTATAATTTTTGTTGTTAACACTGTTTTGTGCCAATAGGCCTTGCACGTGCCTGGTAGTTCATGAGTGCTTTAGAAATTTTGCCATAATCTCATAGAAGCAACCCCACTCCACACTCATATAGGTGATTTTATTAAGTGTATCTGCAATGAATACACTACCTATAAGGAATATAAAAATCATTAAAAGCATTTCGCTCATCCTCTCATTCAATGTACACTTGCACTTTCTCACATCATAAGAAGGGACTAAAAATAATGATACTTGTAGAATTAACAAATGACTTGTTATTACCCATATGAACCTTTTTCATAAGATCTCCAATCATAAAGGTTAGGTTACCATCATTGTTAATTTCAAATTGGTTTAAGTCTCATTCCCATCGATGTTTCAAGGATTAATTTCCTTCCTAGAGGTTTAGTCAGAGGATCTGCCAAATTCACTTCTAACCTTACATAATCAATCGATATAATTCCATGTTTTAACAATTATTTTACCACATTATGTCTTAAATGTATGTGTCTACTTGTATCATTGAAAGTCTTATTCTTTGCAATAGTTATTACTGTTTGACAATCACAGTGCATAGACATAGATAGTGTTAGTTTTATACCCAACGAAATATTTGCTAAGAAGTTTCTTAATCACTCAACCTTATTACTAGCCAATTTTAAAGCAATAAACTCTGACTCCATAGTTGATTTAGCAATAATTGTTTAGTTAGCTAATTTCCAAGTTACTGCACTACCACTAAAGGTGAATACATAACCACAAGTGGACTTTGTCTCATCTAAATCAAAGATCCAGTTAGCATCATTGTATCCTTCTAATACAGCAAAAAATCCACTATACATGATACCATAATTCATGGTACCTCTCAAATATAATACTGCCCAATGATCATGATTGAGACTATGTGTATATCTGCTCGATCTACACATAGCATATGCCATGTAATATCGAGTGAAGTTCATTAAATGCAACAAACTCCTAATAATCTGTGCATACCCAAAATGAGCAACAGGCTCACATATATTTTTCTTTAGTTGAGTGTTAGTATCATAAGGAGTATGCACTGGTTTGTCATTAAAATGACTAAACTTCTTAAAAAGTTTCTCAATATAATGTTCTTGTGATGGTAATATACTATCACCATTCCTTATAATCTTAACACCTAAAATCACACTTGCTTCACTCATATCTTTCATATCAAATTTAGATGTAAGAAAATATTTAGTTTCAAGTATAATATCTAAACTAGTACAAAAAATAAATATGTCATCAACATACAAACAAATAATTACACATTCATCATTTTCTAATTTTGTACATACACACCTATCAACTTCAATAGAAAAAAAACCATCATCCATCAATATTTGATCTAATTTCTCATGCCATTGTTTTGGAACTTGTTTCAAGCCATATAAGGATTTAAGAAGTTTGCAAATTTTATTTTCTTGTCCAGGAATAACACAACCTTCAGGTTGTACCATATAAATTTCTTCTTTTAAATCACCATTTTCAAATGCTATTTTGATATCCATTTGGTAAATAAAGAGTTTATACATTGAAGTTAAAACAATTAAAACTTGAATAGAAGAAATTCTAGTAATAGGAACAAAAGTATCAAAATAATCAACATTTTATTTTTGACTAAAACCTTTTGTCACTAACCTTGCTTTGTATTTTTCAATTGACCTATCAAGGTTGTATTCTCTTTTAAAAATCCATTTATAACTAATAGTTTTTACTCCTGGGGGTAAATCTACTAAAACCCATATATTATTTTTGTTAATTGAATCAATTTCAATTTTAATTGCTTCTTTCCAAAAATATGCATCAGATGATACAATTGCTTCAAAATAAGTTGAAAGTTCATCTTCCACAATAAAGGTATAAAAATCATCTCCAAAGGAAATCTCCTTCCTTTGTCTTTTACTTCTTCTCAAATCCTCAAATAAATTTTTAACATTATTTTGTGCAGGTATATAAGAAATATTTTTTATTTTCATAGGAAAAATATGTTTAAAGAATTCGACATTTTTTGTTTCTATTATGGTATTACAATCAAGCACATCACTTTTTAAGATAAGAAATCTATAGGCAGCACTATGTTCAGCATATTTAGTAAACATATAATCAAAAGTTTTAGAGCCTATTTTCCTTTTCTTGGGTTCAAGTAACATAACCTTTGCAAGGCACCCCCACACTTTCAAATATTTTAAATCAGGTGCATGACCCTTCCATAATTTATATGGAATTTTACTAGTTGTCTTGTAAGGAATCTTATTTTGTAAGTGACAAGCAGACAATAAGGCCTCACCCAAAAGGTTGCCAGGTGCAGATGAGCTAACTAACGTGGCATTCATCATTTCTTTTAAGGTTCTATTTTTTTTCTTTTTGCTACTCCATTAGATTCAAGTGAATAAGGTAGAATAATTTCATAAATTATTTCTTCTTTCTCACAAAATGCATTAAATAAGGTATATTCACCTCTTCTATCTAATCTAACTCTTTTAATCTTTTTATTTAATTAATTTTCTACTTTAGCCTTATATAAAAGGAATGTATCAAATGCCTTATCTTTATTTTTAAGTAAATAAACCTTAGTATATCTAAAGAAATCATCAATAAATGTTATATAATATTGTTTACCACCCGTAGTCATTATTTATTTTAGATCTCCTAAATTAGTATGAATTAAATTAAATAATTTAGTTTCTCTTTGTATAGTATGACAAGACTTATTAGTTAATTTATATTTTGCACAAGTTTTACATTTAGTCAAACATACATTGCTAATTCCAGAAATTAGACTAAGAGTTTGCATTTTCTTAATATAAGAAATAATAACGTGTCTTAATCTAGCATGCCACATATCAATAAAATCAACTAAGCGGAAGTAGATGCATCTTCATTAATTGATTCAGAAACATTAAGTACAAAGAGTCCCTGATTATAATAGCATTTCCCCACAAAAGGATTATTTTTTGTCATTACAATCTTATCATATTCAAATGACACTTTAACCTTACCTTTTCCTAATAATGTAACTAAAATTAAATTTTCTCTAATTTCAGGCACATGAAGCTTCATTTAGAACCAAGGTCTTACCATATATGAGTTTCAAAAGAGCCTTTCCTTTGCCATAGACCTTAGCAGTCCTGGAATCTCCAAGAAATACATATTCTTCTCCATCCCCTACTAGTGTGTAAGAGATAAATGCATATCTATTTACACATATATGCCTGGTAGCCCTAGAGTCTACCACCTATTCTTTCACATTGGCCACAAGGAGAGCTTGAGAAATAACCGCAACAATAATATCATCTCCCTGGACCAAATTTGCATTTGGCTTAGAAGGATTATCAGTTCTTGCTCTCTTTCTGCACTAAGCTGTATGATGACCTAGCTTACCACAAACAAAACAACTTCCCTTCTTTTTCAAGGTGGGGTTAGTAACTTTAGGCTTGTAACTAGATTTTTGTTTGTCATACCTCATTTTATAGGATTTCTCTTGCACCAAATTCGCTTTTAAGGTCATCTCCTTTGCTTTGGCTGCTTTAAACTCCATTCTATAGGTGTCCTCAATGATTATATGGGTAATTAGGTCTGATATAGATATCTGCTTTTTTTTTTTGTTTAAATTGTTGTTATAGTCCTTCCATGAGTCAGGTAATTTTTCAATGAGAATGCCTACAGCAAATTCATCGAGTAGGATAATTTTCTCTGCACATAGGTCTTCCAATAATTTGTGGTACTTATTGATCTGTACTTTTATATCTTTGTCATTAGTCATCTCCCATCTATAGTAATTTCCAATCATAAATTTCTGCTTTCTAGTGTACTTGGTAACTAATGACTCCCAAATCTTGTTGGACTCTTTGTACGTGCAATAGACATAAAAAAGATCATTAGACAAGGTGCTAATAATTATATACGTACATACCTTATTTTCATATTTCCAAGCCTCTACTTGATCTAGATCAGTTGTTGGTGCAAGTCTCCAATTAGTGAGAGCAACAGCAACGCCATGCATGTCAAGAACAGAGAGGATACATTCTTGCCATCTTCAAAAAATTTGTCCTCCAAATATCTAGATCTTGGAGATATCTGGAAATGGTTTGGCATAGGGAACAGTAGGAACAATAGGAACAACAAGCTTGGGTGGGCCATGGACAACAACATTAACGACAACTGCAGTAGTGGCAACGTCAAAAGAGTTGTTAGTGACAGTGGTTGCAGGGGTAGTGGTGATAGCATGGCGTCCATGAATAGTTCTTAAGATTGTTGACAAATTATGAATACAGAAATTATAAGGGAAACAGTAGCTTGAGTCACGTGGATGCATGTTGTCCTTAAGAACTATTTCACCACAATGTATATTAAATGCGAAAGTTCCTTAGGATTAAACAAACTCTTCTGAAGAAAAATCTTCAGGTGACAGAACAACAAGTAATTATGTGTAATCTAGTAGTCAGTCACGGGAAGAAAGAGGAATGTATCTGGACGTAATTATTTTTATCATTAAAATAATAACATTTTAATATTAACATTAAGGAGATAATGGAGGATAATTTGAGAATGTGGGACAAATTTAAAATTTGAAAATTGAAAATGCTCAGATATTGAAGGAGCCACCTATCAAAAAATGGGAACTGAATTTGACCAGTTCAAATGTAGATACAATTAATTAATTTAAATTAAATAATTATTTTTAGATAGGTAAAAATAATATTTCTCAAAAGGCTAGCCCACACAATTAATTTACGCACATAGGGGGCAAATCCATAATTTGCACTGCGTTTGAACAATTTAGCCCAATTTCATAGGCGCAAACCCACCTCTCTTTCAAATACTTTACAAGTTCAATATAATTTTTCCATATATATAAGTACTTACAACACTCTATTCCAAGTGACGTGGGACTTCCTTTTGAAATACCCACCTTTCACGGTAGTTTCTACGCTGCTCCTTCATTCCCTTAGTCCTGAGTTTCAAAATCCTCATTTTCAGCTGGATCTTCGAGCAAGCCTCCCGGTGTTGGTGCGTTTCCAGCAGCTGCTTTGGCTTTGTGAGCAAGATGCTTGTTGTTTGGATTTTTGCTATTGTTGTTCAACATTTCAGTTTCTTTTTCTCATTTGTCTTTTGCTTTTGGTTCGCCTTAATGCCCTGCTTTGCCCCCATTTTAGTTGCAGCTCTTTGTCTTCTGGTTAATCCTCAATCCTTGTGAGCTTCACTCATCCCTTTTACCTAGTACTTCTTACAGTCGCAACTCCCAAGTAGGAAAAATATATATGTATATTTGTTTGGATTTCTCGTTCAATGTACGGTCCGTCATACAAGTGAGCAGCTAGTTGCTTGAATGTGGCAACTTTGAATATGCTTTATCATGTATTTAGTGGCAAAGTGTTCATCTTCAAGTTGTGCAACCAAAATGGGAAAGCCTCGTTTAGGACGATCACATTTGGCAGCACCCAATTTGATTTCCTACTTCTCTAATAATTACTTTAATCAACAATGCAGAAAGAGGGGCATATTTGAATTGAACAAAACTAAGCACTAACATAGAACTATTACAATTCAATAGAAAACACCAAAATTGTTCAATTGGCATCCCTGGTTACAAGCCAATAAGCTAAAAGTAAACAGAATATGCAACATCAGCAGCATTGAATCTTCATAAGATGAACAAACAACAGAAACAACTAAAAGCCATAGGTCTTTATTTCTCCTGCTATGCAAATCCACCTTTGTATACGAACAAAATATGCAACATCAGGAGCATTGAATCCTCATAAGATTCAAGTTTACACATGCAAAGTAACAATATAAATTTTATAAGCTGGGAGAAAGGCTACGCAATATCCTGTTTTTTATTAATGCCAGATCAGTAATTGGCTACTTTACAATTTTGCTCTAGTCAATTGAATAGCTATCCTGAAATTCTCATTGACCATATATCTCTCTTTTACATTAGAACACAAGACCTACCCACAACTAGAGTATAGCATAATTATCAAAGAATCTTAAATTTAGAATAAAGATAGAAGTTACAAATTTAAAGAAAAATATTAGAATACTTTATTTTTATAGCTCTTTAAATCCTTTGTGCTACCCTTTCCAGATTGTGGAATAGCATATCAGCGTTTGATGGAAGCTTCTCTGCGTTGTGTTGAACGTGTACGTGACTAATCCTTCCACGAGAAAACCCCGCGTTAAACGATAAATTCAACGGACGACTCCGACTCGAGCTTGCGACGGACGATCCAGATGAAGCCATGTTTAAATAGAGAAAAAAGAAAAGGGTAAAACGCACCGTTCACTAAAACTCCAACAGTGAAAGGGCGCGTTTTGCTCTGCTCTGGTAGGAAACATGGCTAAATGTGGGCTTTCGGATGAATTGGGCGGCTCCAAATTTTAGAGGAAGCAGTGGGCAATCCGAATTCGTTTTTGAGATGAAGAACAGAGAGAAAGTAGGTCACAAGTAAAGGTTGACTTGCCTTCGGCGTCTTCTTTCAACGTTTAAGTAATTTGAACGGAATGATCGTAAAAAAAGTTTGTGTTTTCTAGACATGAGTCGTAAATAATAATAATAATAATAATAATAATAATAATAATAATAATAAATGTTTCATTCACACTGAAGCAGGACACCCGGAGGGGAAAAAAAAAACTACAAGATTTGGGTAACTAGCTATGACCGCAGGGCTTAAAAGATTTATTATTTTATTTAGTAATATTTAGGTAAAAAAGCACTAAACAATACCATTACACATTTTTTGAAATAATTTTTTTTAATTATAAAAGGCATTGAGTTTGAGCATAAAAATTCAATCCACAAAATTGAAGTCTAGTAGCACAAACAACAAATATAAAATTTATCTCATTTAATAATAAAAAGATAAATATTTATAAATTTTTTGTTGAATTGAGAGACAATTAAAAGCTTTGTTGATTCATTCTCAAGATGAAAACTTGTTATCATTCTCAAGACTGTGACAAGGTAATTACCTCTGTTTCTTTTATATATTAAATTTATTAAACACAAAGAGAGGAAAAACCAATAGACACAAAGTGAGTACTAGACATTCATTTTCCTAATTTTCATCTCCATTAAAACTGAATAAAGATGGCGGCAAAGCTTTCCTTCGCCAATGATCAAAGAATACTTGCACAAGGAAATTTCCTATATTCTTTCTCTCTTTTGGATTGAGTCCCTAAATTCATTTCTCTCTTTGTTTAAAAATTTAATTTGTCTTCACTAGATTTTCTTCGTCATTTTTTCTTCTTCTTCTCCCTCCCCCCCGCGGCGGGATGCTTATTCTCTTCTAGCTTTATACGTTCATTTTCTATTGCCTGGCTGACCCATCTAATTTTTGCCAATTTTATTGGATTTTGACCAATTTAGTTGATTTTTAACCAATTTTTTTTCCTAAATCCATTTAGAGGCTCAAACAAACTAAAATCATGACCAAATCACTAGTTTTCTAGATCAATTTTTAAAACTATAATAATAATAATAAGTGTTTTGTTCACAGTGAGTCAATATACAAAAATTTCTTTTAAAAAATACTATAAGACTTGGGTAAAAAATAACTGTATAGGGTTTAAAAGATTTATTATCATTTTTGTAATATTCAGGTAAAAAAAGCACTAAATAATGCCATTATACAATTTTTTAAATATATTTTTCTCATTACCAAAGACATTGAGCTTGAGCCTAAGAATTCAATCCACAAAATTGAAGCCTATAGCAACGCTAACAAGATACATAAATTAATCTCACATCTAATAATAAAATGGCAGTGTTTGAAAGATTTACTATTGTTATGATAGTTATGGAAAGAAAACCCCACGGCAATGCCAGTAATTCCATCACCACCATACAGTTTCAAATCTTTTAAAAAATAAAAGGTAAGCTGGAGCCTAAAAATTCCACAAAATTGGAGTCTAGTAGAAAAAACAACAAATATAAAATTTATCTCATCTAATAATAAAAGGGTGAATATTTTTAAGTTTTTGTTGAATTAAAAGATAACCAAAAGAAACAAAAACTTATCACCATTCTCGAGACTTTGACAATGTAATTACCTCTATTTTCTTTACATATTAAATTTATTATCTTTTCCAACAGCAAAAGAGTCATAAATTTCATAAATGAGAGTAAATAAAAAAATTCTATTTAAAAGGAGACAAAAACTCTATGATAGGGACACAAAAATATTTATAACTATCACTAAGATATACATATCGAGGCAATGCTGCCATTGCTTTACTGTACTAGTTTCTACAACTATTATTTTGATAAGGTGATTGGGAAATATATAGATCATTGGTGCACAGAGTTCCCAAATTCTGCATAGCCTTCTGCCACTATTGTGAGGAGTAGAATATTGAAGGGCAAGCTTCTTTACAATCCCATATTGAAATCATATTAGGTGGGCATGATGATAAGAAGAGAAAAAGGGCTGGTATTCATTTTTCAGG
Source organism: Erythrophleum ivorense (assembly GCA_026724425.1). NCBI lineage: Eukaryota > Viridiplantae > Streptophyta > Magnoliopsida > Fabales > Fabaceae > Erythrophleum > Erythrophleum ivorense. The sequence continues at coordinate 330,305 of JAIUCV010000370.1, read as the reverse complement.
TGTCTTAAGATCTTGCAACAAGTAAAAGAGGAGTATTCATTGGTAAAATATTCTCACTTTATTGTTATCATATTCCTATTCTATTAAGTTAGTTTAGCAACAAAATTAATGTCTCAATATATCTTTAACTAGACATCATCCCATGCAATGCACACGTCAAGAAAAATACTATTATCTGAAGTTTGATACGTCAAATAATGTGGTAATTTAACATGAATAATTTATGAGTACATTTCATAGGTTTCTAGATAAATCATTTTTTTGTATACAAATGCCAAGAGACCATATCATGTAAATAAAATTAATATTCTCATAAACTATTCAAAATTTCACAGCTAACAACCTAGAATCAGAGTAAATCAAACAAAACTACATTTGCACAGATGCAAAAGTCCTAATCGTATACAACTTTAAAACAATGAGATGTGTCTGCATCTACCAATACAACTTAAAAACAGCGATTTAAATTTTATATTTTAACAAATCGATGTTATTAAACTCAAACAAAAACTAAATTCATTTCAAACTTTTATCTAAATCCTAAAAACATAAATTTAAAAGGTTATCATAAAATATATATGAATTACGTTATATTTAAACTATGACATAATGTGATGGGATATTGTCTTGCTTCACATTTGCTTGAACTTGTGCAAGCAGTTTTCGAATGCCTATATATGCTAAAACAAAAGTCACTAAAAGAAATTCCATAATTAAGGAGTGTAATGAAATTTACTTATTTAATTGCAATTTCACTCTTACAACATTACTGTATTGTGTAACGCATGAATCTGCGTGTTCTAAAACACTTGGGTTGAAAAATAGCTTCACTACCATCATCAAAGACCTAGATAAAACAATGGAGTAAATATATACAGTAATTGAAAATCTTAGATAAATGTGGTAAGGGCGGTGCTGCAATGAAGGAGAATACAAAAATACTTTAACGTAAAATATATACTACCAGAAATAGAGGGAAATCCCATGCATTGATAGTTGTTAGAATATCATGCATAATATCTGGAATTTATTCTCTCTAGATCTTGATTTTCACGTGCAGCTTTTATTATAGGTGTCAACACCTTCTTTCTCTCTTTGTTTACCTTCTTTTATGTGATTTTATCAGAGCTATTTAGTTATTCCCTTTTATTTCTAATTTATTTCCGTTCTTAAGAGAGTAATGCTGTTTAGCCTTGTTCCGTTCACTTTATATAAATGGACTCTTGATGTTCAAATAAGATAGAAGCTTTAGAGCATTTTACTTTCTAATTTGTTCATGATATCAGAGCGAGATCACTATAACAGACTCCACCATACAATTCGGCCAATTCCAAGCCTTGAACGCTGAAACGGGAGGTTCTTCCAGCAACATTGCCTAGACAATCTCCGATGGTTTGAGTGATTGCCCATCTCTGCTCATTGCTGGGCATCATCTCAATGGAAGCAACTAATTGTTGTGGTCCCACACCATGCTGATGCATATCACAGTGGAGGAAGGAGATATACATCAATGGGCCGGGCTACCAAACAACCTGACCCAAGTGATTCCAAATATGACATATGGGTCTTGTCATGTCATGGTGCATTCATTCTATGACTATTGAAGTTGATGAGAACTTCGTCCTCTATCTCACTACTAAAGAGATTTGGGATGCTGTTAAAGAGTTTTACTCGTCCTGTGAAAATTTAGTAGTATTGTATGAGGTTAAATCCCTAATCAATGATTTGAAACAAAGGAAACTAGCTATAAATCAATACTTTAATACCCTGATGCGCTATTGGCAGTAACAAGATACGTATGAGGTGTGCAGTTTGTCTTGCCCAATCGATGCTACCAATTACATGAAAATTGTGAAGAGAAAAACTATATACAAATTTCTAATGGTATTGAATGGCACTTCTGAAGAGAGTAGAGGATGAATTACAACAACAACAACAACAAAGCCTTTTTCCACTAAGTGGGGTCGGCTACATGGATCAATCGACGCCATAAACATCTATCATAAATCATATTTTTAGATAGACTATTTAAATCTAAATCTCTCTTAATAATTTCTCTTATAGTTTTTCTTGGTTTTCCTCTACCTCTAGTTATTGGATTATTCTCCATCTCATCTACTCTCCTAACTGGGGCTTCTATAGGTCTCCTCCCCACATGACCAAACCATCTAAGTCTCGATTCTACCATCTTTTCCACAATAGGAGCGACTTCCACCTTCTCTCTAATGCATTCATTTCTAATTCTATCTCTTCTAGTGTGTCCACTCATCCAACGCAACATTCTCATCTCTGCAACATTTAACTTATTTTCTTGTTGACTTTTTATTGCCCAACACTCAGTTCCATACAATATTGCAGGTCTTATAACTGTGCGGTAGAATTTATCCTTAAGTTTGAGTGGTACTCTTCTATCACAAATAACACCTGAGGCACTCCTCCATTTCATCCACCCCGCTTGAATCCTATGCTTTACATCTTCTTCTATTTCTCCGTTATGTTGTATGATAGATCCAAGATACTTAAATCGTGTGACTTGTGGTAGGATATGTTCTCCAATTTTTACTTCTACGCTAGAAATGGTGTGCCTCTTACTAAACTTACACTCCATATACTCCGTTTTACTTCTACTTAAACGAAATCCATAAGCTTCCAAAGCTAGTCTCCACCTCTCTAACTTCTCATTCATTTCCTCTCTCGATTCTCCAACTAGGACAATATCATCTGCAAAAAGCATGCACTGTGGCACCGGCTCTTGGATATGTTTAGTAAGCACATCCAAGACTAAAGTAAAAAGATAAGGGCTCAGAGTTGACCCTTGATGTAAACCAACAGTTATCGGAAAATCTTCCGTAAGTTCACCTTTTGTTACTACGCTAGTTGTAACCTTATCATACATGTCTTGGATTGCTCGAATATAAGCTATACGAACTCCTTTTTTCTCCAAAGCCTTCCATAGAACCTCTCTTGGCACTCTATCATATGCTTTTTCTAAATCGATAAATACCATGTGTAAATCTCTTTGATTCTCTCGATATCTCTCCATTAATCTTCGCAACAAGTATATTGCTTCCATAGTTGACCTTCCTGGCATAAAACCAAATTGATTCTCCATCACTTGAGTCTCTTTCCTTAACCTTCTCTCAATTACTCTTTCCCATAATTTCATAGTGTGGCTCATGAGTTTAATTCCTCTATAATTTGCACAATTTTGAATGTCCCCTTTACTCTTATAAATAGGGATTAAAGTACTTTTCCTCCACTCGTCTGGCATTCTTTTAGATCTCATAATTTCATTAAATAACTTTGTGAGCCAACTTATGCCTTTCACTCCTAAACCCTTCCATACCTCAATGGGTATATTATCCGGTCCAACTGCTCTGCCATTCTCCATTCGTTGTAATGCTTCTTTTACCTCTACCTCACGAATCCTACGATAAAAAGTATAATTTTGATCCTCTTCTCTAATGTCTAGTCTATCCGATTGCAATAAAATCTCATGCCCTTCATTAAAAAGCGTATGAAAATAATCCTTCCACCGTTCTCTGATATCTTGTTCCGTTACTAACACTTTCCCTTCTTCATCCTTGATGCATTTCACTTGGTCCACATCTCTTGTTTTTCTTTCCCTACTTTTAGCTAGCTTATAAATACTTCTTTCTCCAACTTTAGTACCTAAAGATTGGTATAATCCATCAAATGCCCTTGCTTTCGCTTCACTCACTGCCTTCTTAGTGTCTTTTCTTGCTACTTTATATTTTTCCCAATTTTCATTACTCTTACATAATGACCACACTTTGTAACACTGTCTTTTAACTTTAATCTTATTTTGTACACTCGCATCCCACCACCAAGATTCTTTATCCCTATGTCCAAAACCCTTTGATTCACCTAATATTTCCCTTGCTATCTTCCTAATTTCTTTAGCCATTCCATTCCACATATCATTAGCACTTCCTTGTATTTCCCAAGATCCTTCCTCCACAATCCGTCTCTGCAAATTCCTTTCTTTATCCCCCTTTAGTTGCCACCACTTAGTTCTTAACACCCTATCTTCGCCTTTGTTTTTTACTCTCCTCTTAACTCTTACATCCATAACCAAAACTCTATGCTGAGTAGTTAAACTCTCTCCAGGGATAACTTTGCAATCTATACAAAGTTTTTTATCTGATTTCTTTATAAGAAAGAAATCAATTTGAGAACATACCCTTCCACTTTTATACGTGATAAGGTGTTCCTCACGCTTTCTAAAACAAGTGTTAGCTAATATAAGATCGAACGCTAATGAGAAATCTAGAATAGTTTTACCCTCTGCATTTGCTTCCCCTATGCCATGTCCTCCATGAACACCCTCATACCCTGAAGATACCCTTCCCACATGACCATTTAAATCTCCTCCTAAAAGAATCTTTTCTCCGAATGGTATTTCTTGAACTAAACATTCTAAATCCTCCCAAAATTTTACCTTGTGATATTCTTCTAGCCCTACTTGTGGTGCATAAGCACTAATAACATTAAAGATTTCCTTTTCTACTACAAACTTTAATGCAATGATTCTATCTCCTAACCTTTTTACATCCACTATCGCATTTTTCCAAAGCTTATCTACAATTATACCTACTCCATTTCTAAATTTAGCCTTACCAGTATACCAAAGTTTAAAACCTGAAGTGTCTAATTCTTTCGCTTTTTCTCCTACCCATTTAGTTTCTTGTAAACACATAAAATTAATCCTCCTCCTAATTATAGTATCTACTATTTCCATAGACTTACCCGTAAGTATACCTATATTCCAAGTGCCAAAACGAATCCTACTCTCATGAACTAGCTTCTTTAGCCACATTCGTTCACGAAAATGTGGGAACCTTTGCTTATTTTTCACTACATCCAGGCGTCGATGCAGCGGCTCTTGCTCACTTCTCACTATACCCGAGCTATACAGCGCGTTACTTACAGACAACGACCTAGCTTTACGTTTAATATATCGATTGTCCATGTCATAAAGATTCGATAAAGTTTTACGTTGGCTGTCGACTGCCTAATACAACCCTCCTCTTTTTCCCGAGCTTGGGACCGGCTATGAAAAATAATTTACATGAAAGTTCATCATAGGCAGAGTTAGAGTAGAGGATGAATTATAGACACTAAACCACTGCCATCTCTCAAGGAGATATTCTCAAAAGTGAAGCAAGAAGAAAGTAGAAAAAGACTTACTCGAGCATCTCAACTGAATGTTGAATCAAGTGCCATGATTGCTTGTGATGCCTAGAATGCAAACCTGAACTCTAAACCAAAATCGCAAAATAAATTTTGGTATGACTACTGTCATAAGCTTAGCCATGCCAAAGATGTTAGCTAGAAGATGCTGAAAAGATCTATTGAAAAATCGTATATAAATATTGTTCATGACAACTCCAAATGACTATATATAAATATTGTAGCATATCTTCTAATTTCAGAGAAAGATCTTCTAATTTCTTATGATAGAAGAGAATTGTATAATTAAATTATCTATTATGAAAAGATCTACTATTATAAATATTTTTATATTATTTTACTATTACAATTGTTACTGAGACAATATTCAAAGAATTAAATAGGTTTTATGGTAATGTATGTTTTAGTTTATAATAATTATTATATTACGTAAGTAAGAAAACAACAACAAAACTATGAAAAATGACTCAAAATTAGTTGAAAAAAATAAAAGAGACAGTAGTCGCAAATATCTAATTTGTGACTGAGAAAACGACTAATGAATTTAGTCAAGTTTTGGCTCGTCGCTTTATTAATCACTTTTTCATTTGCTAGTAACATTGACACATAAAAAGAATATTAATTTATTTAACTGTAGGTTCTATACTATTTCTGCTTCTTCTTTTTTTCAATTCTAAAGCTATAAAAAATAAAAATAAAAACAACATTTGAAAAAGCTTTCACCAAAAAATAATAAATACATTGAATTTGCATTCAATGAATCTGAATTTATGCCAATCTAAGCAATGAATTCAGAACCATTATTTTTGAATTTTCTGCCAAATTAAATTCGGAACTACAACAAAATTCAGAATCAATCATTCTTAATTTAGTGGACAAATCAGCTTTTTGACAGGTAAATTTGCAAAAAGGTTAACTAATGTAATTGGTGAGTTAGTGATTAGTCACATCAAAGTTAGAAATTTAAAAAATTGTGAAGATGAATCCCACATGTCATCCAATGATTGGTAAGAATAGATTTTGAAAAAAATATAATTGGTTAAGAAAAAGAAGATAATTAAGAAATATAAAATGGCAATTTCGCCCCTCTCAATTTGTTTATAACAGACCCTCTTCCTTCGAAACGACCTACCCCAAGTCACCAACGTTTTCTTCTTCTCATTTTTGGCCGAGTGCTGAGGGCCAATTTTTTCAGTTGAAGCTGCACGGGGTAGCAACGTTTCAGGTAGGTGGGATATAATTTCTCAAAATTTTTTAACATATCTGATTATTAAAGGTAATTTTTTTATTGTCATTTTTATTTTATACGATATATACAAATTTTAGTACATTTTTTAATTAAATAATTATTTTATGATCATATAAGTTTAGTGAAGAGAAGAAAATTAAATAAGTTTATTTTACTGCATGTTAATTTATTTAGTTCAATTATATGTTAATGTTATGATAATTTCTTTTTTTAGTTTTCATCTTGGATATAGTATGGAAGAAGGAATATTTTGAAGGAATAAAAAGAAATGAATAAGAAAAAAGTTATTGCTAACAATTTGTGAAAATGGTCAATCAACAAAATAATCATAGCAATAAAGGTGCTAGTAGAAAGAAGAGGTTGGTTGTGCTGCAAAAACAGAGTGCTACAACCTCATATCCATCGTTTATTAGAAATAACATGCTACTGGGTTTAGGATTATATATTTTTGCAATCCGTTTGAGTTGCAGGGATGGGCTCTTCTAACCGTATATAAGTTTTGTCCTTATGCTAATCCATTGCGAAAAAAAAAAAGGAAAGAAAAAGGGAAGAAAAGCATATCAAGCTAACCTGTCATTACAGCGAGGCTTCAGCCGATCTATTAATGAATTTACGCGGTTGGTTTGGTATAATTGCAAAGATAATGAAGAGAATATTAAGCAAAAAGGAGAAAAATTGAAGGCCGTCACCCTTCACTTCATGCAAAAAATTCCAAGGGTGCGTTCGGATGGTGATATTTCAAGGAATTACAAACGTAAAGAATTTGAATTATTATAATTTAAATTTCTGGCATCTAAAATATTTTGGTTGGAAAATCATAGTATTTATAAAATTGTGTGTGTGACACTCTCTTTTTTTCTTTATATATATATATATATAAAATATGTGTCTACATACATTTGTGCATAAACATGAGCATGTGCTCATGTATATATATGTGTGTGTATATGCATATATATATTTATATGTACTTCACTATACTTGTACATTAACTCATGCAGGTGAGCACAAGCGATCGAACCTATGTGTGTGTGTGTGTGTGTATATATATATATGCAAATGCGCTTGTGTGCTTATACATGTGTGCCCCTCCTGCACGAGTATGCGTATATGCTTGTGCTGCGCGTGTATACGCAAGTGTGGGCACGTATGTGTGTGTATATAGGTGTGTATACAACTTTGGGAATATTTATGCACAGGCATGTATGCATGTGAGTGAGTGTTTCTATATATAAATATTGTATACATATGTGCAAGTATTAAAAATAATTGTCTACTAAAAAAATACAAATAACTAAACCGTCCAAAAATTAAAAGACACAAATTCATGAAATTGCATGCATTAAGATGAATATTTAAATTCTTTTAAATTTGCTTTATTCAATTAGTTCAAAAATTTAAGAACCAGATCATTTCTAATCCAAAGAATTTTTTTTTTTCAAATGGAACAATTAATATACCTCCAAAAATCACTTTCTCCTTTTAAATTACTTCATCCAAGACAGAACCCAGAAAAGCTTGGTCGAAACTTGAAAGCTTAAAAGAAAAAGGTTGTGCCAAAGACTAATCATTAGAGATACCTCCAGGGAGAGTTCCTTTAGCACTTCTCCCTCCATAGTGATACGACCCTCAATGGATGATAGTTTTCGGTCCTATTAACCAATGTTCACACTTTCATATCCATCGATAATTTGGTAGTGAATGAATTTCAAATAATGTGGTTTAAAATTAGCGACGAATGTTGTATAACAAAGCATAACTTCAAAATATCTCATGCAACCATAACAAACTTCATAGGACAGCTGCCACCTGTCAGCATTCTTGTCTGCTTTCCGTCATTATATTTTTCTCCCAGCTTGTTTTTCACGAATGGATGCTTTAGTAATGCTTTAGCAGATGGCCGTCCTGCTGGATTTCTTGTAAAGCAGAGTTTGAGAAAATTTATACCCTCCAGAGATAATTCTTCTGGTATTGGAGGATCTTTTTTAGAACGACAAACTCTGAGGACGACAGTCCCCTGCTTAATAAATGAGTATATCCTTTTAGTGATATCTTTAACTAAAAAATGAAAGAACCATATATACAGATACAATATATCTGCCAATTTCGAAATTATTTTTGAAAAAAGAAAAAATACTCATTCCTCTGTTTCCCTCGTAACCAAGGCACTCAAGAATCCAGGGAATCTAATCCCAATGCAACTCATAGCGTTATAACAAGCGTTTGGTGCCCAGAGAATCCATCCTCTGCATAGTAGGTTAAGTTAACTCACTCTCCCCTTCCCAAGAAATTTGACGATGGTGTGATAGGGTTATTCCCCTCTCAAAGTCGGTGCATTGTTAGACTGAAAATTTGCAGTTAAGTTATTTTGACTTCACAAGAAAGCAACATTAGAGTAAGTTTAGTGCAAATCAAGGGCAACTCATAGCATCTAATTTATACAAGGTTAAAAGTGTTGAGAAGAAGTGATTTTCATCCTATTTTCCTAAAAAAATAGGCCTAGAAAATAGCTTGATAATTAAAGTGAAAGTGTTTTCGTGTTAAGCATGATTAGTCTAGATAAATCAAGTAAGAGTTCAATGCTTAATGCATAAAGTAATTGTTCTAACTCCCTCTCCCTAGGCTAGCCTATCCCTTCCTGAGGAGTCACCATTTATCTTTACTTCCCAGACTGCACACGAACTGTCACACCCATGGTCTCACGTCCCTCATATTTTCAGCCCGTTACCTTACCCACAACTCCATGTAGTGCCCCCAATTCTCAGTAATGCCTTTATTGGGCATGAGTTGTCAACTCAGAGCTCCCACCATAAATGTCACCCCCCTCATCAAAAAGAGAGGCTGACACATTACAGACATAGACATTCAAAAATACACTCTTTTAGAACTTTTGAGATGCTCAATTGCTCTGCAACGTTAAAAACTTTCCTATAATTCCTAAAATCCATTGAACTCGATAAGAACAAGACTCTATTTATTAAGAACTTTGCTTTTAGTCTTTTAAGTTTTAAGGCACTTTCACAAAGAAAGTTAATTAAGGTTACATTTAAACTCCCTTGTCTTGCGAAGATTTACCCAAAGCGCTTCATTTTTTCCCAACTAGGACATCACAGTGACTGGTCCATCTGCTCTTTATTTCCTTTGCACCAAACCCCCCTCCCAAAAAAAAAAAAAAATCTTGGAACACCTACCATGATAATCTGTTTCCATGTGTAATTTTCCCCCTATTGCAACGTTACTTACTGTTCAAATTAGACGTTATCTCTACTCATGACTTAATATTAAAAAGGGATTGCAATTACTCACTATGAGTTTATCCACATTGTAATTTTCTCCTTAATTGATTCATTTTGCAATTGAATAGCTCATTTATCTATCTCCTTGCAGTTAACTAATTAAAGGGGAAATGGCAATTGAAGATAAAAACTAAGATAGGTAAGTGTAATTTTTCACGTGAGACATACATTGTGTTAAGTCAATTAAAGATAACATCTAATTTAGTCGGTGAGGAGGATTTTTACAATAAAACAAATAAATAAAAGATTTCACAGAATTTAATTAATTGAAAATATTATATAATTGAGGGAAAAAATTAATTAGGAAAAATTATTTACCAATCCACATCCATGCCAAGGATGTTTCTTTGTGAGCATTTGGATGATAACACAACCCAAACTCCATATGTCAGCAGCAAAAGCTTCACGTGAGCGATTATATCTTTTGTTTTCAAGAATCTGTATGAGAAACAAGTGTATTAAGGAATACTATGTAACATCAGTGTAATGAACAGTAGTATAAATAAACATACCTCTGGAGCTGTCCAATATATAGATCCCTTCACGGAGTGATAGCCTGTAGATAAGTCTAGCTATTCAACGCAGAAAGGCATAGTTATTCTTGCTGACTATAAAGATTGTCATATCAATTCCAAGGATATTAGAATGGCCATGAATAACCAACAGGATTATAACACACACAGATATATATATATAAAAGAAGAAATTACACTCATCTATTTTAATCTTTACCTCCTATTGTAATGCTCCCCTAATATAAAAAAAGGTTGCAAAATATTTGCTGAGAAAAAACTATAAGCAGACAACTTACTTGAGCCTTCTATAATTTGGATTTATTGTATATATGTTGACGAAAGATCAATTAGCAAGCAATTTGGACTATGAAATAGGTGAAGAGAAGGACAAATTGTTAGAAAGTAGGGTATTCTTGTAGTTTTATTTGGTTAACGTTAAACTTAACCACCAATTTAGGTTATAGGGAATTAATTATAACTAGGCGAGGCCTGAAGGAGTGTTTAAAACAAGTAAGTTATCCCATTTTTAATTAAAAACAATTGGGACAAAAAAAAGATGACTAATATAATAGTAATGTAAGTAATTAATAAATGTTTTCAGATGCAGAAGATGTTCAAAAATTTACAAGCTTAGCCAAACGAAAGTCAGCAAGTTTGATATTGTTGTAAGAATCCACAAGCAAGTTGCCAGGTTTGATGTCCCTATATATGACACAAAGGAAAGAAATAAATAAACAAATCACCAAATATTTAAGAATACCACATTGAATTAGCATTTTCTCCCAATTAAAGGCATGGCAAGTGTTGGTGATTTCAATATTTTCTAAGTTATCCTACACTATTCCTCTCTCTCCCATCAGTTGTTGCATAGCATTTATTCTCCTACATTTATTGTGTCATATCCCATGTTTTCTAAATCTAGAGGCACCAAAAGAAAGATGACTAATTATAACAATGAGAGACTAGAAGTTTGGATAAGATGAAAGAAAAGAGCAGAAAAAAAAAAGTAAAAACAAAGCCAAAGTATCTAAACAGAAGAAACCAACGTACTTATGATAAAACTGTAATTTTGAGCAAAATTTTAGAAACTCAAAGAAAAAGGCTTTAAATGCCAAAATTAAGATTACTAAAGTTTTTAGAAGTTCTAAAATCCATAAGAACTATCAGAACGACTAAAACACTTAAGGTGTACGATTTAGGATGTCAGTTGACTGTAATTTTGATCAGATTTTTTAGGATGGTTTTAAATTCCAAGAATTTCAAAGTGAATATTTTTAATGAAGTAGAAAGCCTCAATTTTCATATGGAACTAACAGCTTTCAAAAAATATTTAAAACGAGGTCAAATGAAAGGGTCAAAATTCAAGGACATAAAAGGAATTTTTAGAATTGTTTATAATAATGCATGTCTTCATCCATTTCTTTATTCCACCAACTTGCATCAAATTTTTAGCATTTTGAAGCTCCTTCAATGGCGTCCATGGAGAGAGGAAGAGATAAAGTAGGAGCATGGATTTTAAGGTATTTCTACACACTTTTTGCTTCTCTCTTAGTTAAAAAGATTTATCTATTCATTAAGAGCTCTCTTTCTATGGTCTTAGTTTTTCAAGAGGAGGATTTTGAAGTTTTCTAAGGGAGGAAAAAGAGCTCTTTCCAAAAAACTAACCGGAGTAAATTGAAGAGCTCTAAGAAAGGATCATTTTGATGAAAGAATCAATGAGTAGAAAGTTTTAGATTTTGAACCCTATAGCTTAAAGTGATTCTTGTAGAGAGAGAGAGACAGGGAGAGAGAGAAAGAGAGAGAGGGGCTCTTCTCCATGCTTTCATGTACTTTAATGATAGCATGGGGCATGTAGAATTATAGTATCCTATGAATTTAGCAAGAAATTGACAAGTTTAGAACCTAAAATGGTCAAAATAAACTTATAATGAGTTTGAAAATGTATCTTTGCCCATGGAGACCTTAATGGACAAATTTGGATGTGAAACTTGGTAGCCATTTAGAAAACATCCAAAGTTTCATATGAGTGAAAGTTTGTAATTTCTAGGTTAGTACATAATATTTTATAAATTTTCACAGTTGACCTAATAAAACTATCTTGTATTAGTTTTGGTCTCTGGTACAGCTATGATTTTCATATTCTTTGAGGGACCAAATGGATTTATTTTAACTTAAAATTTTTATAGTAGCTAGAGCACTTTAAGATCTTTCTAACAAGCCTTAGTTTGCCTAATTTGGACACTCTTAGCCAAAGTTATGAATTTTTAAAGTTATCATTAGAAAATTGTTCTATAGTAGGAACTAGCCAATGTTTTGCCATTGTTAGGAGACTATATGAATTCAATTAAATATGAGGTTTTTACAATAGAAATTATATATTATGAACTTTCCAAAAGGTATTATTTGCCTAATTTGGAGGACCTTAGCCAAAGTTATGTAATTTTAAAATTAAGCCATAATATGTGATATATTAGGGACTTGAGCGGCATATAAGCAAGTTGGCTTATATATACATTGGTTACTTATTTCCCATGCTTAATATGATATTTTAGGCATGTGGAGATGGCTAGAGTGGTCTTTGGGTGAGAAGACCAAGAAGTGGAGAATTAAGCTAATAAAGGTCAAGTAAAATAGACAAATGAAGAAATTAAACAAGGCAAGAGGCAAAATAAGAAGTTTAGGATCAACTCTCGATCTTTCAGGCATCTATCTCTCCCTATCTTATATGCATTTGAATGTTTGAATGAGTTGAGATGCTTGTATGTGTGGTTGCTTGATACATTCATGTGTTATGTTTCACTCTGGTTTTTATCATGAATTTTATGCTTATACCTCGTATATTTTCAGCTCCTACTTCCTGATGGTAGGGAATTGAGTACAGTAGCTCTTTCTTGGCAAAGAAATGATTTTAGTTGAACTCAACTAGTATGTTTTTGGCTCCTAACTCCTTATGGCAAGAATTGAGTACAATAACTCTTCTTTACCTAGAGTTAAGCTTTAATTAAGCCCAGCGAGTATGTTTTGATGCCATCTCAGATGAGAATTGAGTTTTTATACTAAAAGTTATGTTTGAGTTACACGATGCATATGAATCACATGTTTGCACCATGTGTATTGCATTTTTTCATGGCATTCTTGTATATAATGATATGGTTGAGATTTACTACTGAAATTCTCCCGAGTCTCACCCCTATTTCCATTCTTGCCACTAACCAATGCTAGGTGGAAGTACCAATATCCATAAAGGAAAGGAAACAAAATGATGTCTGAAATAGAAACATTATGGATTGCATATGTATTTGATTTTGTTGTATTATTATAATGAATTTATATGTTGAGTTGACTCCTCAGTGATGTAAAATATGAACTAGTATGTTGCTAAACGGTGATGTAACCTCGGTTAAGTTTGTATAGTATTAGATGAAGATGTATGTCCAATTAGTTTTATTTGATAATTTTATTATTTATATTTTCTATGTCTGTGAGTTCTGGGCTAAAATGTGACCATGTAATTGGTCTAGATAGCTAAGTTTATAAGCAAAAGTTGTGCTGGATTTTTCTTAGAATGTAAGGTAAAGTTTTCAACTTTTAATTGGTAGTAAAGGATTACCAATGGATTATTCGTGGAACTTGAAAGAATATGGAATTATGGAAAGGTAAATGAATGTATCTTTGAAATTTTTGGATTTAGTATGTACCTGTATGAGTAAATGAGCTCATTGATGAACCACAACTGCTAAAAGAAGAGCTAAATAGTTTAGGTGTTATATTTGTTGGTATCAGAGCTAAGGTTCAGGCAATATACCTCTGGTAAGGGCTTGAGGATGAGGAATATGTGTGTCAAGTGTGGTTTTTCTGTGGAAGTTTGGGGGTGAAAGTTGTAGCATATTTGTAAGTTATGTAATAAAGTTTCTAGTTGGCCTAAATAGCATGATAAGTATTAAAATGGAAGGCCAACTAAAGTAGAGCTTGTAAATCCTAAGCTAGTAGCTCTGTGAGGTATTATGTTTCATCTGATGTAATAATAGGTGTGAACACCGTATTTTGTCTGGACAAACTTCAAAAATAATAACAAAATCAAATAAGAGAAAATATGAAAGAAGGAAAAATATGAAAAATAATAAATAATAAATAAAGAAAATTTATAAAAAAGGTATTAGACTTCCTTTCCCTCAAATTCCTGAAGCTCAAATAATTCAATCAAAAAAGGAAACTAAAAATTGAAAATTGAATTAAAAATATAAAATCAAATAGCAAAAAGTAAAAAAGAAAAAAAGAAAAAAAGGAAAAAGAGAAAGGTTATTTTTTTCAGTAAAATCATTAAAATCATAAAAAAAACCAAAATAGACAAAAAAAAATCCAACCCAAACAATAAGAAAAAATAGATTGAAATAATCCCAGCCCATTTCCTATTAACCTATTGACCCAACATCGAGAAAAATAAAGGAGGTCAAAATGCAAGGGTTTGTGTTTTGACCTAACGTATTCGTTCATTCGGTCTCTATTGTTCAATAGAGCGTGAGGGAGGCAGAGAACAGAGTACGAAAACGGAAAGAATCATCCAGCGTATCAAAGGGTTTGAATGGAGTAGTTCGCAGCTAGGGCCTCAAGGAGTTGACCTCCTCCTTATCTCCCTTTCAGCATGGCATGCCGAGAGAAAGAAATGCAAAAATGGAAGAAAGAGGTAAGGACACAAATCGATGAAGGAAGAGGAGACAGTAGAGGGCTAGCAGAGCAATATCACGAAGATGAAAATGAGATTTAGAGAGCGAGGACCGAGGAGGAGAGCGTGCTTGATCCTATTGAAAGGGGGAGGAGGCAGCGAGAAAACGAGAGGGGGCTTGAGATTGGAAAAAGAAAGGGGAGATTAGGAGAGAGTTTAGAGCGGGAGGTGAGACTCGAGAGGCAAGAACCGGAAGTGAAGGTAGAGACTAAGAAGGAAGTGCAGAAGAGGAGCCTGTCCTTCCTTTGAAATCCCTACAGGTAAGTCACGATTTCTAGTTTACTTTCTTTATCAATGAAATCTCTTGGTGATTGTTGATGGTCTGAGATGAGACTGGGCGATTAAGTGGCATTCTTGCACTGGGTAGTTATGGACGAAGTTCAAAAAGCCATGTTCTATACTCACTTTAAGTATGCGTAGTAGATGCTCAATGGAATGCCTAAGAAGAGTCTGAAATAGGCATAGGCATTTAATTGTTATATTTCCATTAATGAAGGTTGCTATGTTAATAATCTGATTTGTTGAATCTATTAGGGCCATGCTAATGTAGCTTCGATCCTCCTGCTACTGTCATTTTGCAACTGATGGACATATATTTTGCTTTGTTGTTGTGAAAATCTCAGTTTGATTTTTCTTTTTAAGCAAAAGGCTAGTGGACTGGGGTCGAATAGCAACATAATCCTTGCATTTTAAGTTGTTAGAAATGGCGGTATTGTTAAGGAGCTTCATCGGTTTGGATGTGTGTAGTTTACTATTAATATGGCACGTTGGTTTATTCCAATTTCGGGCTAGTCCTATTTCATGTTTTTCTTTTGCTTAATCGAACCATGAGCTGTGTAAGCCTTTGGAATAAATGATTGAAGAAAATTCAGATGAAAGGGTCAGACGGGGATATACTACTGACTCTATTTGTAAAATGCAACATCTATTTAAAATGCCATAATATCCTAAACACACGAATCTAGCAATCATGCTTTTATCTATTGGGCTTCGTTTTATTTTTCTTTTATTTTTCTATTTTTTTCTTCCCAATGTGTGTTTTATTTATTGTGATTTAGATCTGCCGCGTGGGATCTTGTATCTCCTCAAGTTATAGGGGGCATTTGAGACTGTGTGTGACAATAAGTCTCCTCAGCTATCCAGTTGGATCATCAAACGTTTCTACATAATTTTGGATTTTAATGATAAATATGTTAAAAATAAATTTTCAAAAAAAAAAAGGGGTCAAAGCAAAATGAATGTTCTTTTTAGAAAGTAAGGAATGCTTCTTTTCCAAATATAAAAAAAAGGAAGGAAAGGAGAAAGCCCAATTATTAATTAAAATTTCATAATTTTTAGGAAACCAAATACACCTTCTTCCTTCGAAAACAAAAAAACAAAACAAAAACACAAAGGTCATTCTCAAAAAAAAAAAAAGAACAAAAATACAAAAATCCAAAAACAACCAAGTTAATGACTAGAACTTCTTAAGGAAAAAAATCAAATCAAAGAACAATTTTTAAAAAATGGAAGAAGAAAAAAAAAGGAAAAGAGAAAATCCTTTTTTAATTTCGTCAAAAAAATCATTAAAGTCATAAGAAAACACAAAAACAAAAACAAAAACAAAAAGGCAAAAAACATCCATTTACTTAAACAAAATAAATGAATGGAAAAATCCAAAGAAAATAAGGAAAAAAGAAAAATAAAAAAATAAAAACATATAATAAAAAAGAAAAAAAAAGAAAAAGTCAAAAAAAAATAAAAATAAAGAAAGAAGGCCCAAAAAATATAATAATAAAAAAAATAAATCAAAACCAAAAGCAAAGATCAAATTACAAGGAAAATTAAGAAAGTTAAAAATTAAAATCAAATAAGAAGTTTTAAAAATGCAAAAAGAAAAAAAGGAAAAGAGAAAAATTCTTTTTTAATTTCGTCAAAAAAAATCATCAAAGTCATAAGAAAATACAAAAATAAAAAATAAAAAAAAGAACAAAAAACAAAAATAAAAACAATAAATAATAAAAAAGGGAAAAATAACAGAAAAACATAAAAAATGAAAAATGAAAAATGGTTAGAAAAAGAGAGAAAGAATTGAAAAAGCAAGAAAAGTAAAATTAAATTTACCTTTAGCAAATTAAAATACATCAACCGATTTCAAGACTTGTTTTATTTATTAAAAGAAAAAGTATTTTTTATTTTCTTTGCCTTTTCGCAAAAAAAAGAGAAAAGAAAACAACAACACAAAAAAAGAAAATTAAATATATTTTTTTTCCTTTTTGAACTACGTTGATTTTGATTCCTCCCGAAGGATACGTAAACTTTTGACTTTGATTCTAGGTCAAATCACCCTTATAAATAAAATATTTTCTTAAATTTTTTTTCTGATTTTTAATTGTATTTTCTTTCTGTCTTATTTTATTTTAAATTTTATTTCCTTAATTTCTTTGTGTTTTATTTTATTCCCATACTTTTTCCTTCTTTATTTTATTTTCTTAATATCTTTTTTTCTTGTTTTTAATCTCATTCCTCTTACTTTATTTTACTATTAATTTTCTTTTTTTTAGTTCCTTGAATTTTTCTTTGCATGTGATTTGTTTGGGAGAATTAAAATATATTAAAGGCCATTTTAATTTTGCACAACTAATTTAGGGTAATCGTTCTTAATAACGGGTGTAGTAGGGTGTTTAACACCTTCCCCATTCACAACCGACTCCCAAATCCAAACTTGGCTTGCAAACCATTTTTTTTATAAAAGGTTTTTCCAAAGTTTTGCCTTTTAAAAAATAAAATTTTGGTAGCACTCTACAACTTTTAATTTTAATTTCGGTTTTCGCTTTCTTTAAAAATCGATATTCCTTTTGGAATTTCTTTCTGGTGCCACGCGGTCGCATTTTCGGGTGTAAAAATGAGCAATGATGTAGTGCAATAGGAAGTAAGACTGTAATTGCAAGAATAATGTGTTCATAGGGGAACTTCTAGAGTTACTCCTTTTAGCCACAACACCTAGTTATCCAAACAAATTTAAAAGCCCAAAATAATGATCCTTTAAGCCATAATTCGTTGGATCACTCTATAGAGCCCTATCCAGCCTCAATGCACCATTTGACTAGTGAATGATTAATACAGAATGTAGAGTGCCCTAGCCTTAATGGTGGGTTGATTACAGGGAAAGAGGAGGCTTAGATTATATAGCTAGAGAAGGTATTTAGAGTAATAAAGTGTAACTCAAAATAGGAAGCCTTGTTGGCCATATTCAAGCTAATGAAAAAAAGTAGACTGCTATGGGTGAAGTGAAAAAAAGAACGTTAGAGACCCTTAGTCAAAAAGAGAGGAAGGATAGATGAATGATAGGTTCAGCAAGCTAATGGTAAATAGATAAGTGATAGAAGAGTAGTGGGTCTAGTATATGAGTTCAAGAAAGAAGTTGAGGTGTTTTATGACTAAGCCAAGAGTATTTAAGAAATAATAGTAGTTTAGAATAAGAATGATAGTATATAGAGTAGCAAAGGTTGTAGAAGCTACCCTAAGGCATTGACTCTAACCTAAAATACTACCTTGTGTGATAGTAAATGATGGGCCAACAGTATAGGCCTAAGACATGTAGAACATGTCATAAGTGTATATGTAAAGGAATGACCTAAGTACATAAAGAATGTTAGGAGTATCCAATAAAGGTGTACCCTAGAAAAATTATGGTCAATTCAGTGTCAAATATATAAGGAATCCAGATATCTATTATAATGCTAAAGTTGCTAAGATTCACTATTAAATCTAGAAAAGAGAATAAGATCAGAAAGAAAAGCCTAAAAGAGTCTAATGGCAGTATACAGTAAGCCCATGTGAGCTAACTGGACCCATGGCAAGTTGCTATTTAGGAAATTCTAAGAAACCTTCAGCAAAGAAAAGTGTCTTATACTGAGTTGTAAGTTAAAGCCTAAGAAAAGCAATAAGTAAAGATTCATATGCAAGATGAGATAAGTAGGAAAAAGAACCTTAGTTTATAAGGAAAGTAGTTTAGAAAGGTAATCAAAAGAAGGTTCTCTTTAGTCTTAGAAGAAGAAGGCATGATGTAATAATGGAAGACCACCCAGTTAATGGTTGGTATCTTTCCAAGAGATAGACCCTGAATTTGTAATTACAGGGACATAGAAAAAGTGAGGAAGAGTTGAGAAATCAGTACATAAAAAGAAAAATCCTCCCTTTAATAGTGATTAAAGAAGAGTTAATAGATCAAGTATAATAAATATAGATGTAGAATAAGAGTTAAAACCCAATAGATAAAGTGATAGGAATTCACCACTAAGCTAGATAAGCTTCCCTAGTATGAAATAGGTGTAATATAAATGCATATGAATAGTAAAGTAGTTGTGGAGCATAGAATTGCTAACAAAGTGGATTTAGAACAATTAAACACATGTAACCTAAGTAAAGAAAGGACTTAAGGCAAGCAAAATGCCTCAATGTTCCTAGGGAAGCTATAGAAAGTTAAAAGCTCTAGGTCAATAAGTTCTGAGACACAGAGGAATAGCTGTATAAGCTTAAGAGCTTTGAAAGAGATAATCTTTGGGATCATGTAGCATAAAGTTCCTTTTGAAAGGAATAATCCAATTAAAGATTAAAGGATGAGGTTAAAAGGAAGCAGATCCCCTTGATCTTTACAAATAGTAAGTGAGCTAAGGTGAACTAGAAAGTATGGGAATGCTCTTGAGTACAGAGGAATAACAAGGAAATAGATGAGTAATAGATCATGCTTTTCACATGGGTAAAGTGATAGTAAGAGTCCAAGAGAAAGAATATAGCAATGTTAGAGTCGAGGACATAATAAAGTTAAGAATAGATGAAAAAGCAATACAATTAAGTGTGTTAGAAAGCATTGTTGCCTTTGGTACAGTTGCCTATACAATATGATAAGCCCTAAGTAGAAATAATGGGGCAAGAGAAGACAACCATAGGGTAGTACATTAGTCATTAGAAAAAAGATTAGAGGAAAAGTTTCTTCTCTCCCTCAAGTGCCATGTGATATAAAGAAAGCTATAGAGGAGTACAAGAAAGATACTTTAGATTGTTAGAAAGTTTGTAATTTACAGGCAATAGTGGCTTGAGCTCAATCATAATGTGCCTATGTATTTATGATCGATGTTGTAATTTGCTTGCCGCAGTGATTACATAATATTGAGTTTAGCTAACTTAATGATAATGTAACTTAAAGTGCAAAATAAATGATAGTATCAACTATAAAGAGCATATTGATGATGGAAGAGTACCCTAGTTAGTTAAGTTAAAGGATAAGCTAAAGAAAATAAAGTTAAAGGATTCTAATGATACTAAAAATATAAGAGAAAAGTATTAAGAAGAAAACCCTAGTATAGAGTGATGTAAAAAGAACATACTTATAGCAGTAGAATCTTATAAGTTAAACAGCACGAATTCAATATGTGTAGTATAAGTCCTTTATGAAATAATCAAAATGAAATGTTAAAAGGACCAGCATATGACACTTATCTTGTAAAAGAAGTAAGACACACTTAATGTATAAGATACCCTATGAGATACAGAGCGTACTAGTGCCAAAGGCACTTGAGTGTAAGATATGGGCATAGCAAAAAATTACAAGATAAGAGAGAGAGAAATTAAAGTGAATATATGTAAAGTATAAGCCTAATTTACATCATTGAGTAAAGAAAGTAAAGTAAAGCAACTTAGTAAGAATAAAGAAAGTAAAGCAAAATATAATAAGGTAAGCTAATAAGAAAAGGAAAGAAAGAAAATATGATGAGGCTAGAAGTGGGAAATTAATGATCTTATAAGGAGTAATGGGTAAATGCACAAAAATACTCCGAAATATTATTACTATAAAGTCATTACAAAAATGTGAATGGTTATAGGACCCATTTCACATGTAGAACATAGTAGGCATCTAAGTTTAGCCTTATAAATTATGAGTAATAGTTGCCAAACTTAATAAGTATTGAGTTTTATTTACAAAGACAAGGATCTTTGGCTCTAAAATCTCCTAGAGATATATCAATCCAGCATGATTCAGTGGGTTGCAATAGACCCTAGTAGGGCTCTGAGAGGTCGCAATAGTTTTAGGAATCGCAATAGATCCCATAGAGTTACAAAGAGCTCATAATTATAGTATAGTAATTTTCTTAGGAAATGATGACTTAAGATAGTTTTTACAGATCAGTTTAGTCTTCAAGACTAGCATCGTTTTAGACAGTTTTGTCTTAGAGGCCAAAGACTTCCTTAGTTTAGGCCAAAGACAATTTAGCAGAAGACTATTAAACAGAAATATTAGGGCTTTACTCAAACAACCAAGCCACTAACTAGATTTCTTCGATAGATGAGTACAACATGTGGTATGAGGAAAGTAAGATAGTAGCTTTCCAAAGTTATACCTAGATGAACCACTATTTAACAGTTATTAAACTTGGCCAAGGGAGAGAGAAATCCTTGTATACTAAAGTTGTGTATCTAGAATAGAGGTCAATTGTAATTCTTCATGATAGGGTAAGTGGTAGAGTATATCTCTAGAAGCTAAGGCTATGAGCAGTCGGTATCTCACATGAATAAAGTGTTAGTCAGTGGTAGTTGCTCTTCAATATTAGTATATAAGAGTTAAGGATTATGAAAGTAAATAGTAAAATTGAGAATTTAAATAATGTTTACTCTCAAGTACCTAAAGAGAGTAAAGAAAATTTCTGACCTAAAAGGCAAGTATAGTAGTAAATAAGGAATTGGGACAATTAAAAATATAAGTCAGTAAAAGAGTTATAATCTCAGTAACTAGATAGTATACAAGGCTTAAGATGAGAGAAGATATAAGCCCTTATTATAAGATGAGCTAGTAAGAAAAAATATAAGGGCAAACAGTGGACTAAACGTTTAAGCAAGTTAAGTTAAATAGGAAGGGATCTTTAATGGCTTGGAATGAATAGAGAAAGATAAAGATATTATGTAGAAAGCCATTAGAATATGGTATTGGAGATTTGACATTAATAAGATATCTCTAATCATAGATGTAACATCTGAGTTTTCATAGAAATGAGGACTCAAGGTTTCAAAATTTTTTTAAGTCTCCTTACTATAGCTATGATACCTGTTCACTATTGCAAGGGTGCTAGTTCACTATTTCCAGGATGCCAGTTGGCTATAGCAAGTTCGTGACCCATACAAAATTCAAAGAATTTCTTGCAATAACGCCAGCTATGGCGAGAACAGCCAGGAAGGTCTCGCAATAGTGAGAGGTGTCTCTCGGTATAGTGAAACTTAGTTAAGAAAACACTAAGGAGAGATTTTTAAATAAAAAATTTGAGTTGTTTGGGGTTCTCAGAGGCCTTAAAAACCATAGGAACCTCTGGAATGGTTTAAACCTCCTTTGGTGTACATTTTCTACTGTCAGTTGACTCGAACTTTGACCTCTTCATTTAGGAAAGTTTTAAATCCAAATTGAATGATTCAAAAGCTCTTTATAAAATTGAGCACCTATGTTTTATGATAGAAAATATTATTCTAAAAAAGGAGCTAAAATGAGTCTAAAATGAATTAGCCAAGAGAAGGGACATAAATGGCATCTTTTTAGAACAAATTCTTCTCAATTCTTCCACATAAGAGGCATCCCACTTGGAACTTCTTCTAACTGACTTTAGTTTAGCCAAAATAGAGGAGAGAGGCTAGGGAGAAGGGTGCATAAGGAGAGGCTTCAAGGGAGGAGAAAGAACAAGGAGAAAGGTATATAAATTCAAGACTTTGTATGGTTGAACCTTTAGGAAGCTTGCTCCTCTCTCTTCCCTCTTTCTTTCCATAGTTTTGGTTAGTAATATGGGTCTATTTTGGCCTTGATTTAGAAGGAGAAAGGTAGTCCTTAAAAGAGGAGGCTAAGTGTCACACCCCAAATTTTAAGTACACGTGCGCGGAAGCAGAATTATAGAGAAACTACTTATAGCATTAATTTGAATCATATGAAACATGCAAGCTTTTCTTTGAAGGGCATTTGTAGAAATTTCGGCAGAGTCTCCTCTATAACGTAGACCTCCCGAAATTTCTACAAACGCTCAGCCAGTACAATAAATCCCAACAGGGGTACAATCAGACCAAAAGAAAACATCTGGGGTGTGGGGATGCCCTAACTACGATTCAATGGAGCAAATTTACAAGGTTTTACAAAGTTTCAAAACAAAATG
Source organism: Erythrophleum ivorense (assembly GCA_026724425.1). NCBI lineage: Eukaryota > Viridiplantae > Streptophyta > Magnoliopsida > Fabales > Fabaceae > Erythrophleum > Erythrophleum ivorense. The sequence continues at coordinate 307,143 of JAIUCV010000370.1, read as the reverse complement.
CAGATACAATCAAACTGCACCCACAGAAGCTCCGCAAGCTCGTCAAAGGACTTCTCAAGGGGTCGACCACTAGAAGGCGGCCGGGGGCAGATTCGAGTCTCTACTGCTCTCTGAAAAATATATATATAAAAAAAATGAGTCGAATACTCAGTGAATAAGTACACTGACCCTTTTGAAAATAATCATAGATCAAATAGGTTTACATATATATATATCCAGATACAGACCATATGAAACAGATTTTAAACAAACTCTTTTCTCAAAATACACCGAACGCATCTAAACAGAACCAATTGGAACACAGACGCAGAGCACATAGCTCGCGGGGAAAATCACTACAGACGCAAAGCTTTCAGCTTGCGAAAATACAATAACTCCGCGTGTGGTGGCCTGCACACGGGGCTAGCACCACCCCTGCTAGCTGAGGTTCAGATCATGCTGCACCAGGGCTAACATCTACTGCTGTTAGCTACAGGGTTCTGAGCAGATAACTCTATAAAAATTCCAAATAGCATTTCAGACAAAGTATGTTCAGATCAGTTTCACAGTAGGATTTCCAATTAACTCAACATCCGTAAACTTGCAAAATTCCCGATTGAAATCAAATTTTGGTAAATATGCTTATGACTACATTTTTAAATATATATCTCCATAAATAGAGAATCAAATTCTTAAAAACACTGCAAGAAAGCTTAAGAACAGAAATAAGAATTTCCTGAATCTTTGGTCCGCGTTACTTACTCACCTTCTGAGATACCACAGAAATTCCCCGACCCGTTCCTCGGCTATATCTCAGTCTCAGAATCTCCTACAATACCCGTTCACCAGAGTTTAGAAACTGAATCACCCTAATTAATTTTATACGGGACTCGGACTTATCAAAAGTTAGAATTTGTTCCTCTACTAATTTCACGCCTTCCAACTCGTAAGGTAAATTCCATATACATATTTTTGTGCTTCTTTTTCCTTGGTTCTACTTAGGAGTGAAACCCAATTTCAAAAATTAAAAGAAATGTCTACCATCATCGGGAAATTTATTCTAATTTAACAATTAAGAAAGGAGCACAGGGGGTTCTGGTCCTTAATTAAAATGGTATATATATACCTATATGCAGAATTTTGGGGGGAATTAATGTATAGGAAAATGGGCGTATAGTTTAGCATAATTGAAATCAGAATTTTATCCAATTTTTGTTTTCCTGCGCAGAACCCCCCCTGGCCACTACAGAACGTGTTACTGCTTAAGATACAGGGGAGGAAAACACCTAGAAAAACAACCAGAAAAGGCAACATATACCTTCGGATTTTTTTCAGGCTCCAACTCCACTATGCAGCGTTGCTCTCTTAGCCCAGACACATATCCACAAAGCTCAGCTCAAACAAGGAGGAAGTGGGCTACTGGAAAACGAGACACAGCACCATTTAGCGTGAAAAATGGAGAAGAAAGATGAACCCAACCAAAAACAATCTATGCAGCAGAATTTCGGACCTAGAATTCAATCTTTTTCTGGCTTGTTTCACAACCAATCAGCAGCAACGACTTAGCAACTTCAAGGAGCAACTTGCAGTTAAATTTTTAGACCAAAACAGCGCTGAACCATGTGTCTACTGGAGGCGCTGAACAGAGAAGGAGATGATGGAAATTTCTGGCGTGGTTTCTACCCAAAACAGCAGCAAAACCTCACCCAAAATAGCAGCAAAACTCAACCAGATTCGAAGAGAAGCTGCAGCTGGAATTCAAACAACATCAACGCTGAAACAGAGTAAAAGAAACGCTGAACAGAGGAGGAATTAAGCTGCAGAATAATCCATACCAGTTTCGTTCATCAGGGAGGAGTATGCGACTTGAAGGGAGCAGCAAATCTGGCGCAACTTAAGGCGTGAAGAAGCAGAAAGTTAACACTTCAGCAGCTCGAAGATGCAGGGAAGCAGCGCCCAGCAGAACAGAGGGAAGATGCAGAGTTTCGAGTGTTCTGTAGGTGCTTCGCTGGAGGATATTTACTGCAGAAACTTGGAGGGGAAATGACCGAAGGACCAGCTGAAGGAAGAAGAAGAGGAGGGGCACATATGTAATTTCTGGAAGAGCAAAATTCCCACGTGGCAGCTGCCTGTTTTAGCATGGAAAATTCAAACTTTGCATGGCTTCATCACGTCGGTTTTATTTTCTTCCCCTCCTACATTCACGTCGGGGTCTCACACTAAGGCAAAGAAAGAAGCTCTTGAGAAAAGCTAGAAACCAAGGTAAATCTATTTTTTTTCATGCTTCTTCTCCCTTGCTTCTATGTGTGGTTCACCCACTTATGGGACACTAAGGGAGAATTGTTTTTTAACCAAACCAAGTGTGAAACTTAGGATTTAGAGTGTGGGAAACAAGATGGTGCAAAGAAATCTAAGAAAGAACCCTTCAAATTCAAGATACAATTTCTAGGGATTTTGTTACACCATGGTTTGTGTGAAACTTTCTAGTGGTATTTCCAATTATCTAAGAGTTGGTATGAGTTCCTAAGACATCAGGAAAGCCTCCCCCATGCATCTCCCATCAAAGAAATAAAACAAAGTCCTTAGGTGCTTTATGGAACCATAATTGAAGCAAATAAGAACCTAAGATTTTCTAGAGTATATGTGATGCTAGAGTTTGTTTCAATAGTGTAATTGGGTTTTAATTAATGTGTCTAGGCCAAAGGAATCCTACACCACCCACTTGTAAGGGTATAGCTAAAGGAAGGAAAGAGAAATTAAGCAAAAGTATGTGTGTGTGTGTGTGCATTTAAGGTAGCTCTTTAACGTTTCTCTCATGCATGCTTAGTTGTTTTCTTATCTTTGGATATGTGTATCTATAATTTTACCATGAGAAATGTTTCTAGTGATTTTCTACATGCCATGATACCTTTATGTGCATAATGTGTGTTTTATGAATGTTGGTTGCCTTGAATAAGTTTGGTGAAGCCAAAAGTCTCTTAACAAAGGTGAGAATGAGCCAAAAGTCCCTAAGATTAGATGAAACAAAGCTAAAAGTCTCAAAAGGAGTGAGGTTTAGTCAAAAGTCCCTTGAAAATGAGTGAGGCAAGTCCAAAAGTCCTAAGGAAATGGGGGTAAGGCTAAACCAATATTCTTAAAGGCCAACATATGATGTGTATAAGTTTCTTGCGTATGAAAATGATTATATGTATGGTTATTAGTAGCAAAATGTTCATATATGCATCCTTTAGCTTGAAAGCATGGCTATTATGTATAATTAAAAGGGTTAAGAGCTATTGGAATTTATAGAATCTTACTCTTTCTTTTTCATTACCTAAACATGTCTAGGTGAACTAAGTGAGCCAAGAGGAAGCCACCACACTTGAAGAGGAGAGATTAACAAAGAATTATGTTATCTAGTCATTTTGTAACCATATTATTGGCAAATGATGTAACCTCATGATGTATATGATATATAACAACTTGAACATATGTAAATATATGGATATATGATGTATGTATGAGAATTGGAAGCATATGAATGATATTGTATGTTTTTGACATTGAATGACAAAGATGAACATGTAAGACTATTGTGTATGTCAATAAGTGGGAGAGTGATTTTGTAATGTACAAATATCTAGACCCCTTAGACATTTTTAGAGGTTTGTTTTGAAACTTTTCCATGTGTCCAAGTGGTCTTGGCTCAAGGGAAAGACTATTTGGCACTTAAATACACCATTTTAGGACAAAAAATGACCCATTTTGTGAGCTGAACCCCAACCTAATCAAATGAGCGATTTTGAGGTTAAGATTTTGCACACATATAGATCTCATATAGAGCTTTTTAGGTCTAAGAACCGCATTATTTAGAGGTTTATAGAATTTCTTATGATTTTTCAAAATTCATATTAGAAATTGATTTTAGTCTAGGCACTGTTCACATGAGTAGATTTCATTTTCATGTCATCTGAGGGACAAAAAAGATTCAATGGTTCTAAGATTTTACATGGAGAAACTAGGTATTTATAGTGATTTATAGCAACTAGAAGCACCTCATTTAAAGGTCTATAAATGGAGAAATGAATTTTTGAAAATTTGCATTAGAACTAGTGATGCCAGCTGACCTTGGGTACTATTTCATTAAAATTTAGTTCCTAAACGAGCTTAACGTGGGCTAAACTTATTTTTACCTTAGATTTAACATCCATATCTTTCCATAATAGTATGATTTTTTGGATTTTGATTTTTCTAAAATTAGTTATGAATTTTTGAATTTCATATCATTAACTTATGACAGCAAACTAGGGCAACCAGAACTTTAGTGCTTTTCTATTGTCAATCGTGGTCCAGTTGGGTTTTCATAGCCTGGAATAATTTTTAACCTATACTTGACATCTAGAGCTTTCTAGAAATATATTATTTTCTTGATTTTGATTTTTTCAAAATTGATTATGATTTTCTAAATTGGTAATAGAAACTTGAATTCTGGACCCAAGGTAAAAACTCTATTTTTCTAATGTATGGCTCCTAAACCAAAATGTATAGGATGTTTTGTAATGGTTATGACTTGTTTAGATGGGATATGAGTAGGAGATGATATTGGGGAGTCCACAGGGTCCACAAAGCAAAAATTTGAAATTTAAAGTGCTACACAATGCTAAAATATTCCATTATTTCATTCCATTTTTCTTGAAACTCATGTATGAAGCATGTATGAGGCTTAATGTATGGGGAAGTGAGGCTAAAATAATATAGTGTGACAACAGGCGCAAGCAAGTTCACTAAATAAAAAAGATAAACCTCATATGAATTGGTCTTGGAGCAACTAAATATAGAATAGTAGGCTCTCTCAATGATAGGCTAGAGTTATTACAATAGTCCCTTTTATGACAAGAGTTAAGAGAGTGAATAGTGAGCAAATTATATGCTTTATGGAAACAACACCAAATGAAAAGAATAAATTATAATAGAATGGGAATAATTCTTTGGCGATAAAAAAGGCCTAGAAGGCATTAGTTCCTGAGAAAAGTAAGTAAAGATTAGCTAAAAGAATTATAAGGAATTTAGGGTAATGACTATATCCCTAAATTTTGAGGACAAAATTTTTACTTAGAGGGAACAGAGTCATATCTCATGTTTTCTAAATCTTAAGACACCAAAAGGAAGGTGAATAATTATGATAATGAAAGACTAGAAGTCTGGATAAGAAGAAAGGAAAGAGCAAAAAGAGTGAAAACTAAGCCAAAGTGTTTAAATGAAAGAAATCGATGTACTAATGTGAAAATTGTAATTTTAAGCAAAATTTTAGAAACTAAAAACCAAGAACTTTAAATGCCAAAATTAAGCTCACTTGAGTTCTCAAATATCCTAAAAGCTATAGGGACCGTCAAAATGGCTAAAACCCTTACATTGTAAGATTTAGGATATCAGCTAACTATAACTTTGATTGAATTTTTGGAGATGGTTTTAAATCCAAAAAACTTCCAACTAAATGTTTTTAGTGAAATAGAGAGCCTCAATTTTTATATAAAACTTATGGCTTTTAAAAAAAAGATTTAAAACAAGTTTAAATGGAAGGGTCAAAGTTTGGGGATGTAAATAAAATTTTTAGAATTGTTTATAATAAAATATTGTTTATCACAATGCATCCTTCATACATTTCTTTATTCCATTGACTTGCATCAAATTTTTAGCATTTTGAAGTTCCTTTAATGGCGTCAATGGAGAGAGGAAGTAAGAGAAGGCAGGAGCAAAGATTTTAAGGTATTTTTACACACTTTTTGCTTCCTTCTCAGTTAGAAAGATTTATCTACTTATCAAGAGCTCTCTTTCTATGGTCTTAGTTTTTCAAGAAGAGGACTTTGCAGTTTTCTAAGGGAGGAAAAAGAGATCTTTTTCAAAAAACTAATCGAAGTAAATTGAAGAGCTCCGATAAAGGATCATTTTGATGTAAGAATCAGTTAGTAGAAAGTTTTAGATTTTGAACCCTAGAGTTTAAAGTGCCTCTTGTAAAGATAAAGAGGCTTTTTTCCATGCCTTTATGTACTTTAATGATAGTATAGAGCATGTAGAATTAGAATATCACATGAATTTAGCAAGAAATTGGCAAGTTCGAAACCTGAAATGGTTAAAACAGACATATAATGAGTTTGAAAATGTATCTTTGACCGTGGAGACCTTAATGGATGAATTTGGACGTGAAACTCAGTAGGCACTAAAAGTTTCACATGAGTGAAAGTTTGCAATTTTTGGATTAGTACAGAATATTTTATGAATTTTCAAAGTTACCCTAGTAAAACTCTCCTATATCAATTTTGGTCTCTGGTACAACCACAATTTTTGTACTCTTTGAGGGACCAAATGGATTTATTTTAACTTGAAATTTTTACAGTAACTAGGGCACATCAAGAGCCTTTGAACAAGTTTTAGTTTACCCAATTGGACACTCCTACCCAGAGTTATGAATTTTCAAAATTAGCATTAGAAAACTATTCTATAGCAGGAACTAACATCTGTTTTTTTTTTTTAAGAGACCATGTGAATTCAATTAAATATGAGATTTTTAAATAGAAAGTACATATCACAAGCTTTCCAAAAAGGTATTATTTGCCTGATTTGGAGGTCCTTATCCAAAGCTATGCAATTTTAAAATTAAGCTATAATATGTGATATATGAGGGACTTGAGTGGCATACAAGCAAGTTAGCTTAGATATGCATTAGTTACTTATTTCCCATGCTTAATATGATATTTTAGGCATGTTAAGATGGCTAGAGTGGTCTTTCGGTAAGAAAACTAAGAAGTGGAGAATTAAGCTAATAAAAGTCAAGTAAAAGAGACAAATGAAAATAGTTAAATAAAGTAAAAGGCAAAGTAAGAAGTTTAGGATCAACTCTTGATCTCTCAAGTAGCTATCCCTCTCTATCTTACATGTAGTTGAATGTTTGAATGAGTTGAGATGCTTGTATGTGTGGTTGCTTAATGCATTCATAAGTTATGCTTACATCACATGCATTGTATTTCCTCATGGCATTCTTATATGTAATGATATGTTTGAGATTTGCTATTGAGATTTTCTTGAATCTCATCCCTATTTCCATTCTTCCCACTAACTAGTGCTAGGTGGAAGTCCCAGTATCCATAAAGGAAAGGAAACAGAATGATGTGTGAAATTAAAACATTATGGATTATACATATATTTGATTTTGTTGTATTATTATAATGAATTTATATGTTGAGTTGACTCCTCAATGATGCAAAATATGAACTACTATGTTGCTAAATAGTGATACAACCTTAGTTAAGTTTGTATAATATCAGATAAAGATGTATGTCTAATTATTTTTATTTGATAATTTTATTATCTGTATTTTCTATGTTTATAAGTTTTGAGCTTAAATGTGACCATTTAATTGGTCTGAATAGCTAAGTTTATAAAGATAAACTTTGCTGATTTTTTCTTAGAATGTAAGGTGAAGTTTTTAACTTTTAATTGATAAGGTAATTGAAAGCAAAGGATTACCAATGGATTATTCATGGAAATTGAAAGGACATGGAATTATGGAAAAGTAAATGAATGCATTTTCAAAATTTTTGGATTTAGTATGTACATGTATGAGTAAATGGGTTTGATGAACCATAATAGCTAACAAAAGAGCTTGATAGTTAAGGTGTTACATATTATCTTTTATTTCTTAACTGTTACTCTTTCTTTTGTGTCCTTCCCTTCCAAATTTGAAGGGATTGAGTCTACTTCTTATAATAAATTTTCAACAAAAAAATTCAATAAAACTTTTTTTTCCTTTTATTATCACTTATCAACATACCAAATAATCATTTTTCTTCTTTCTACAAATATATATATATAATTCATAACTTATACAGTGCTGTTAACGAACTATGTGAAGTATGCCTGTGAACTATTCTTTGGGTATTCAGATATACCAATCCTGAAAGAATTTGTGAAGTGAAATGCCAAACTAAATGTTCTTGCAATGCACCATGTTCCAAGATCTTGTTTAGTGAACCAGGTTTGATGAGTTCCATATATAGAGAAATTTGACTTCCAACCTACAAACACATAAACCAATTATGTACAAGAATTTATAGCTACTTCAGAAATAAGTGATCCAAAATTGATGGTTTCCTCATCATAAATTTGGAGACTACTTACTATTTCATGGCCATAAAACTGTACAATGTTTGGATGTTTCAGTTTACTGAGAATTCGAATTTCCTAAAAAGAGGAAAAATTAGAAAGAAGATGGAAAAATTTGAATAATATAACCTATAAATTACAAATATGCTTATTTTCAAATATGTTGCTTGTTAGACATCGACATTGTCATCATATATGTGCAAAACATTTCAAAACAATATATATACATGTGATAAAGGCTATTTGCATATATTTTAATCCTCCTAATTTGGATATTTTGATAAATAATCATGGCTTATTGCATTTAATTAGATGAGTTTTTACTTTATTAGCCATTTATGCACTCTATGAATTAAATTGCAAAATTATTGGTTTTAATGCATAAATTTGTTTAAATAATTTTGTAAAGTTTTTCCTACTTGATATTGTTTCTATTATTTTTTAGATTTCAATGGGAAAATGTAATTTAAATGGAGAAATTGATTTGAAGGAGAGATACATGTGGTTGGAAGAATGGAAGAGAAGGAATGTGCTGCTTCCATGAATTCACACCAATCATGTGGCAGAAGGTCTTCCAAGTCTAGGAAGCTACACCAAATCATGCTACACATGTCCGTAGCTCACTTGCATGTCCCTGCAACCTCCAGCTCACTTCACTCTCTCACACACATCACTTCAATCTCTCACATCAGGTCAGCACACACTCAAATGCATGGGTTCATGTGGAAGCTTAGGGCTAAGACTTTACACTCACGTTGCCTTACAAAACCACACACAACTTCCATATATTCTCACTCATGTATCATTTACACACATCCACTCTCATCCACTTCACACAATGCAGCACCTTTATTTCCATGTAAACACATGTAGTGTGCTTCACTCTCAAACATGCACGTATGACATCATTCTTACACTCATGCGACACTCCGGCTTCTTACACACACTCACAAGTCACTCATTCCACATAGCACTCCACTCTCAGACTCACACATACACACATGCACGTTGCCACATTACATATACATTCACTTGAGCTTACTAAGTCTAGAGGAAGGTCCAAAAAGCCATGGGTCCACTCTCCACGTTACAAGCACATGGGCAACATTAAACTCATGTGCACAAGCTACTACATGAGACTGAAGCTATGGGTTTAGGGTCTAGAATGAATCCACAGAGTACATGAGAAACAAGGAGGAGATTCACATGATGAATGAAGACATGCACATGCAGATTCTGACGTGGAAATTACGTAAAGAGTAGCTACATGTGGGAAGGCTTCTCGAGGAGAAGAAGCTCAAGTAAAGAAACATGGGAAGTCATGAGAGAAGAAGGTTTCACGTGATTATTAAAAAGAAAAGAAAGAAGCATGTGAGGAAGAGCATATGGGTAGCAAATTAAGCTAACGTGGAAATCGTGACTGGCAGTTGTAGGAAAAAACACACACGAGCAGAATGTGAGAATGAATAGACTAGAAAGCTCACGTGGGAATGAACCATATACAATCACATGGAAGGGAGGCTCAGGTTTTAGAATAGGAAAGCAGAGCACGTGATTTATTAAAAGAAAATAAAGAAGCTATGGGTAGATTAATGCATCTCAACCATCCATCCTGAGAATGAGTGAGTGCATCGTCGTACAACCCTCAAAATAATACTAGGCTGATAAAATATGTAGCGAATGGCACAACCTAGGTCATCTCCCTTGGAATTGGCGTTCAATGCTTCATTGAGTTTTCTAAATATTAAAAGACTCTAAAATTTCCTAAACAAGGGGATTTTGATTTACTTAACTATCCTAAAACTAATTTGAATTAAAATTCCTAAATTCTACCTAATTATATGGATTATGGTCGAAAGATGGACTTGTGACTAGTTTCAGATTCGTCCCTTGGTATCCACTATCCTTATCCTAATCTAATTGTGATTAATTCTGGCCTAAGAGTCCCTAATCATGTTCATAACAATTTATCTTGAGTAACCACGCAAGATTCAAGAAATCAACGATCTAATGTTGAATTGAAACCTCACATCCAAATTAAATTGTCAATTCTTGTTTTTAAGATCAATGAACACTCAATTTGATTGATTAACTAATTGATTAACCTCTGAATCATCCTAAATATTTAATTAACCAACTAGACATTAAGGAATCTTCAAATTAAACAATTAAGCTCACTCATGTATTTTATCGAACACCTTCGAAGCATACATGGAAAGTCAGATAATATTAAAATTAATCAGATCAATTAATTAACAAAAATACTTCCTAATTAATGTCTAACCAGCCACTAATTATAATTACACAAATTTCCTTATCAAATATATCTTAACCAAGAAAATAAATGAAAGAGAAAAAAGTGTAGGAAAAATAGAGAAATCATTAGCCAAAATTCTGAATTTTCTCCATGGATTCAAGCTTCTCCAAGGATTCCTCCTAGCTAGCCTCAAGATGGATGATTAGAACTTCATGGAATGTGGAGATGGATTGAATGAAGAAGGTGTGATGAATGGTAGATGAATGATGGTTTTTTTCCTGGTGGCCGAATGAATGAATATATAGATGATGGAATGGAGTTGCGTGAATGGAATGGATTCAATGAATGAAGGAGGCGTGAGTGGGCTGGAGTTCTGGACAATGTGAATCAGAGGCGTATTGAATAATGATTCTGCCCGAGTGTATTTTAGTTCTTTAATGAATCACGTGCTACTTCTTAATTCAATTTCACGTGGAAAGCTTCTTGCCCAGCGTTCTCTCCTTGTCTTACAACGTGGCTTTTATCTCTGCTCAACTGCTCTTCTTTTACGTGTTCCACGCTTCCCAGCACTTCTCCCAGCTCATGCTTCATTAATCCACGTGGTTTTTTTCTTCCTGCAGCTGCCAGTTCTCTTCAGCTTATTCTCCCAAGCACAGCGTTTCCTCTCTTCCCATAGGTTCTGCATGTTCTCCACGTTCTGCACTACATGCTTTTTAATGCGTTGTTCTCTCCGTATTTTGGTCTAGAGCTTGCTCTATTCTTCTTCACGTTGCTACGTTCTTCATGCTCTGTTTTCTACGTAAAAATTGTAGCAAACACATTCTGCACCACGTTGAAACTGCAGCTCCTTCCATTTGCTCGAATTTGTTCTGTGCTTGCAGCTCCTTTAGTTGCTTGAGTTTTCTGCTGGATTTTCTGCATTTATTCATGCTCTGTTCTGCTGTTCAGACTGAAGAGAAAAGCTTTTCAAATGGCATTCATTCTTTCCAGTTTTCTCTGCCCAGTTCAGCGTCATTTCAGCTTTATACCCGCGGCTTTTCTGCTCGAGTCTCCTCCTCAACCAGAAGCAAACACGTCGGCCTTCTTTTCTTATTTTCCATGCAAGCTTTTCACGTTCTGAAGCTTCCTCGTGCAGCTCGTTCAGCTGCTTCTTCTTTGCCTCTGCATGCAACTAGCTCTCCCATGCATGCTTCATCGTTTTCTCTGTTTGCATGAATGTGAGTTCACGAGATAGCTTCAGCATGGTTTCCACGTACTGCAGCTCCTTCACTTCATCATAACCTGTGATTTTTCTGCTTCTTCGTGTACCATTCAGCTTGTGTTTCTCGCCTGAACTCCAGCCCAGCTCCCAGCTTTCTCTTGCTTCTGTTGTTCTTCATTTTGCTCTCAACTTCAACGTGTTGCTTCTTATCCTTCACGTCATCTTCCACGTTGAACAGAACCATGCATCTAGCTTCTAATCACCTCTGTCTCACGTGTTGTAGCTATGCCTCACTTATTCATTCCTTACATGTTTTCTTCCTCTTAATTCAGCTTCCTGAAATTCGTGGCTTCTGCATTTGCTGCTTCTTCTTTTCAAGCTCAAGTGTGCAGCTTCATCTCACGCATATACATATATATATCCAGATTTTATTTGCACATAATCTGCATATAAACAAAGGAGAGAAAAATGCACTAAAATACTTTATGCGCTTAAAATCATCATTTTTTCAATTTAATTCAATTTAATTTTTCAATTCATTTGCCCAAAAGAAAATTCTGCACAAAATTAAAAAGTGTTTTAAAGATTGCAAATATTTAATCATCAAAGAATTTTGGAGAATAAAATCTTAGCAATTTAAATCCAAAAATCCTCCTAATTAATTCAAAATTGTATTATTTTCCAAAATTAACCACAAATTCAAATATTGTATAATAAATCCAATTAAGCTTAAATTAATCATTAAAATCAATAATAAATGCGGATAAAAACATATGAAAATTAGCACTTATCAATTCCCCCACACTTATCTCTTTGCACTCCTGGGCAAAGCTCAATATCAAAGGACAACTAATGGAATGACAAGTAGGAAAATGAAAGTGAAAAATCACAAGTTAAGGAATGGTCAAGACTCTTCAACACTTTAACAATCTAAGGTAACTTCACTTGCATCAAGAATTAAGCTCCATGGCAATTTCATTTGAAAAGAATGAATCGAAATGCATAGCCTCTCACATGGTTTAGTATTTACTCTCAACTCTCAAGTGTTTAGGCAATATGGATCACTCAAGTTCCACCTATCAAGGCACCACTACCATAAGCTTGTCAAGCTTCTAAGTCTCCACCACTCATGCCAAATGCAAAGCACAAATCAAGAGGACTTTATTAATGGATGTAATGGGGCTAAGGAAGTGAAATAAATGGATGACTAAAACAAGGGGAAAAACAACTAACAAATGGATACCTTAAAGATCTCAAGAGCAATAATGAGACTTAGGATAAGGAAAATATGCATTTTGATTTTCAACAAGTATAGGCACTATAAACTCAATTTGTAAGACTTCCCTCTTTTGATTTTCTTTTCTTCCTTTTCTTTTCTTTTCTTTGCTCTTTTTTTTTTTCAATTGCTTTCTTTTTTGCTTTTCCATCTCTTTTTTTTTTTCGTCTCTATCTCTTCTTTTTTTTGCATTTTTTTTTCTCAAGACAATTTCCTCAACTTTTAATAACCATGGCCTAAATGCATGTAAGACACATATTTTCTCATCCCAATTAGATGTAATGCTCCTTAAAATCCCTAAAGCATCCTAAAACAAGGTGGGAAACATATTTAATGGCTATAGGCTAACAAGAAAAGAAAACAAGGTTCAAAGTGGCTAAACAATGGATAAAATGCATGTAGGTTGGCTTTTTGGCTCACTAGTTATAAAAGAAACGAATGCCTCATCATTTTCATGCATGCAATTGCAAATATAGTCTCAACAAAGAATCAAGACAAGTTCTAGAGTGAAAACAGAGATAGGTGAATACACACTAGAAATGAATAATTCAGGCTCAAATTCTCACTAGCTAATGGCTATCAACTTATTCATTGAAATCAAATTCATTGCCACTTCACTTGAATCAAGACACAAGATCTATTACTTATCATGTCTAGGTGAATCCAAATCATAATCATCTCAACTTGTAACTTTCACAGGAAAACTGAAGAGAATCAACATTTTTTTAAAAAAAAAAATTTCCAATTTTTTTTTTTTTTTAAATAGGGACAAGATAGAATGGAATGAAATAACTCTCCCCCCCACACTTAAATATTGCATTGCCCTCAATGCCAGCACACAATCCAGTGAACAGATAAACAGCACAAAATAAAGAGAGTGAAAGGAGAGAATACAACCGGATGAACTTGAATCGAAGATCTCAAGGTAGGCTCAGATTTCCATGTAGCTGGTTAGCAACCTTTTATTACCTACAAAATAAAGACAAACTGTAATGCAAAAAAAGAAAAAAAAAAGAAAACTACATCCTAAACTAAATAGAACTATATTAAATATCAACTAATCATACGTATCAAAAACTAAAATTAAAACTGCTTTATTCCTTCTTAATTCAAGAAATTTAAGTTTCACTACTTTAAAACATTTGGATTGATTATGTAGTGATGACTCATGGACTTCCTTAACCATCAGTAGTTTCAGAAAGTCAAATTCAGCAATTTCAGGAGCAAGAAAAGAAGGAAAATCAAATTTAAGACATTTAAAATCAAAGAAAGGAATTTTAAAATCAAAAATTTCTAAAAATCTATCAAAGCTAATAAAATCTACTGGACTTCCATCAATAAGAGTCACTGCATCAATAGAAAAATTTAATTGTAACTTCTCACAGTCCTTTGAGTTCAAGGTGTCTGTCAGTTGCTTTTTCTCAGTTGGGAGTGTCCGCGGCTTATTGGAAATTACTTCACCAATTTCAAGAATTTGTTCAGGACTCTCAATAAGAGAAATAGTATCTTCCCTGACCAAAGAGACATCAATAGGCTCACAAGATTCTAAACAATTATCAATAACAAAATTCGATGTCTCATTAGTATCAATAATAGCACAAGCTTTAGTAGAATTTTCAACATCAGCATCATCACTATGCATGCCCTCATCAATGCTAGTATGATCAGGAGAATCAATCTCATTAATAGTTTTAGTGCAAGCAAAGGACTCTATGGATTCAACAGATATATCAGACTCCAGAAACTCATTAATCTCAGCACACATAGGACATGCATGCATATCATCACATAAGCATTTAAGGGTTAAGTCTGATTCATCAACAATAAGCTGCTCGACAATTTCATTGTCTACATCATTATCACATGCTATTTTCATTGTTTCATCAGTCATACCATCATAGGCTAGTAAGGAATCATGTTGATTAGGATATGTGAGGAACTCACTAGTCTCAATGAAAGCATTAATTTGAGAGCATCTATCATATATAGTGGTTCCAGCACACACACAATCAAGAGATGCATTCAAATCAACTATATCACTCGGTTCAGATGGCATGCTATCCCTAAACTTAATAGATGCATCATCAACAGACTTGTTAACCAATTCCATACCAGGAACAAAATGATCATTACATTCTAGGTCACCCCCACACTTGTCTACTACCCTAGACTCAAAAGATTTATCATTAATAAATTCAGACATGAATTCATAACTACAATCACAGCTAAGAGTAGAAATTCCAAGTGCATCAGTACACAAGGATTCATGAACATTTACAATTGTATCAATTTTGTTCAATGAATTGCCACAATTAACCAAATCAGGGGATTCAATGATAATTTCCTCATCAACTTCCTCATTATGCAGTTCAGAATCAACAACATTATATGCATCAGCAATCACAGTGCTATCAAGCAAACTAGATTCAGTTTCAACAAATTGCAAAGTATTAGAAGATGGAAGGATATTACCCGATGAATAGGACTCTTCCTCCTCTAAACATTCCCTTCTAATTTGTTCGTCAATTGATTTATTAGCACTTGAAGTCGATTGATTCATTTGAAATCCTGAATCCGTCATGAGGTTATCTGCCATTTGCTGGTCTAGGAGTTGCACCCGTTGGATCATTTGCTCCAATTGTTGGTTTTGAATAATACACGCTTCTATTAGCTGCTCTTCCCAACTTGGTTCCTTTTGGACCTCTTGTTGCATATACCCCTCATGATAATTGTAAGTTTCATACTTTGGCTCTTGGCTATGGAAGGTGTGGTATGGCCCATAATTATGGTGGTAATTGGGGTGTACTCCATATGAATTGTGGTATGGTTGGTAGCATGGTTGCTGGACTTGTTGGGCTTGTTGGACTTGTTGCTCTTGTCTCTGTTGTTCAAGAAGAATTTGAAGCATTGACATGGCTTCATCTAATTTCTGAGAAATCCTATGCTCTACATCATATACACCTTGATTAGAATAATAATATGGATCCATTTAAAGCAAAGAAAAATGAGAAATTCAATTAATTTCAATAAGAAAAATCACTAACAAGTTATAACTAAAATTAATCCTAATTCAAGAAAATAAAATTTTAATGAAACTAAGACTTACTTAACTATCAAAAACACTCCTAAACAGAGGTTAATGATGTAAAATAAACTCAAAAAAATTAAAGAAATTAAATTCGAAAAATTTGAAAAATTCCTAAAAAATTCGAGAAAATACTAAAAAATTCAAAAAAGTGCCTTAAACGTTGGAATTTGGCCAAAAAATGGTGTACCAAATAGCTTTGCTATTATTTTTGCTCAAAACACCCAAAAACCTTGGAAAACAAAGTTTGAGAATTTTCTGGGCGCTTAAAACAAAAATTTTAGCAAACAAGACACTTGACGCGTAACACCGAAATCAGCCAATTCCAAGTTCAAAACAAAAGAAAAATTAAACCAAAATAGAACAAAAATAGAGCTAAAACACCTAGAAAACTTTCTTCAAACAATTGAGAATCCAATTCCCTGGCAACGGCGCCAAATTTTGAGTGGATCGTCGTACAACCCTCAAAATAATACTAGGCTAATAAAATATGTAGCGAATGGCACAACCTAGGTCATCTCCCTTGGAATTGGCGTTCAATGCTTCATTGAGTTTTCTAAATATTAAAAGACTCTAAAATTTCCTAAACAAGGGGATTTTGATTTACTTAACTATCCTAAAACTAATTTGAATTAAAATTCCTAAATTCTACCTAATTATATGGATTATGGTCGAAAGATGGACTTGTGACTAGCTTCAGATTCGTCCCTTGGTATCCACTATCCTTATCCTAATCTAATTGTGATTAATTCTGGCCTAAGAGTCCCTAATCGTGTTCATAACAATTTATCTTGAGTAACCACGCAAGAATCAAGAAATCAACGATCTAATGTTGAATTGAAACCTCACATCCAAATTAAATTGTCAATTCTTGTTTTTAAGATCAATGAACACTCAATTTGATTGATTAACTAATTGATTAACCTCTGAATCATCCTAAATATTTAATTAACTAACTAGACATTAAGGAATCTTCAAATTAAACAATTAAGCTCACTCATGTATTTTATCGAACACCTTCGAAGCATACATGGAAAGTCAGATAATATTGAAATTAATCAGATCAATTAATCAACAAAAATACTTCCTAATTAATGTCTAACCAGCCACTAATTATAATTACACAAATTTTCTTATCAAATATATCTTAACCAAGAAAATAAATGAAAGAGAAAAAAGTGTAGGAAAAATAGAGAAATCATTAGCCAAAATTCTGAATTTTCTCCATGGATTCAAGCTTCTCCAAGGATTCCTCCTAGCTAGCCTCAAGATGGATGATTAGAACTTCATGGAATGTGGAGATGGATTGAATGAAGAGGGTGTGATGAATGGTAGATGAATGATGGTTTTTTTCCTGGTGGCCGAATGAATGAATATATAGATGATGGAATGGAGTTGCGTGAATGGAATGGATTCAATGAATGAAGGAGGCGTGAGTGGGCTGGAGTTCTGGACAATGTGAATCAGAGGCGTATTGAATAATGATTCTGCCCGAGTGTATTTTAGTTCTTTAATGAATCACGTGCTACTTCTTAATTCAATTTCACGTGGAAAGCTTCTTGCCCAGCGTTCTCTCCTTGTCTTACAACGTGGCTTTTATCTCTGCTCAACTGCTCTTCTTTTACGTGTTCCACGCTTCCCAGCACTTCTCCCAGCTCATGCTTCATTAATCCACGTGGTTTTTTTCTTCCTGCAGCTGCCAGTTCTCTTCAGCTTATTCTCCCAAGCACAGCGTTTCCTCTCTTCCCATAGGTTCTGCATGTTCTCCACGTTCTGTACTACATGCTTTTTAATGCGTTGTTCTCTCCGTATTTTGGTCTAGAGCTTGCTCTATTCTTCTTCACGTTGCTACGTTCTTCATGCTCTGTTTTCTACGTAAAAATTGTAGCAAACACATTCTGCACCACGTTGAAACTGCAGCTCCTTCCATTTGCTCGAATTTGTTCTGTGCTTGCAGCTCCTTTAGTTGCTTGAGTTTTCTGCTGGATTTTCTGCATTTATTCATGCTCTGTTCTGCTGTTCAGACTGAAGAGAAAAGCTTTTCAAATGGCATTCATTCTTTCCAGTTTTCTCTGCCCAGTTCAGCGTCATTTCAGCTTTATACCCGCGGCTTTTCTGCTCGAGTCTCCTCCTCAACCAGAAGCAAACACGTAGGCCTTCTTTTCTTATTTTCCATGCAAGCTTTTCACGTTCTGAAGCTTCCTCGTGCAGCTCGTTCAGCTGCTTCTTCTTTGCCTCTGCATGCAACTAGCTCTCCCATGCATGCTTCATCGTTTTCTCTGTTTGCATGAATGTGAGTTCACGAGATAGCTTCAGCATGGTTTCCACGTACTGCAGCTCCTTCACTTCATCATAACCCGTGATTTTTCTGCTTCTTCGTGTACCATTCAGCTTGTGTTTCTCGCCTGAACTCCAGCCCAGCTCCCAGCTTTCTCTTGCTTCTGTTGTTCTTCATTTTGCTCTCAACTTCAACGTGTTGCTTCTTATCCTTCACGTCATCTTCCACGTTGAACAGAACCATGCATCTAGCTTCTAATCACCTCTGTCTCACGTGTTGTAGCTATGCCTCACTTATTCATTCCTTACATGTTTTTTCTTCCTCTTGATTCAGCTTCCTGAAATTCGTGGCTTCTGCATTTGCTGCTTCTTCTTTTCAAGCTCAAGTGTGCAGCTTCATCTCACGCATATACATATATATCCAGATTTTATTTGCACATAATCTGCATATAAACAAAGGAGAGAAAAATGCACTAAAATACTTTATGCGTTTAAAATCATCATTTTTTCAATTTAATTTTTCAATTCATTTGCCCAAAAGAAAATTCTGCACAAAATTAAAAAGTGTTTTAAAGATTGCAAATATTTAATCATCAAAGAATTTTGGAGAATAAAATCTTAGCAATTTAAATCCAAAAATCCTCCTAATTAATTCAAAATTGTGTTATTTTCCAAAATTAACCACAAATTCAAATATTGTATAATAAATCAAATTAAGCTCAAATTAATCATTAAAATCAATAATAAATGCGGATAAAAACATATGAAAATTAGCACTTATCAATGAGCATGGAAGGCACGTGATCATAAAAGGAGATTAACACACTCAGGTAGAGAGGGAGCAATTAATCCATCCATTCATCTAGAACCATTCACTTTCATTCTTCTCCATCGCCGTAGCTTTTGCTTCCCCATTCCTTCTCTGTCCATTTATTCCATGAAGCATTAATTTCCTCTTGTGGCTAGCTTGGATGAAGAACTTGGATTGAAGCTTGAATCCATGGAATCTACCAAAGGATTTTGGGCTAAGATTTCTATCTTATTTTCTCTCTTTCTATATTAATTTTTGTTCTTGAACTTGCTTGGTTAAGCTTGTAATTGACTAAGATTGATATAGTTTATAATTAGTGGCTAGTTAGATATTAATTAGGAGAGTATTTGAATGATTAATTGATTGAGTTAAGTGCTAGATTTTTATTTTCTTATATTTATCCATATGTGCAATCAAAGTGTTTGATGAAATGCATGTGAGAATCGGTATGCTTAATTGTTTGATTTGAGGATTCTTTAGAGTTTAATTGGTTAATTGAATATCCTAAGGTAATAATTCAGAGGCTAATTGATTGATTAATTAATCAAATTTAGTGTACATTGATCTTAATGACAATAATTAATGATTTGATATGGGGTTGGGTTTCAATTCAACATTAACTTGTTAATCTCTTAAATCTTGTGTGATAACTCAAGATGCATTGCCATCAACACAATTAGGAACTCTTAAACCAGAACATTAATAACTAAATTAGGATAAGGATAGTGAATACCAAGGGATGAATCCAAAGCTAGTCACAATCCATCAGTTGCTTATTAGTTCATGCATTTAGGTAGTAATTAGGAGCTTTATTTCAATTTAAATTTTAGTTAGTTTAATTAGATCAAACCCCCTTTAATTTAGGTAGTTCTAGGATCCTCTTATACTTAGAAAACTCAATTAAAAATTGAAATCTATTTCCAAGGAAGACGATCTAGGTTGCATCCTATATTGTAAAATATCATCCAACCCAGTTTATTTTGAGGTTGCGCGACACAACCGCTCAACATGCTAATATTTTCTTAGCCTTTACACATGCCAAATGTGACTTGAACTTCTATGGACATGACTTAGAATATAACATAATGACTTTAAAGACTGTGTTTCATAATTAAATTGTAACAATGGAAAGATCTTGATTAGAGATTGTAGTTTGAGGATCGCCAATGTCAAACATCTCCTTAATTGCGCAAGATTGCCTATTTTGACTACCAGAAATGAAAAATACATTTTAATGGCTAGATAAGTATTTTAGTTTATTAGGATACATCACATATTTCATTAATTATTTATTAAGAAATTAAATTAAGACAATATGAACAAAATATCAATTTAATCAGAAATCTAGTATACCTATTCAAGGCTTGATTGAACTACTCCATATCGACCACTCCCAAGACGTTTCTTTTTTTTCCATTGGCTAAAAGTTAAACTAACAGCTGCCAAAAGTGAGAAAATTGTAAAGGCGTTAGTATGTTGGCCATCCAAACTTCATCAGCAATTGACTTGGAAGGCCTCATTCTATATGCGTCATAATTCCCAACTTAGAGGTGAAAGTGTAATTGGGTCTTCCACCTTGTGCATAGTGTCTTTGGACTATTTCTCATTTAGTGTTTATTCACATTAATAACATGTGCATTGTCTTCTATTCTGTTATGTTAGTTTATGTCAGTTGAATAAGCCATTAAGGGGAGTTATGAATTTGGGTATTAGGAAGGGGAGGAGGAATGGATGTATAAACAATAGTAATTGATGCATAGAGGGGGAAGAGAAAAATGAAGTGTGACTGGTATTGAGTACCAACCTTCAAACTCTATACTAAATTGGTATCAAAGTTGCGATTCATGGCTATGGCAAAAGACACTCGATCAAATGGCTACATGTGTGAAGTAGAGTAGAAAGTGAATGAATTGCATTCTTTAGTGTCAAGGATCAATGTGAACATGGAGAAGTTGGAAACTCGCATGGAATCATTGCTCACAAGGATGGAGAACTTGATTGGGGAGTTGGCTATGAAGCTTCTATCATCGACAAGAGCAAAGACGGTTGACGAAGTTAATGACACTAATGGAGCAACTAGTGCTGCTCATGCTAATTGGACTACCTATGGTTTCCCCCAATTTAGATTGTATAACAAAAACCAAAATGGACATCAATTTCCAACTAAGTTTTCAAAGATAGAAATTCTTCAATTTGATGGCTTTGACTTCAAAGCTTGGTTTCTGTGTTATAATCAATTTTTTGATATCGATGAAATGCCGATGGAACAAAGAGTGAAGTTGGTTACAATGCATTTGGAAGGAAAAGTTTTGTAGTGGCATCAGAGCTTTATTATGGAGACGTTAGCTAGCTAGAGTATCTTGACGATTTTAGAAGTTGGTTTGGAGACTTCTTTTTGGAAGTGATCCGATAGCTGAGCTCACAAAACCTAATGCAAGAGGGAGCTGTGATCGATTATCAAGAGAAGTTTGAGGAATACTTGTCTAAGATTGACATTCCAGAAGAAATTACTTTTAGTTGGTTCCTTAGTAGGCTTAAGGCTAAAATAAAGGCTTAAGTGAATATGTTCAAACCTGTGACTTTAGCTTATGCGATGTATTTAGCAAAGTTACAGGAGACATCCTTCATAGCTTTCCATAACTAACAAGCTACTTATCCTATGAAACTCTATACATCTTATAGCCTAGCCCAATTAGCAAATTTGAACAAATACTTTTATGGTACTTCCCCCTTTAAGAATTCATCTACAATTGCTTCTTTTAAGGGTCTTATGGACAAAGGTGCTTCAGTATCCTCCTATGTTTTTTTAAGCCTATACCCGCAGGTCTTTATAAATCTTCAACTAGTGCAACTTCTGAAAAACTAGTTAAGCAGTTGTTTAAGAGAAAGATGGATGAAAAGAAAAGGAAAGGGCTTTACTATTGGTGTCATAAGAAGTTTAGATTGGACTATCACTACAAGAACTCCTAATTGCATATGTTAATGGTAGATGAAGGTGAATCAGGGGGTGCACTTGATATTATTGAGGAGAACATCATTAGCAATGAAGGAGTGGATAGTACTAGAATTCTAGTAAAGGTTCAATCAAGAATTTCCCTAAATGCTATCACTGGCTCCATATTGGATTCTAAGGAATATTCAACTATAAAGGTGTAAGGATCTATTAAGAGACAACCCATTGTAATACTTCTTGATACAGAAAGTACTCACAATTTCTTGGATATGGGAGTAGTAAAAAAATTGAAGTTCAAGATACATTAGTCATTGGGAGTTAAAGTTTCAATAGCTAATTGGAATCAAGTGCATACACAGCAACAATGTAAGAATTTATAGTGGACTATTGGGGTATTACATGCAAATCAGATTTCCTAGTTATGAATTTGATGGGGTACAATATGATTCTTGGAGTATAGTGGTTAATGACATTAGGTAGCATTACATGGGATTTGAAGGCTCATTCTATGTGCTTCTTACCAAATGATCAATACTGTGTCTATAATGATAGAAGATAAGGAAGTTACAAAGTGGCAGTGTATGGGAGCTAGGCTACTATGCTTTATTCAGCATAAGCCTCAAGGCTAAGACATTACCTCTAATTTAAGTATGCTTAATGCAAATTTGACAACATAATAGTAGCAATCATTGAATCAGTTGCTAGAAGAATTTGTGGATGTCTTTAGGGAGCCTAAAGCTTTGCCACCTTTTAAAGTTTTGACTATAAAATAACTCTTAAAGAGGAAACACCAGTAAGCCTACAACCTTATCGTATGGCTCTATTAAAAAAGATGTCATAGAGGAGTTGGTTAAGGAGATGCTTAGAAATGGAATAATCACACCTAGCACAATGTTTTTTTGTCTCCCTTGTTGTCCTTGTCAAAAAAAAAAAAAGATAATTCATTGGCAGTTTTATGTGAAATATTGGAGATTCAATGCTCAAATGGTGAAGAATAAGTTTCCTATTCCCATTGTAGAGGAGTTAATTAATGAGTTGAAGGGCTTTAAATGCTTTTCAAAGTTAGATTTGTGAGCAGGCTACCATCAAATTTGCATAGACCTAAATGATACTCATAAAACAACTTTTCAAGACTCATGATGGTCTCTACAAGTTTCTTGTTATCCCCTTTGGGCATACTTATGACCCAGCTACTTTCCAAGGGTTGATGGACTCAATTTTTAAGCCCTTCTTGAGGAAATACATATTTAGTATTTTTTTATGATATTTTGATTTACAGTAAATCATGGGAGCTACATTTGCAACATCTTCAGAGTACATTAGTATTATTGAGAAGCCATGATCTCTATGCTAAGTTTAGGAAAGGCATATTTAGGGCTAGTGAAATTGAATATTTAAGGCATATAATATTTGTTTTTAGAGTTAAAGCTGATGAGAAAAAGGTGGCAACTATGCGAGACTAGCCTACACCCTCTAATATCAAGTCCCTTCGAGGTTTCCTTGGACTCATTGGGTATTACCCACAGGTTTGTCAAAAATTATGGATCCTTTATCATCCCTTCATTGAAGTATTGAAGAAGGGGGCCTCCACTTGGCATGGAGAGGTTGAAATAGCTTTTAATAGACTTAAGGAGGTCCACTCCTATCTCAACTCTGCCTAATTTCTCTCTTTCTTTTGTTATAAAAACTGATGCTTTTTATGTGGGGTCTAGGACTATTCTTTTTCAAAAGTGTTAGTAAGTCATTAGCTCCTAATAAGAGGCACTTATTTGCATATGAAAAGGAGTTAATTGCTTTGGTGTCTGTAGTCCAGCTATTACATCCTAAATTTTTCTTAAGTTGCAATACAACCTAAAAAAGGGAGTACTAAAGGACATCATCAAGATTAATAACCTAAATAAACAACAAAAATTAAAAGGCAATCCAAGCAAATCTTAAGAAATTAATCATGATTAATTAGGAGTTACTTGGCTAATTAGGATTAAGGGAAATTGGAGGTCAATTGAAGAAGGCAATAGAGGGAGATATGTTAAAAAACTCCTTAATCATGTGTTGGCTGTCCATATTGGAAGAAAAGCGAGGGAAGACACTTAGTATCACATAAGAAAAACCAATAATTTCCTTAGGATGCAATGCTTTGACCACCTTATACTAAGACACTAAGACAAACTTTTATTCCATTTGGCACATCACCCTCCACCTAAATCCATAAACAAATATGTATATACTCCATCCTTAGTTGCATAGCCGATGGTTGGATAATTTTGCAAATGAATAAGAAACTTAAAAAAAAAACTTATAAGTCAATGCCACCTTGACATCCCACTAGATATATATATATATATATTTGTTCAGTTAGTGGCACTGATGGTTGTGTCACGCAACCTTAAATAAAATTAGGTTAGAAAAGGCTTGTAGATAATGGTGTAACCAAGGTCATTTCTTAAGGAGTTTTTGCCCCTAATTATTTGTGAAAGAGTATTCCAAGTATTACTAAATGAAAATTGTTTAGGGGATTTTGAATTACTGAATTTAATTAAATTAAATGAAAAATAATAAGAGCTAAAAGCTTAAGACTAAATGAAGTTAACAACTAGGAAAATGTGGTAACTAGCCTTTAGATAGACTCCCCAAAATTTAATTATCCTTGCTCCCTTTCTAATGTACCAAAATTTAGATTTAAACTCTTGCTCATTAGTGTATTCTCCATAAGAACTCTTGAATTACCATCTAAGACTCAATTTAGTAATAATTCAAGGAATTCGCAACCATAAGGAACCTTCAATAATTAATCAATTGAGTTAGGAACAAGAACACACAAAAGTGAATCCTAAATGCTCAATAAAATCTGCTGAATAATCCACTTAAAATGCTAATCAACCAATTAGATTAATAAATTCCTTAATGCACAACAATTGCACAAAAACTCTAGCCACTTAATTCAATAATCATTGCATCAATTAGCCTAAAAATAAGAGGAATTTAATAGCAAATTGTGCAGCCACTAAGTTTGGACTTTCCACAAACATTTAGGGATCAAAATTAACATTCAAATGTGAAATTACAATTAATCCACAATTCAAATTAATCCACTAAATTCCAACAATTAAATTCCTAAATTAAAAAGCTAAACCTAGTTAAATTAACAAAGAAATCAATGCTAAAATTAAGAGATAAAGGAAGGAGAATTTATCCATTTGGGAGAGGCAATTTGGACCTTAAATCTGTATCAAGGGAGGTCCAATCTTCAGCTAGCTACCAAGAGAAAATCAAGTACCATGGAAAAGATAAATGGAAGACAATGGAGGAGGGAAGAAGCTAACATCATCAAGCTCCTTTCAGTCAATTTCTTATCCCATTCCCTTCACATTTTTAGAGCTCACCCATAGCGTTATTCTCCAACTCTTTTTCTCATCGCCTTTCGTATTCTTTTTCAGTTGCTCTTCTCTTCACGTTTTTGACTTCTTTTTCTCCTCCTATCACGTGCTCCTCTCATGCCTCATTTAATCCATTTTGTCACGTGTTCTCTACCTTCTCATAAAAAACCCATAGCTCCTTCTTATTAAATAAATCATGTGGCTTTCTTTATCTATTCATTCCCACATCACTTCCCATGTAAGCCTTTCTTCATTGATCTTTACATGCTCCTTCTTCTTGCTTGCCATGAGTGTATTTAATTTTTATTCTATTCAACCCTCTAACTTGTGGCTTCTTCCAGCTTCTTCCTAGCTCATTCAGCTCATGATAATGGTAAACTCATACCTCATTTGCTGCTTCATTCACATATGTTGCTTCCTCTATTCTTACTGCTTCTTCTTTTTCTCTCATTCAGCTCCAGCGTCTTCTTCTTCTTGATGTCCACATGTTTCTTTCCTTACTTCCACGTTAAAGTCTTGCTAACCTGTGGTTACTTCTTTGTGTTAACCTTTTTCCATTTTGCCACATGATACCTTCTTCTCTCTTGCTCATACTTTTGTGTGTGTCTTAGCTTTAGCTTTCTTCACCAATAATCCATAGCTTCTCTTAGCTTTTACTAGTTTCTTCCTCACTTCTTGTTCATGTGACTTCTCATATGTTACTTCCACATATTTTCCACGTTAACCCGTAGTGTCTTATTTATCCTCTGCTCACATGCTCTCCTCTTCTCTCATTTAGCTCACTTTTCTCTTCTAACCTGTAACTATTCTGCTTCATGCTCCCTCAAGTTTGAATGAGTGTGTGTAAAGGAAGTGTGATTTGGTGAGATGGTTTGCATGTGAGTGACCATGTGTGAATGATGTGTTATGTGTCTATGCATCAAGCCATGTACAAATGAGCTGGACATGTGGTTTGTTCAAGTGCTTTATGGATATATGGAGTGAAGTTAAGAGAATTAATGTGGAGAGTAGAGTGTCTAGAGGTTGGACTCATGGAAGCTACGTGGAATGGAGCTATGCAATGAAGTGTATTGTGCATGGTGGATGAGAGAAATGCACGAGGCAGCCTTCTTAAGTGTAAACTCGTGCCTTCTAATCCATGTAAGCTCCTTGTGTGAGTGTGATGTGTGTACATGGAAGCTTGTAAATGAATGTAGCAACTCGTGGTAACTTGAGTGTTGTGGAGTGTGAGTGAATGGTTGAAACATGGTTTTGTTTACATGTGTGTATGCTTATATGGAGTGAAAATGTGTGCATGTGTTTAACTTGAGCTGCCCCTTCCTTGAGTGTTACGTGGAGTGTGAATGATTGTGAATGATGTGAGATGAATGGAATGGATGCATGGCTTCCTATGTATGACTTAGTGAGAGAGCTTGTGTGTCTTCTTCCATCCAAAAATCCTCATTCCAATTTTAATTACTTAACAAAAAGAACAATTAAAGCCCAACTCTTCTCCTTCTCTTCTTTAAATCAAATTCTCATTCAAGCTTTATTTGCCCATAAAAATCTGCACAAAAGAATGAGAAAAAGTTAATAGGAAAAATTTACAAAATTATTTAAAGAAATTTGTACATTAAAATTCTAAAATCTTGTAAATAATTTCCTTGAGTGCAGGTGTGATGACCTTAACTTCTAATCGTGGTAATTAAGCTTAAACATACGGTTAAAAATCATAAACCAAGGTAAGAAATCATTTCAAATCATCAAATTAGGAAAAAGTGAGAAAATTTGAATCTTAATGTTATTAGGGTCATTACCAATCAATCATAACCATTCATGTATATAAGTGAAACAAATCCTCAAATTAAAGCCTTTATATTTATTACCCATTAACTTCCAACTCCCAAGAACCCCTTGTAAGTGCTTCTAAGTTAACCCTTGATGTTGCCATAGGAAAAACCAAGGTTTCTATGTTAATATAAGAGTTTGAGAACCTTCACTGCGGCTAAATGATTTCGCGCTGTGGCCAATTGCTCTCAGGTTCACTTCTTACATCTTCACAGATATCATTGCGGTAAGCCTATATGGCACCGCAGCTTGAGAACCTCTTGGAGCCTACCTCACTCGTCTCTTACTATTGGCCGAGGCCAATTCTCTTTTTCATTGCGGCAAATTCCTCTCTAGAACACCACTAGACTCGTCCCTCGACTTTTGTCACAGTGAATCACTCTCTGGATGACTTTTAGTTTGGCTTCTCACATTTTGCCACAGCTAATTCCACTTTTAGCCACGATGAATTGCTTTTATGTTACTCTCCCTGGGCAACTTCGCCCATATTGGTCGTGGCAAAACACCTTCTAGTCCTATAACTTCTAAAATTTTGTCTCATACACTCCAACTCTCCCTCTGGTGACAGCCTAAGGCCACTCTACCTTAATTTGGGAGGCTCTAATAGCTTTCATTTACCTAATTTATCCAGCTTATCTATCATTACTAGTTTAAGACTTAAGTATTAATTTTTACTCATCCAATTATCATATATTAGCAAGTCCATAGATTAATGATAGCAAAAATTCATGAATTATCAACAATTATCATTCAAATACATATTCCATTAGAGATTCCATGCATCACTAGTTTAGGTGAACATCTAATGTATCATATGATTAAATTTTCGAATAGTAGACCATATCATAAATTCAACAAAATTCATAGCAGATGTTATAAGTTCATACATCCAATACCAAACTAATATAAAGTCTAGCTCCTCAATAGTTATATCCTAAGTAATCGATATATAAACTCCTACACTTGGCAACATGATTACATGATGATGTTATACAAGAAGGAATACAAAATTTAGCATATACTCTACTCAAGTCAGTCCAAGTGTAACCTTTCCCATACGTAGTTGGAGATCTTGAATTTTTCTCCGCTTGCTTCCCTTTATCCTTACTCGAAGAGCCTTCACCTAAAAGTATGATCCCATGAAATGGGATGAGATGCAAATCTCAGTAATTGAGGTCATTTCCATTCATATAATCTAATTTAATTAACATATATGCATGAATCAAAATAAGCATAAGAATTATATCAGTCATATTAGTAAATGAAATGATTAAGCTACTATGATTGTCATCCCATACTAGCAATCATATTTCCACATGTTAAAGGGCAATAACACTGAGAGAGGCCCGTCCACAGCATTCACTCCCCAACGAGCACAACCAGGGCTTAGTGCATCTAGGGTCTGATCATAACCCGGTGCTCGATCGATATACATGCACGGGTGGCTTATAATAGGTAATTATCCAAAGGAGTGGGTTAAGTGGCTTCCTTTGGCTAAACTCTAGTATAAAACCTTTTACAATTCCTCTATTGGCATGTCATCCTTCAAAGTGATGAATGGCGTGCCACCCCTAACTCACATGCCTTATATAGCCAATGATGGTGACAATGCCTTGGTGGACTATAGTTTAAGAGACAATAATACTACTATACAATTGCTAAAATACCATTTGTCTATAGCCCCACATCAGATGTAATATATCACAAAAGAATAGAGTGAGAGGTCCTTTAAGTGGGAGATAAGGTCTACTTGAAGCTTCATCCTTTCCACAAAAACACCCTTAATAATTTTGCTTTACACAAGCTTGCTACTTGCTATTTTGGACCTTATATAGTAGTTCAAAAAATTGGTCTAAGTCGCCTATCAGTTAGAGCTTCCACTGGACATAAGATTACATCCTATTTTCCATGTCTTTCTCTTTAAGAAAAATATGGGCTGAATATTCCAATCAATTCTTTTTTACCTCAGCTGACTAAGGATGGTTATTTTTCTATAGAACCTAAGCACATCTTAGCTAGGAAGGTAGTCAAGTACAGAAATTTGCCTATCACCTAATTTTTGGTACAATGAAAAAACACTAGCCTAAAGATGCCACTTAGGAATCATTAGCTGCTCTTCAGTGGTAGTTTCCTAAGTTTGACACCACAACTCTAACTCATCCTTAAGGACAAGGATGTTTTATAAAGGGGAATCATTGTTATGTGGTAGTAGGATGGAGGCATGTGGATAGCATGTGCATTGTCTTTTATTTTGTTATGTTAGTTCATGTAGTTTAGTAGGCTGTTAGAAGGAGTTTTGCATTTTGTTATTAGGAAGGGGAGGAGGAATGGATGTATAAAAAATATAATGGATTCACAAGGGGGAAGAGAAAAATTATGTATGACTAATATTGATTACCAACCTTTGTAACTTTGTACTAGGGTTTCTCTTTCCTTGTTTAGCTCACTCTTTGGCAACGTTAAAGCTAAATCCCAACCTTTCTTCATGATTCTGAAACTAATTGTTGCCTATAATTTTTATATCAAGAGTATAACATGTGTATAAATATATAAACAACTAACCATAATCAATCTACGAGTGATCATACCTGAACTGATGAAACTCTCGTAATATAATTAGTTGATTGTTGCATAAATTTAATGACAAACATACCATAATCATGTCTACACATTGAAAAAATAAAGCAATTAAGGTTATCATAAAATATTTTTCATTTTAGTAAAGCTGGCAAATTTAAATAAAAATTGGAAACTCACTCATTGGGGTGCAATAGAATATTATTTGCCATTCTCCAGGAGAATTTTATGAATGTCCAACTGATTTCATCCTTAAAGAGTTCATCCAACGCATGCAACTATACATAAAAGATTAATTCTAAAGCATTTAAAGAACAAATTGGTTAATTTTATGAATATCACAACTATCCAACACTTACCAATCTTTTTGTTGTCTTATCATGTTCTTTTTTTTTAATAAATTGAATAGGTAAAGAATCTCATATTTCAACCTCTTGGTTCTTCAAATGAATGATATATAAATAAAAAAAGTCCATATGAATTTTTTTTAATGTGAACAGGGATAAATATCTGAAATAATCATATAACCGTTTAAACATCAATAATCTTAAAGATAAAAAAAATTAACTACAAATAGACAAAATAATAATAATATTATTATTATTATAATACCTTCTCACAACACTCCAAGTTGGACATGTAGTTTTTTCTCATATTTTGGCATTCAGTGATAGCCAACAAGGAACTTACATCACCATTGAGTGTTGTATACTAATTACATGATGAAAGAACCATTAGATATGCTTGAATGAAATTTATTTATATTAAAAAAGTTAACATATATCATAGAATTGAAAAAGGAATGAGAAATTATCGAAAATGTCACAGGTAGATACGAATTCAAAGGCTGAGGGTTTTTCTTTTGCTCAATGTCAATTAAGGTCGCAATAAAAATATCTATTACCTAAGAATACAGGAAATTTGAATACTAACATCATTAAAATCTTGCCCAGTTATAAGAACACAAAATATATTAACATTATAAATGAATACTTATCCACGAATCCAACAAAGTCTTTGGTTTAAGTGCAGTAAATTTAGATTACTTTAAATAAGATTGTGAGGAAGAAAAAAGCATACATTTCTCACTAAAAGAAATTGCAAGAGTGATTTACTCCTTGGAAAAATCAGATATGCATAGAAACATTTACACCAATAATGTAGTTGGAAGTATCAATCTAACCATAAATCAAACACATATTGTATTAGCTACCAATCATGTGTATTCACCCTCTTCAAAATGGAAAAATGGCCAAGTTGCATTTTCTCTTGTTGCTTAATTTTTGTGTTGGTTTGTTCTTGTCGATGACTCTTCCATGCCCATATTATTGGTGGATGTGTAACAATTTGAGAGAAAAGGTACCCAAGAATCTCATGTATATTTGAATAGGCTAGGTTTACAGATTATATGACCATCGGAGGACATAAACTGAAAAGGAAAAAAAATCAAAGCGAATAAAAACTAATCCTTACAAAACAGGAATAGACAAACCATAAATAAACAGGGAATAAAACAAATTAACAGCATTAAAAATAAATATCAATGTCGAGATTCCAGGGATAGGCTGAGATCTTCTAACACTCCCCCTCAAGCTGGTGAATAGATATTTATCATTCCCAACTTGCTACTCAGTTGTTCGAACTTCACTCGTGAGAAAGCGTTACTAAAGATGTTTGCCACTTGAGCATAAGTAGATATATAGAATAAGTTTACAATGCCAACTTCAATCTTTTCTTTTATGAAATCCCTATCCAATTCAACATGTTTTGTTCTATCATGGTGAACTAGATTCTTGACTATCTCAATAGTAGCCTTGTTATCATACCACACAATCATAGGAATATGAGCTTCTAGCTTTAACTCATTTAGGAGCCTGAATATCCATATACTTTCACATATCCCATGAGTCAAAGCCCTATACTCAGCCTCAGCGCTGCTCCTTGCAATAACTACCTGTTTCTTGCTCCTCCAAGTAACTAGATTTTCCCATACATAAGAACAGTACCCAGAGGTAGATCTTTTATCTATTAGAGAACCTGTCCAATCTGCATCAGTATATATCTCAACTGATCGTGACTCCCTTTTACTAAAGAAGAGCCCTTTTCTTAGTGTTAATTTCAGATACTTTAGGATCCTATACACAACTTCCATGTGTTCTTCTTGTGGCTTGCTTAGGAATTGACTTACAACACTCACTAGATAGCTGATATCAGGCCGAGTATGAGATAAATAGATCAATTTCCCCACTAATTTTTGATATCTCAGTGTATCTACTGGCGTTCCACCTTCTTTCTGACACAATTTGGTAGAGGTATCCATAGGAGTATCAATTGGTTTAGAGCCCACCATTCCTGTTTCCTTTAATAGGTCCAAAGTGTACTTTCTCTGAGAGACTAAAATGCCATTCCCAGACCTTGCCACCTCCATACCCAAGAAGTATCTAAGTTTCCCTAAATCCTTTACATTGAATTCTGAAGCTAATTAGTGTTTTAAGTTCTAAATTCCCTTATAAGCATCCCCTGTAAGAATAATGTCATCAATATAGACTATAAGGATAGAGATCTTATTACCTTCATGCTTAACAAACAAGGTGTGATCAATTTGACATTGAGTATATCCCAAATGTATCACCACTTTGGTGAATCATTCAAACTAGGCTCTAGGGGATTGTTTTAACCCATATAAGGATTTATTGAGCTTACATACCTTATTGGGTCTTCCATAGTCATTCAAACCTTGTGGCACTGCCATATATACCTCCTCCTCCAAGTCACCATTCAAGAATGCATTTTTCACATCCAACTAATAGAGTGGCCATTCTAGGTTAGCTATAATGAAGAGCAAAATTTTGATTGTATTCAACTTTGCTACCGGGGCAAAGGTCTCATGGTAGTCTATTCTTTGAGTTTGAGTGAAACCACAGGCCACAAGTCTTGCTTTATGTCGACTAATACTCCCATCAGGATTATATTTCAGGATAAATACCTATTTGCACCCAACAACTGATTTTCCTTTAGGGAGTTCAACTATACTCCATGTCTGATTTTTCTAGAGAGCATTCAGCTCTTCATTAATGGCTTCCAACTAGTTTGAATCCCTCACTGCTTCATTATAGTTGGCTGGAATTTTTTCATTTAATAAGTTAGCAAAAAAATTTTGCAAGCTAGAGGATAAATGACTATAAGCAACAAACTTATTTATAGGATGCTGAGTACAAGATCTTACCCCCTTCCTTAATGCAATTGGCAAATCCAAATTTGTAAGAGTTGATAACAGTTCAGATTCTTGACCATGCTCTGAAATATTGAGAGGCTTTATCTCTGTCACTAGTTCCAGTTCTGGTTCCTTATTCCTCGGTCTTCTTGAGTAGACAGCCAAGTCCCTGTTAGGTTGAGCAACCACCCCTATTTCCATGTTTTCATTAACTGTTGTTCCAGAATTGGTGGTGGTAGGGTCAGTTTCAGGTCTGGTTGGGTTTTCTAGGCAATTTTCTGGGCTTCCAAGTGAGGTAGGGTCAGGTATTTGTATATGATTATCAATGTAGGCTGGATCAATGCTTAATAAATCCCATTCACTACTGTCACTCTCCCCCTGAATGGGTTTTTGAGGGTAATAAGATTGATTTTCCAGGAAAGTAACATTCAAGGTGGTACAATATATTTTTCAAAGTTGGAGAATAACACCTGTAGCCTTTTTGAGCGGGTGAGTATCTAAGAAAAATGCATTTTATAGCCCGATGATCTAGCTTATCTCCATGCTCATTATGAACAAAGGCAACACACCTAAACACTCTTTTTGGAAGGTGTGAAAAAAGATGAGTTGCAGGGTATTGTTCAATGAGTTTTTGAAGAGGGGTTTTGAAGTTCAATGGCTTAGAAGGTAGATGATTGATAAGAAAAGCTGCTATTAGGACTGCCTCTCCCCAGAAAACTTTAGGTACATTATGGGTAATCATAAAAGATCTTGCAATTTCAAGCAATTGTCTGTTCTTACGTTCTACTACTCCATTTTGTTGAGAAGTATATGCACAAGATGTTTGATGCATAATTCCATGTTCCTTTAGGTACTGATTTAGAGATGCACTTAGGTACTCTCTCCCATTGTCACTCCTAAGGATTTTAATAAGTGTATCAAATTGGGTAGTAACCATGGAATGATAATTTTTGAATATTTCAAACAAATCAGATTTTTCATTCATAAGAAATACCCATGTGACTCTTGTATGATCGTTAATGAATGTGACAAACCATCTTGCATTAGAATGAGTGCAAATTTTATGGGTCCCTATATGTCACTATGTATAAGAGTGAAAGCGTGAGAGGATTGATAATCATGAGAG
The DNA here is from genome assembly GCA_026724425.1 of Erythrophleum ivorense. Taxonomy (NCBI): domain Eukaryota; kingdom Viridiplantae; phylum Streptophyta; class Magnoliopsida; order Fabales; family Fabaceae; genus Erythrophleum; species Erythrophleum ivorense. Next base: position 273,044 of record JAIUCV010000370.1, on the reverse strand, counting down.
GGATAGGTAGTACAGGTATGTTTGGCTAATTGGCAAATATCATAAAGAAAAAAGTCACTTTTATTGATGTAATCCAGAAACAATGTTTGCATATAACAGAAACTAGGATGGCCTAACCTATAGTGCCATAACAATAAATCTTTATTCGTAATTCTAGCTGTCATTGCTTCCTTTCCTCCATAGCCTTCACCAGTAACATAGTAGAGCCCCTCAAACTCCTTAGCACTGCCAATCGTCCTCCCTGTGACTAAATCCTGGAAAACACAACCAGTAGCAACAAAGTTAGCAGTGCAATTATGGTGGTTAGTAGTTTTACTTATTGAAAGTAAATTGCACTTAAGATCAAGTGCAAAAAGGACATTTAATAACACCAAATCAGCAGATATCTAAACAGTTCCAATCCCAACAACCTTGACAAAAGTACCATCAGCCACTTTTATGGTTATTCCATCCTCACATGGTTTTAAGTCCTGAAACAGGAATGCATTGTTTGACATGTAATCAGTGGCACCTGAATTAGCTAGCCACTTATTAGTTTTCTATTTCTCACCTTTAAGAGCAAGAATAGCATTACCTGTTCTGGCCACATAACCCTTACTTATTTGTTTCTTAGGTTGCATAGTGCTTGAACCATGTTTTTCAAGAATCTTTCTCAGCAACTCAATTTCAGCCGTACTCAAGTGTTCTTGTTCAGTCTCAGATTTCTCCTCCGGTTCAGCATGGTATCCCTTGTTTTCAGCTCTGCCATCTCTCTTGTTTTGGACATTAGGTGGCCTTCCATGAATTTTCCAGCAATTCTCTCTTGTGTGACCACTCCTACTACAATGATCACACCAGCCCTTGCCCTGCTTCTTATTTTTCTACTCTCTATTAAGACTCTTTGCAGCCATAGCCAATAATTTAGTGATCACCTCTACACTTTGAGTCAAATTCTTCTGAATCTCTTCCCATTTTACCATGTTGAAGGCATCTCTTAATGTAGGCAATGGTTTGGTTCCTATTATCCTACCATGAACCTCTTCAAACTTAGGATTCGACCCTAACAAAAAATCATAGGTCTGGTCTCTGTCCACCAATTTTCTGTACTTTCTGGTGTCCTTTGAGCATGACCAATCTGGTGCATCATATAAATCAATTTGCTGCCAAATCTTTACAAGGGCAGTGTAGTATTGAACCACACCCATATCCCCTTGTTTAAGTTCTCTTATCATTCCCTTTAGTTGGAACAATGCTGTAATGTTTTCCATAGCTAAATAGGTCTGTTTGGCCAAATCCCAGATCTCTTTTGCAGTGCTAGCCAGTAAATAACCCTCACCGATATCTAGATTCATAGATCCTACCAGATCCTACTAGCCAAGTCATAACTGTGTGATTCTCTGCAAACCAAGTCTCATATTTTGGGTCATTACTCGGTGGTTCAGCTGCCTCTCCAGTAATATACTTCTCCTTGCCTTTTCCTTTGATGAACATGCGAATACTCTGGGACCATTGTAGATAGTTGTCTCCATTGAGCTTGTAGGTGACAACAGGCAGGAACGAATCAAAGTTGCTAGTTGGAAGCTACAGAGAATTAGGTTTGGCCGATTCGTGTGAAGTCTTTCCATGTGAACCAGAGTTGGCGTCTTCCAGTTCATCATGAAAAGCTTCCATCGTGCCAAAGTTCAGGGGTACCCACGGCATTGAGTGTGGCACTTTGATACCATGAGAGAAAAGGTGCTCGAGAATCTCATGTATATTTGAATAGGCTAGGTTTACAGATTATATGACCATCAGAGGACATAAATCGAAAAGGAAAAAAAATCAAAACGAATAAAACTAATCCCTACAAATAGGAATAGACAAACCATAAATAAACAAGGAATAAAACAAAATAATAACAGCATTAAAAATAAATATCAATGTCGAGATTCCAAGGATAGGCTGAGATCTTCTAACACAATTAAGCATTACAAATTCAGTATAACACTGTCAGTACATGTGCAATCACAACACAAATGCAAACATCTAAACTAATAATCAATAGTGACATGGGCAATCAAACTCTCACATGGCTCCTACTTCCTCACTTCAAGATATAATAAGAATTTATTTTTCAAGGAACGTAGAATATATGTATATATATATATGTGTGTGTGTGTGTGTGTGTGTGTGTGTGTGTGTGTGTGTGTTTAGTAGTGCAACACATAATTGAAGGTTTTAAAATAAAAATTTGTTTTTCAAAGAACATAGAATATATAAACTTAAAAATGAAAGTTGGGCACTAAAACATTATCGAGGAATGAAATGAAAGTTGTCACTTTATTATTTGCACACTTACCAATTGAGATCAACGGCAGAGATTCCTTCCTTTATTGATCAGGATTGGATTTCAATAGAAGGAATAGCCTTAATACCACCTAAAATCACATTTAAAAATAAAATTGATGATCTAACTAATTATTTAGCATATATAATTATCAAAATAGCCTAATATATTTTCTAATGTCTAAATCTTTAATTTTTGCCTTTCTCATATGGAACATTAAAACTCTAAATTTAGGTTTCTCAAAATAACTTTCTATAATTTAAATTGGGCTTAGGTTTTACCATATGGAGCTTGTGGGATGAAGATTGAAGTGTGAATTTCACATTTGAAGATTGAAATTCGAAACTCCCAATCACGAGCTCACCACGAATCAACAATAGAAGAAGGAAGCTACAATCATTTCAAGATTTTACTAAGAATGGAATATGAAGAAAATGAAGCAAAGATATGAGGAATCAAAACCCGCGGTCAAAATACAATTACGAAGCAGGAGACAGAAAATGGTGGAGTTACGGTTCCGAGATGGACCTCTGTTTTGAAGAAAGCAAGAAATGGGTTTCGTGCTATTGGTGCAGATATTTTAGTGCGTTATTACCTGCTTCCGTGTATTTTTATTTAGGTATCTTAGGATAATGGCTTAACCGTAGGATAACGACTTAAAATTATTGGACACAATATGATGAACTTCTGTTCCAGATGCCTTTACTGAGTACCAATTCAACAACTAATTAAAAATATCAGACAAGATTGAAAATTTTTTTGTAGATAATAATATATAAGAAGAAGTCGGTAATATATAATTATGGGATAAAAGTCTACGTCTTTGACGAGGAAATGCATATTCCATTTTGTTAAAGCTTTCTTTTTTAATAAAAATCCAAGAAATCCAAGAAATAAAATAAAAGAAACTTAACATATTATTTGTTTCACAATGGCAATTCTAATTACTTTTAGTCCAAAAGTCAAGGTCATCCGAAAGTAAATTTATGTAAATAATCTTCGATCAAATCTCATTCTATCTTTCCCACTTTAAAATATTAAGATTAATACAAGAAATAAAATGTGAGTTTCTGGACCAAGCACATCACCTATAATATTCATATAACCACTCTTCCCAAGATGGTGATCTCTTTTTGCAATATGCTCTTCTTATTTTATTTCGAATGATAAAATGAAATTTCAATTCATTTTTTTATATTTATTGACAAATTTTTAAAATCAATTTCAATTTGGTATTATTAGAGATTAAATTCATGAACTCTAAATGAAGATTATTACTCTGATGACAATTTTTTTCTTTAAACTTTTTTTGATTTTCTTATTCAAAATCTAAAAAAAATTAAAAACCTACTTATCATAAATCATGTTTAATAACAAGAACTATCATAAAAAATAGCAAGAGTATTAAAAATTTACAATCAGACATTAAACAAATGCAACATAAAGAATAAATTAAAATTTACAGTATTAATATTAAATAATGTAACATTAAAAAAATGAATTAAACAAAAAAAAACTTATAAGAATATAATAAATATGTGTAGTATTAGACCTTTAATCATCTATCTTTGTATATTTTGACTGAAAGGTCATTAACTTTTGCCTTTTTAACCTTAAAAGATATTTTTGCTCTAATAAAATTTAGACATTGTAAAAAAGAAAAAAAAATTAAATAGCACATCCTATCTTACATTTAACATGCATAGCTACATTTTTTTTTCTCAGACTCACACGGTAACCAGTAAATGAAAATGAGACTGCAGCGATGCTGCTACACCAAAACATTTTTTTGGTTGTTATTATTTTGTACATTAGTGACAATAATAATTGCTGCCAAAACTTTTATCAGCAATTAATTATTAGATGACATATTTTGGGTCAATAAAAGTTTTAGCATCAATTGCAACAATGACCGATAAAAATTATATGGCCACTAAAAAATCTTCTATAATTTACTAATATCAATATTTAGGCACTTTTTTTGTTGCTACTGAAAACGAAGACTTATAGGAGCAAATTTTTATTGACAATTGTTACAGTTATTAAAACTGATTCAATTGCTCTAAAATTCTTGGAAATTGATTCCAAATTCCTAGAAATAGTAGCGGTTCAAACTGCCAGTAAAATCAATTTTTTTTAAAAACAATTTAACAACTACTTTTATTATAATTTATATGGATTTATACATTAGTTTTTTTTCTCCACTTTTATTACTAACCTGTACATTTATATAATTTAAAGTCAAATCCAACAACAATAATTTTATTTTCTATAATCACAATAATATATATATATATATATTATTGCTCCAAAGTTGAATTCCATAATGTAATTTCTTGATCCAAGCACAACAAACATCTAAAGTAAAATAACTAATTACCAGTAAATCTAAGTAATGTCAATATACTAAAACCATCTTCAACAGCATGATTCTTTTTTTGGGAAGCTTGTAAATGAAGGACAACACAGATAGCCTTCAATTCAAGACCTGCAAAAGAATAAGAAACTTCAATCTTCAAATAACATTGTTTTAGATATAGAATTATTAAAACAAGTAAATCTAGTCATATGTAGAAAGGAATGAGAAATAAAATGTCATGCAGGAAATGAAAATTTATGAATAAGAAAAAGGACATACCTAAAGGGAAATATTGGCAAATTCAAGCTTCTTTCCTTGTTATCCTGGAATTGAGCAAAAAGTAAGACGACGAGTATAAAAAAACGAGCACAATTAATAAAAGGGGATCCGTGCAGTAGTCACCAATTATTTTATTATAACTGTTAAAGAATCCTAAAGGCTGCCAATACCAGCAACAAGGACATTTTCTATCCTAAAGGCTGCCTACAACAGTAAGCCTGTATGCCAAGAAAAACTAAATGACATTTACTGATCCTAATTTCACCAAAGCTAAGAATTTGATGTGACACAAATTGCCTCACCTTTATTTGGATTTCTCCTTATCAGACGGAGAGCATGGGAGATCAGAATTAACAAAGAAGTCATGCACTGAACTAAAAACAGAGCAATTGCTGTTACAAACAAAAAGTGAACCTTAACCATCGAAGTAATAACTAAGAACACAATTGTCATCTATTAAATATTAAATATTAAGTTGAAATTCATAGCATTGAAATCATCAATAGCAGAATTAGAAAAGACTAAATTTAGGTCTAGCTTTTAAAATGGCTACTGTAAAGTTTTTTCTTTAATTATTGTTAGTGTTATTTAATTTGTCTAAATTACAAAAAGTTAATTTTCAACACTTATGACACATTTTGGACCTTGTAAAATTAGTTTGGAGCTGCTTAATTTTGTATAAATTATAAGGAATTATTTTAGACAAGCTTTTAACATATTTATGAAATAATTATAAAGGAAAAATTTTTAATTAGTTAATTACATCTAGTTCAGTTAATTAATCAATTAAATTATTTTCATAAGGACAAAATGATTTAGTGCATATATATGTATATTTAAATGCACATAATGAACATAGATATTTTGTTATTAGCATGTATAAATTAAGAAGTAGCCATAGCATTTTGTTTATTATATATATGCATTCTAGGCCTATTTTAATAAATATAGAGATCACATATGGACTTAAAAGATATCAATTATAATTAAGTATGTAGCTATAATATATCTTAACCCACAAGTATATAATTATAATTGCAAGTCTAGGTAGGATGGAATAGAAATCACTTTATGTTTTCTAAGTAGTCCGCAGGCATCAGGGAACATAAATATATTCTAATTTTATAACAAATGATATATATATATATATATGTTATGCTAATGTTTTTGCCCACAAAACGATTTTAGTGATATAATATTTTATATTTAGTATATTTAACATTAGTGAGCATACATTTATGAATTGTGATTATTGACTGTCTTATAATGTTTTAGTAAGTATTATTAATGTCCGAAATCACCTTGTAGCTTCTTTTACATCTCATTTATTGTTAGATAATAACAACAAAATTATTTTAGATGGAAACAACTATAACGTTTGTAAGGAGGATGTTCTCCTTCAACTAGGGTGCCTTGACTATGACTTTGCTCTCTGATGTGATAAATTTCTTAAATGTTAATTGAACTTTAATTCTAATCAATGATCAAGTAAGTGAGGTTTATTGTACTAATTTTATGCATTTTTAAGTAAGAATATGATAAGTACTAATGAGAGAAGGAAAATGCGAGGAAGACTACACCCATGTGCCTAATTGGAGACCCAATTTGTCTGTATATGGTGTCTAAACCTAGCTTGGAGTGGAAGAAATCAAATTAGGAAATTTTTTGCAAGAAAAGAGAAGACGCTTCCTAAAGCTATAAGAAAAGCAAAATAGGAATGTCCTTGCAGATCAAGGACTACAACAAAAATAAGAAATTCTAGCAAAAGAGTATAATTAAGGAAACAAAGGGAATCAATAAGGACATGCTTTAATCAAGAGGAAAGAGCTCTAGAGAATGGTCTTGATACCAAGATCTGGAGTTCCTATTAAAGACTGCATCCACTATTAAATTGTTTTCTTTTCCTTTACTCTTTTCTTTCTATTTGTTATGGATTCATTGACTTTTCATTTTTAGATTTTGTTTTCTAATTTGAGTAGCTAAATCTCTTAGATCTAGAGTTTGGATGGAGATGTTTATGTATTATGTTTGATTTTGATGAAATCATGTAATAATTTTTTCTTTCAATTAATCTATTATTCAGCTTTTGAATTTATTTTCAAATTGTTGGCCATTGTTTGTGAATCTTTGATTTGTAGTAAGATGAATTGAAAGGTGAATTGTTATAAGGGATCACCAAGATAATAAACTTAGGCTTAAATTTTATAGAGATACAGATCTACGTAGGTGGATAGTAACTTGCATGCATGCCAAGCCATTACATGCAAGGATACACTAAATTCCATTGAACTTATAGGGTCTATGTTAGAGTTTTGGTCACAAAAGTAGATGTTAGACTAGCATAGATGTAACACCCCATAATTAATTAAGGTATTAATCATGGATTAGACTAATTAGGAATAATTGAAATAGGATAATTGGATAAATTAAGTGGATGGAGATTTTACAGAGATAAATTATTAAAATGGGTTTGAGATTTAATTGAGATAGAAATCCTATCTATGCTTAAATTAATAGATCATGATAAGAGGCTAATGGAGGCCCAATGGGTTAGGTGCAGACCCAACCCAATTTAGTGTGATGAAGGCCCAAAATCCACCTTATATGGACTCCTCTAAGTGGCCCAATAACCCTTGTGCAGACCCAAAATCTTTGGGCTCTTAAAATTTCGTCTGGCCCAATTGGATTTCAGTAGCCCAATGCATATAAAACTGGCCCAGTAAAATTCTGCAGCCCAACACTCTAAAAACTGGCCCAATAAGCAAAAATTTTGAAGCCCAAATGAAGATGGACCTTGGAGCAACCCATGACCCACATTTGACCCAACTTAAACCTAACTAAAACCCTAATACACCAGCCTCTCCCTCACACTTGCTGAAACACAAAACACAAAGAGAAAATTCGGAGCTTAGAGAGGAGGCTAAGGTTGGGGGCACTAATTCTGCATTTTCTCACATTTAGAGCAAGATTCAGCCAAGGTAATAGTTATACAACTTAATCCCCTCATCTTTCTCTTTAATTTGATCCAATTAGTTTTTCATTTGGAGCATTTTCACTCTATCCAAAATCTAAAATGTGGGAATTTGGGGATTTTCTTGGTGAAATTCGTAGGTTGAGGTTAGGGCTGACCTTGGGTGAGTTTAAACCCTCCATTATGATGCTTCAATTGTTAATTTGAAACCCGCATAGCTAATTTATAAAATGGGTATTAATTATGTACGAATTTGCTTAGGGTTTTGGGTGGAATATTGAGTTTTCTGGTGGAGAACAATTTAATCCGAATTTGGGACTTATAGTAGCTGAGTAAGTGACTCTTAGGTAGTCATTAGCATCTTAAATTCTTTGGGTGTTGATTGTAACTATTAATGATGAATTAGAGTAGTAATTCTATGATGCTATGGTTATAGGAGGATTTCTGCACCATTGGTGACTGTTGCAAGTGTCTACAAGTGAGGTAACCGGGTTTATATAAATTTCATGTATATATTTGATTTAATTTCATATGTTGCTGTATATGATTGATTGAAAATGCTGAATAAATTGGTTGGCTATCTGTTGAATTGTGATTGGACCTTGTGAGTCCATGGTGGAGCTGTGGTGCGGCTGCCACCCGTGCATGTGCTTCGATCGAGCACCGGGTTATGATCAAACCCAGATGCACTGAGCCCCGGTTGTGCTCAATAGGGAGTGGGTGCTGTGGACGAGCCTCTCCTGGTGTTAATGGCCTTTAACATGTGATAATATGATTGCTAGTATGGGATAGTAATCATGATAGCTAATTGTTTCATTTGCTGATATGATAGATATGATTCTGATGTTGATTTTGATTCATGCTTATATGCTAATTAAATTGGATATATGATGGAATTGCCTTGGTTACTGAGATTTATATCTCACCCCATTTTATGGGATTAATATTTCAGGTGAAAGTTCCTCGGGTAAGGATAAAGGTAAGCAAGTGGATGAACATCCATGAGCTGAGGCCGGGTGTGGGGAGCTACACTTGGTCTGAGTAGAATAGGGTAGATGCAATTTTGTTGTTAGTTTACATAGCATCATCATATAATCATGTTGCCAAGTGTAAGGCGTTTATATTTTGTTTGATTGAAATGTAACCGTTAAGGATTCAAGTCTCATTATAGTTGAATATTAATGTATGAACTTATAACATTATATATATATATGTAGTTTTGCTGAAATTGTGATATGGATCACCATATGGGAATCGTAGTCATATGATGCCTTGGATGTAAGCTATTGTTGAATGGAATCTCTATGGAATTTGCATGGGGTGTAAATTGCTGCTAATGCATGTGATCTTGCTGTCATATATTCTTGAATTTGCTTGTATGAACTAGTGGAACAAGTAGGAAGTAGCATTTAAGTTTTGCAATGGTAATGGATGGATTGATGGGTAAATAGGGTAGATAAACACCATTAAGATCACATAAAACAAGGGAAGGTAGACCTAGAGTGTTTCTAAGATGAGATTTGGAGTGTAGGGGGCGAAATTTGGGTAATGTGATTATAGGAGGGAGTCCCGTCGCGGCCAAGAAGGCTTCGCCCCGGCCAAATGAGAGACAAAGTCGAAAGGCGCTGCGGTACAACGAATCCCGCCGCCGCGCAAAGGAAAAAAAATGGTCTGGGAAGTGACAGTGGCGAGGATCGTCGCGGCCTGATAAATCTCGCCGCGGCGCGAAGTGAAAAATATTGCCCAGGAGGGTAACAGAACAAAAACTCGCCGCGGCACATTGTGTCCTACCGCAGCGCAAGTTGAGAAAATTAAATAAGGGTTAGACAGAAGCAAAACTCGCCGAGGCGAGAATCTTGGGAGTTGAGAGTAGTAGTTCCAGGAGGCGTTCCGCCGCGGCGCCACATAGGTTAGCCGCGACGAAGGTCCAACTCGCCGCGACGAGATTTGTGAAACTTGTCCATGGTAAGAGATGATATAGGAGCACTTATGGAAGGTTAATGGGTATTGAAACTGATGAATGGTTGTATCATAAACCCATTATGGTAGTAGGATTTCTTTATGCAAATTTCCATTTGGGTGGTGGTATGGTGACGACCCTAATATCAAGGTTTAAATTTTTCCCATATTTTCACAATGTGATAGATTGCAACCACTCAAACCTTGATAATTAATTATTAATCACACATTTAACCATAATTACAGTGATTAGAAGGTAGGGTTGTCACAATAGATACACATATCTTATTATGAAAGAGAATTATACATATATTAGGGAATTAGCCATTAATTAGGATAAAAATTAGTTGTATGAGTAACTCTTTATTTATTCACAAAAAGTAAACATCGAAATCCAAATCTCAAAGCCTTTTATCATTAAGTAATTCAATTATTTATTTTCATATGTTACAATTAATTTTTTAGTTCATAATTAGTTTGATTCAATTACTTTGATTTTCTAGATAATAAGAATAATTAAAATGTTAACACTTGATTAAATTTCATCATGGGACAATACTCACTCATTTCTTTTATTACTTGTGTGACCCATACACTCACTACAATTAAAAAAAACTTTTAGCGATAACTTTTAGTGGGACTAAAAAATGTCATTGCTAAAAGTACACTTTTGTGGCAATTTTACAAAGTCATCACTAAATGTTGTCACTAAAATACTATCTCCCATTTTGCCAAACCTTTAATGACGAAACAAAAAGTTCACCATTAAAGGCTATTTGTGGTGACAATATCATGTAGTGGTGACATTGAAATGGTTGCCACTAAAAGAGACTTTTAGTGGTGATTTATGGTCACCAATAGAAACTTGGCAAATTTTTTTTATCTCAAAACCAAAAATTTTGGTGCTAAAACATTTGGAGGCTACTTTTCCTTGCCACTAAAAGCTTGGTAAATTTTTCATGGGAATCAAAAAATTTTGCTATGAAAATAATTAGTGGCAACCTATAAATGTCACCACTAAAAGTAACTATTACTGGTAGCCATGCATCAACACCAAAAGATTGGCAAATTCTTTTCCCCCTTAAACTAAAATTTTGGTGCCAAAACATCTAGCAGTGCCCTATTGTTGCTACTAATAGTTCCTTTTGGAGGCAAATTATTTTGTAGGAAACAAAAATTTTGATGCTAAAAGTATTAGTAGTGACCAATAGGTGTCACCATTAAAAGTCGCTATTAGTGGTAACCTTGAGTTGCTACCAAGAGATTGGCAAATTATTTCATAGGAAACAGAAGTTTTGGTGCTAACAATATTAATGGTGACCTATAGGTGTCACTACTAAAAGTCATTATAAGGGTTGCCACTAAAAGATTGGCAAATCTTTTTTTCCACTAACCAAAAATTTTGTGCCAAAATATTTAGTGGCAACAATTAGTGACTTTTAGTGATGACATATATTGCGACTAAAAGTAGTTACTAGTGGTGTCTAGGCAAATTTTTATTCTAGTTGATTTTTTGAATTATTTATATGCAAAAGCAATAACATGATGACTCAAACCAATGACCTTACAGCAACAACATAGTGCATTGTTTAATATATATATATAAGCTTTTAAATAAAATTTAGTTTCTACTAATATATATATATTAAAGTATTTAAATTTTTTTGTGGAAAGAAACTTCACTTAACACTTTTTTGATTCTCAAAACCCTCAAACTTTTGTCCCTTCCCCTAAAGCCCTTCCTTTGAAGCTAAACCCTTTAACTAACATCTTAGCCACCTTTGACAGTGAAAACAATGACCACTTGTAATGATTCTTCAAATCTCATTTGCTAGAAAAGATTAAGTTTCTTGTCTTGTTAGGGAGTTTCTAGTTTGTCCAATTAGGGGCTTCTTTGTACTATTTTAGCTACTTCTTCCCTATGTTCTCTTTCCAAGGTTAGCTTCTATTTTTGCTTTTCCATTTGGCTATTATGCAGCAGGTCATGGAAGCTCTTCTCTTTATCCTTGTGCAAGTTCAACTGCATATTGGGAAAAAATTTGGAGTTTTGGAGTTTCAATCCTCTTGATAAATCATCACCCTTCATTTTCTAGCTCTTCCATCCCTGGTTAAGTTGAATTTGCCATGTTTTTGTTGAAGGTTAAAATCAAGGATTTTGGTCATCATAGGAAATTGGTAAAATTAGCCACTTAGGGGTGACAACCCACTTGCTACCAATTCGAATTATGGCTCCTAAGGTAATTTTTAAAACCACTTGTAGCATTATTACTTAACTTGTCAGTTGCTATTACATGCTGATTTTGTTTTTCCTTTTGAATTTCAATGTTAACAATTTACGTTCTAATATAATATGGGAATTTAAAAAATAATGGATAGTGGTATGAAAATAAGGAAAATGAAATGTTTTTGTAAAGTTAAATGCAATAATGTTTATGTGCGTGTGTCTCTCCCTATATATATACATATGCTTAGAAAATAGGACATTGAAAACAAATCAAGTAAGTGAACAAAGAATAGTGAACCAACTAGCTTTATAAGGCTAGCACTTGAAAAATATAAACTACCAAAAAACTTGAAAAGAATACCACAAAAAAATCATAACCATGAATTATAATTATAGATTTCCGACGGTGTGTACATGAGAAACCGGAGAGGAGGTAACATGTTAAACAACCACATAGGAATGAGCTCAAAATTGTTGTGATCCATGCTATTCATGCAATCAATGTAAGTGATATAACCAAAATGACCTACCATAAATGCTATTTTTGTCATCAATATTATTGTTAACAATAGGATTGCAAAGAGAGCACAAAATAAGCTATATGTTCAGCAAATAGATAGACGACAACTACCACAAGATAAGTATGAGAATGAACATGGTTAGATAAGTACATATGAAAAAAAAATATGGTTTCATAATTGTATAAGAAAATTAATAAATGGCATGTAAATAATACTCATGCATTTGGCTAAGATAATCAAGTTCATGCAATGTCTCATACAACTATTGCAGATCTAAATGTTTTCCTTTTACTCTCTTTTTTTCTCCTTTCTATCTCAATACTTGAAAGTGAATAATGCATCTTGTTTTGGTGGACTTATCCTTTGGTACAGAGCTAATTGTATTTGAGACTTATGATTTTAACCATAAATGGAAACAAACTAAAGAAAACTATTTAGTATTATTTTTAAGCTTTTACACTTCATTTGCTAATTATGGAAGTTAGATGTATTTTTAAGACTAAGTTTTTAACAAATAGATTTCTATTGGGTTTAGAATTCTTTTTGACTTTCTTACTATGTCTGTAACACCATACTTCTAAGACTCAATTCATACAATTCCCATGCCTCATCTTATATTTGTTCTATGGAAACAATATAGTGGCATAGGGAGTTATGAATAAAAATACATTTTTCTACAGGTAAAATTTTTCTTTCGGAGTCCCATAGGCCATATGAAAGCATCTATCACTTTCTCATACTTAAACACATGAATATAACTCATTTCCATCATCAAATTTGGCCTACAACTCGTGGAAAGTAAAGGAGCATATGAAATCCATGTTTGCATTTTTGGCCAGGATTTCCTCTTTTCTGTCACAAATTTTGAAAAATCATAACTAAATCTAGAAATATAAAAAACATGCAATCTTGGTCATTCTGAAAGCTTGGGACGTCTACTTCATGATAAAAATATGTACAAATCATAACATCCCACACACAGAGCGTTTGACATGCGAAATAGTCCGGAGGTCGGACTGAGTTCTGATGCTGTCACAGTTTACTGATATAAACTTCAAAAATGCCCAATTAATTTCAAAAAAATCCAATCCATGCAAATGATACCAATCTAGAAAGATGTGAATGTTAACTAGAGGGGAAAAATATCTCCAGATCAGTTCATCAAGCCCAGATCTCAGAAATTGATGGAACAGTACTTCTGGTCAGACTAGGTTACTGATACTGGACAGAAACTTCAAAAATTCATATTTCCCACTCTAGACCTCCAAATGAGGTGCTTACAGTTGCATGAGTCACTGTGATTATCTAGTTTCTCTGTATAAAATTTCGTGGTAATTGGACATCATTTGAATTTCGGGTGACAGAAAACAATTTCGGACCAAATGAATAGTGCAGCAAACCAGAAACATGAATTTTTGCCAACTTTGAAAAATACTCAAATATTCTGTAGACCTCCAAAAATTATGATCTTTAGCTTCCCAAAAAGTTCTCAATGAGACCTAATTGCATGCCAGATTTTAGACCAAGACTAACTCATTTGGCCAAAAAGTGATATAGGGTTCCATATTGGTCAATTTTAGCTCCATATAAAGTACCAAAATTGCCAAATGACCTTCCCTTGGTGGTGACACCTTTTGGGCAAGTCTAAAAGTACATTTGAGACTTAAGTGAGCTACCCAAATGGTCCCAAATCTCATGCATCTCATTTTGGCCATTCAACCCACACTTATGATACATCTAAACATCACATAATAGTATATTTACACATGTCTTATGGTTCATGGTACATATATAACATCATATACATTATGAACTATCATTATGGTTCCAAAATGGCTAAAATAACACATAGGCTTATCAATCCTTGCTCTTCATGGTTGTTGGCTCCCTTCACCATAAGTACTTGGTCTACCTAGCATGTTAGATCATTGGAGAGGAAGGATGAGATTCAAAGAATCCCAATAGCTCATCTCCCATTCAATCACACATAATATGTGCAAAGCAAGCTTTACAAATGCATGCATAGAGAAAATAAAATCCATGGACATTTTATAAGCAAGCTTGACATGTGAACAATTCATACAAATCATTCAAGAGCTCACCAAGTGTTTGGATTGGCCTCACACTTCTCCTCATAGATTTTGGACTTGCCTCACCCATTCTTGAGCATTTTGGACTCAACCATACTCTTGGGAGCCCACTTTGCTTTTGGGAGACTCTTTGCTTTGTCTCAACCAAGCTCGAGGATTCTTGGCTCATCTTCACCCAAGGGAAGAGTTCTTGGCCTCTCCGCACTCAAGTAAACTCATACAAATATCATGGATTCATTTAAGACATAACATGGCATCAAGGATCATGACATGTAAAGGCATGCTAGCATAATTTCCAAAGCTTGAAAATACACATACACACTTTCCAAAACAAGCTAGACACACATTCATGCATGAGAAAAGGTGGAGAGAGCTACCTTGTATACAAGCACACACTTTTTCCTTAGCTTTCAAGCCTCCTCTTTTGGCCACACACCCACAATTTGATGGAGATGGTTTCTCTTGGCCTAGATACAATTTATGGGAGCCAATTAGGTTCATGAAACAAACTCTAAAGTCATACAACTTGCTTAGATACTAGATTGCTCTATAGGCTCCATTATGGTCCATAAATGCACCTAATGAAGCAACACTCCTCAAACAATTTCTAGGCTCCATTCTTTCCTCTCAAATATGATTCTTGACTCCTTTTAAGCCTCTTGGAGTCATCACACAATTAAAACAAAGAGCCTAACATCATGTTGCTTCTTTAGGTCATAATATGGAACCTAAGGCATCAAATCACTTTCTATGAGTTCTAAATTTTTTCCAAAGCCTCCCCTCATTTTCATTCATCAAATATG
This sequence comes from Erythrophleum ivorense, assembly GCA_026724425.1. Taxonomy (NCBI): domain Eukaryota; kingdom Viridiplantae; phylum Streptophyta; class Magnoliopsida; order Fabales; family Fabaceae; genus Erythrophleum; species Erythrophleum ivorense. Next base: position 257,533 of record JAIUCV010000370.1, on the reverse strand, counting down.
ACTCAAGAATGGCTTTAGAAAAATTTAAAACTCTCCCTAGCTAGGAGAACCCATCTAGGGCGAGGCTATGAAGCATATTGGGTTCCATGGAGCTTTCTTTGTTTTCTTAAAGGAAGAAGCATATGGGGAGCCTCTTAGGGATCTTGGGAGCTCATTTAAACTCTTACTTAGGTCTAGGAATCATCATACAAAATCAGATTTTACAAGGTGCAATTGAAACCCTAGAACTTGCATCTTGAAATCTAATAGTTATTTTGTTATTTTCTTTGCATATTCTTATTCCTCTCCATCAAATACCTAAGAATCATGCTTGTTTGGGCTTGGAAATCAGATCCTCCTAGGGTTCTTGGTCTAGGTCGAAATGGAGAAGAAGTGGGGTGACAGGTATCAACCATAGAATGCATTTTTACCTTGTTTCCTTGCTTAGTTTGGCTTGAATCTTGATTTCTCCAAGCTCCTCTCTTCAAATCCGAACTTTCCCTTGAATATCTCCCTTGAATCAGATTTATAAACCTCATTTTAATCCAAGGAAAGAAAGGAGAATAAAGGAGAGGTGGTGGAGGTGGAGAAAAGTAAGGAAAATTGCCATGAAAACATACCTTAAGCTTGGCTTTCTTCCTCCTTCTTCTTCCTCTCTTGGGCGCCTCTCCTTTAGGGTTCTTCTTTTGATTTGGGGCTAGAAAATCTGAAGTGAAATGAGGGCAAGTGTGAGGCGCCACCTATATATAGCTATGGTAAAAGGACTTTTTCAAAAATTTCCATTTTACCCTTCATACTTTGCATTTTTGTTTCTCCTTCGTTTTAGCTCCTTTTTGAGAACCATCTTTTCCATTACAAGATTTAGGTCCTCAATTAAGAAAAATGGCTTTGGAATCACTCAAATTGGAGCTAAAACCTTTTTGAATGGATTCGTCAAAGTTCGGGCACACCGACGTTAGAAAACGTCTATTGGAGGGGATTTAACTGTCCCAGGGCTTCCCATGGTATTCAGGGCTTCTGAAGACCCCGGAGAACTCAAAACTTTCATTTAAAAGACCCTCCTGTGTGAATTCCAAAAATTGCTCAAAATTACAAAAATGCCATTACGTTTCGTAGGCTTTTCGTGAGAAATTGTTTCTTCATTCTAGCTCCATTTTTCTTTCTGTCTGAGCCTGGGATTTTCATATTTAGGATCTAGAATGCTTTCCAAATTTTTTGAGACCTTAACTCCATCATCTTGGGGGATTTCCTTTTGTATTCAGTAAGTTTTATTCGTTAACGGAGAAACTGTACGTTACGTTTCTCATGTTTCCTTTAGTTTTCAGGAAACTGGATGTTACATTGGTTGTCTTTGCATATGCCATGATTTTGGATAATGTTATGTAGTTAAATTGCTTCATGGGTAACCATGTCATATGTTGGCACTAGTCTTTCCATACCTCAAAATCATCACTTGACTTATAATGGTGTTAATGGAAATGTAATACACAAGGATGGATAAAAGTGGGATAAAGATTAGGAATAAAGCTAATATGGCATATAAACGAGGTGTTAATAAGTTTCTCCAATTAGTATTGAATTAGGTTAGGGTGACCAATATGATTCAATACCCATGTAAGGAGTGCAGGAATACAGTATGAAAGCTAAAAAGTAAAGTAAAGACAATTCTTTTCAAGAAAGGTTTTAACAAAAGTCATGAAGTGTGGGACTCACATGGAGAAATTTGACCTAGTGCCCACAATCCCCTTCATAAGGCAAATGGCCACACAGCTTCAAAAGAGGTGCCTAATTTATAGGGTAGCTAGTTCTTTAAGTTAATAGAAGATACTTGGATTGACCTCTATCCAAGTTGTAATACGGTGTTAAAATTGTCTTTCATAGTCAAACCCCTTCACTTAAAGTGTCTTAGCCATTAGAGCAACAAATCTATAGATGCATTGATAAGTTTGTTTAAAGATGTTCTACCTGAAAGGGCATTAGTATCTAGCTCATACTATGAAGTGAAGAAGGTTGTTTGGGAGCTCATATTGGATTACATAAGATTGATGCATGTGAGAATGACTGCATCTTTAATTGGTAAGAGCATGCTAATGCATAATTATGTCTTAGGTGTAACATGTCTAGATGAAAGTCAGATGATAGCAGAGGCAAGAAAATACCATGTGAAGTGTTGTGGCATTTTTCAATAAAGCCTAAGCTACAATGGTTTTACATGGCTTGCCACACAACTAAAGAGATAAAATGGCTTTAGGAGGAAGGCATTGACAATCTTTCATATCGTCTACTTATCAAGCTGAAAACATAGGAAAATTTACATACTTAAATTTTATAAAATTTATAATAAATTTTAAAATTAAAATTATTTTTAAGGACTAAAATTATTATCAAATTTTAAAAGACTTATTACTAGGTTTAAAAAAATTACTATTAGATTCATTTTTCCTAAAGATCATTCGACCAACAACACCCTGACTTCTCCTATGATTCTAAAAATGTGTAATTAGGTATAGCAAGTGACAAGTTCCAATCGTATGGAAATATGAGTGCTAACCATAATATTTGGCTAGTTATGCTTGTTTCATATAATTTGTCACCATGGGCTTACATGAAGCACCTATACTTTATGATGAAACTTCTTATTCTAAGTCTTAAGTGTCTTGGTGATGCCACTAATGAGTACTTACAACCAAATGATTAAAGAGATATAGGAATTATGGAAAGACATGATTGAGACATACAATGCCCACTTACAGTCCAATTTCAAGATGAGTGCAACTAACATATAGACAATCAATGACTTCCCCACCTATGGGAACCTCTCAGGGTGGTCAACCAAGGGAAAGCTTACATGCCTTTGTTGCCTAAAGACATACATTCTACTACTTTATGAAACATGGTGTGCTACATTGGGTGTCCTAACTTCTTTCTAACTAATTATACATAATGCCAAACAAGAGGGCATTTGATGGTAAAATTGAACATGCAATTGCACCCTTCCCTCTATCAGGTAATGAAGCACTTATGCAACTACAAATATTAGGCAATATGACTTTGAGGAAAGGTCAAAAGTGAAAGCTTACAATGATGCATTCAATTAAAGGAAGAAAAATATTTTTTCCATTTGCCCTACTAGAAATGCTTATACTCTAACACAACCTTAACCTTATGCACATCGAAAGAAATATGTTTGATGACATAATATCAATGGTGATGGGTGTGGTCAAAAAGACCAAGGATACACTAAAGAATTAGTATGACTTGGTTGATTTAGAAATCAAACAACAGTTGCACCTAATAGAAAGGGGGAACAAAGTTTTGATTCTAGTAGTACACTATGCATTGTTCCAATAAGAGAAGTCAAAAATTTGCAACCTCTTTGCTAATTTAAAGGTGCTTGATGCTTTTTGCTCAAACATTTTGAGGTGTATCAATGTCCATGAGTAAAAAATTTCCAAATTAAAGTGTTACAACCACCATGTATTATTGCAGGACAAGTTCATTATTGTAGTTCATGGCTTATTGCCTAAGGAAGTGTTAGAAGCTCTAATAGAGATGGGAAAATTTTTTAAGAATTTATTCTCCAAGTGTTTGAGAACTAAAGATTTTGATGACCTAAACAACTAAATTGCTATAACATTGTGCAAATTGGAAATTGTGTTTCCATCTACTTTCTTTGATATCATGGTCCACTTGCCTAGTTACTTGGCAAGAGAGGCAAAGTTTGGTGGACTCATACAATATTGGTGGATGTACCTTATCTAAAGGCAAGTATGTAGCTCGATCAATTAATGTCATTAATCTTGCATGCAAAATGGCTAATTCATATCAACTTACATATGTAGGAGTTTGCAGAGACTTAAAACATATGTTTATAACAAGGCTTGTCTAAAAGATTCAATTATAGAAGGTTATTTAGTAGACAAATGCCTTAACTTTTGCTTTCATTACTTGAAGAATATCGCCAGCAAGCTCAATAGACATCTTAGAAATGATGACAGACTTATGGAACATGATAAAGTGTCCATCTTCAATAAAAGTGCCAAGCAATTGGATGTTACAAATTGATATTTCTATTTGATATGGAGTTCAATCAAGCTTGTATGTATGTGCTTTAAAATTATGAAGACATTTGACTATTCATGGAGTGAGTTCACAGCACTTGGCTACCACTTTCCCACAAAAATAGTTTCAATTATCACATTTTCACTAGGTCATACAATGTAGGAACCACAAGATAAAGGTTGAAACACAAGTAGTTAAGGAGTTTTTAGAATGGTTTCATGCACATGTAGTTAATAAATCATGATACAATTCATCAAATTTTAAGTTATAATATAAACAAATACTTGTTCCAATTCATAAGTTTTAAAGTTATATGCATGTGGTGATGCAAGTGATGACCTCAAGAGTCTTGGGGTTGGCCCACTTATAAAGGTTTATCACTATTCCACATTTATGGTGAATAGATTTAGATTCCATACTAGAGATCGAGCATTGGGTAGGAGAACATATAATAGTAGAGTTCTTGTGAGGGGTGATGATTTAGATAAGGAAAAAGAGTATTATGGCGTCTTGGAGGATATATATGAGTTGTCGTATGTCGGTAATAAAAAAGTGTATCTCTTCAAGTGTTACTAGTGGGATGTGGTTCATTTAGGAAAAGGATACAAGGTTGACAAGTATGGAATTATAAGTGTGAACATTAGTTCCTTACTAAGTGCAAATAAGCCATTTGTGTTGGCATCTCAAGAAAAATAAGTGTTCTATCTAGAGGACATTATTGACCATATTAGCTTGTTATTGTGAAGACAAATCCTTATGACATCTTTAATATGTTTAAGGTGATTGATGATGGAATAGATGGGGACAATGTGTTACTACTAAGAGATGAGGCTTATCAATAAGTTAAAGTTAAAATGAATGTGGTCACCAATGATGATGTGGACATTAATCTAGTGGTTTGCCTATATAGGGACAATGTTCAACCAAAAACAATAAGCTAATCAAGCAAACATCCACAGGCAAGTATGTTGAATACAATGGATGCAACACAAATGACTTTTGTAATGCCCGATACGTTGTAAAAACATTGAAACGAGTCGGTTTGAAAAGCAAACTCCCTAAGATGAGTGATTCAAGGTCAAAAAAAATTTGGATAAAATTTTAAATAATAGAAAATGAGGATTTAAGCCTTGATTTGCCCAGAAACTGAGGTCGAAGTTATTTAAAAAATTTGTCGAAAGGCCAGTGGTATTTTCGAAAATAAGTGTAATTTTGGAAAAGCACCTAGGAGGGCTTTTTAAATGGAAATTTTGAGTTGCTTAGGGTTCTCAGAGGCCCCAAAAATCATGGGAAGCACCGGGACTGGTAAAGCCCTTCTGGTGTACTCTTTCCGAAGTCGGTTGACCTAAACTTTGACCAGTTTGTTCGAGAAGGTTTTAGCTCCAATTCGAGTGATTCCAAAGGCATTTTTACTAAATTGGGAACCTAAATTTTATAATAAAAAAGATAGTTCTTAAAAAAGAGCTAAAATAAAAGAGAAACGAAAATATTATGAACAAAGGGCAAAAGTGGAAATAAATGGCAAAGTGAAGCTTCCACACCCTTCTTTAAAGACACGTCCCTACTCTCCTCCCTTTAACTGACTCTCTTCTGCCCGATTTCAAAGAAATTGTCCAACCCTCTTAGGCGTACTAGTAGCAAGGGAAAAGAAGAAGAAAAAGCCAAGATTTTGGTAAGGAATTGTTAGTTTTTTAAGCCTTTCCTTTCACTAACTCTCTTCTCCTTCTTTCCCTCTTCCTTTCCATGGTTTTCTTTAAGTTTTTGCTGCTATTTTTGGGCTAGACCAAGGAGGAAATTTTTGTGTTTGTGGAAGAGTGTCCAACCAAAGTGAAGAATAAGCCAAAAGAACCAAGAAAACAAAGTAAATTCTCCATCCTTTGGTAGCCTCTTCCTCCCCCTCACCCTTGTCCATTTTGTCCAGCCAAGAGCCCACTCTTTAGGGGCTGTATTCTATCCAATACATGGAGGGATTAGAGGTTTTAGATGGTAAGGATTAAGAATGAACTAATAGAATCAAGAAAGGAGCATTAGGAAACAAGATGGAACCATTAAGGATTCAAATGCTCCATTGCAAATCTGATTTTATATGAATGTTCTTAGACTTAATTGAATATTCAAACATGCTCCTAAGATCCCTAAGATGCTCCCCACATACTTCCTCTTTCAAGAAAACCAAGAGAACTCCAAGTGGCCCAAAGATACTCATAGTCTCGGCCAAGGAAGGTTCTAGTAGTGGGGGAAAGTTTTAAATTCTTCTAAGGCCATTATTGAGTCATATTTGATGAATGAAAATGAAGAGAGGCATTGGAAAAAAATTTAGAACTCATGGAAAGTAATTTGGTGCCTTAGGTTCCATATTATGACCTAAAGAAGCAACATAATGTTAGGCCCTTTGTTTTAATGATGTGATGACTCCAAGAGGCTTAAAAGGAGTCAAGAATGATATTTGAAAGGAAAGGATGAGGCCTAGAAGTCATTTAAGGGGTGTTGCTTCATTAGGTGCCTTTATGGACCATAATGAGGTTTATAGGATAATCTAGTGTCTAAGCAAGTGGTGTAAATTTAGAAATTATTTCATGAACCTAATTAGCTTCCTTAAATCATGTCTAGGCCAAGAGGAACCTTCCCCACACTTTTGTGGGTATGTAGTCAAAAAGAGGAGCTTAAATTCAAAGGGAAAAGTGTGTGAATTTGTGCAAGGTAGCTCTCTCCACCTTCTCTCATGCATGGATGTGTGTTTAGCTTATTTTAGAATGTGTGTATATATATTTTCAAGTTATGAAAAGTATGCTAGCATACCTTTATATGACATGATTCTTGATGCCATGTTATGTTTTCCAATAAATACATGATGTTTGTACGAGTTTACTTGAGTGTGGAGAGGCCAAGAACTCTTTCCTTTAATGAAGATGAGTCAAGAACCCTTGAGCTTGGTTGAGACAAAGTAAAGAGTCTCCCAAAAGTAAAGTGGGCTCCCAAGAGTACAGTTGAGTCTAAAGTACTTAAAGAATGGGTGAGGCAAGTCCAAAATCTATGAGGAGAAGTGTGAGGCCAATCCAAACACTTAGTGAGCTCTTGAATGTCTTGTATGATGTGTTCATATGCCAAGCTTGCTTTTTAAATGTATATAACTTCCATTTTCTCCATGCATACATTTGTAAGGCTTGCTTTGCACATACTATGTATGATTGAATGGGAGATGAGCTATTGGGATTCTTTGAATCTCATCCCCTCCTCTCCAATGCTCTAATATGCTAGGTGGACCAAGTAGCTATGGTGAAGGGAGCCAACAACCATGAAAGAAGGAGATTGACAAGCCTAGGCCTAGCTTTCATTCCTTTTGAATCCATAATGATGTTTCACAAAGTATATGATATTGTAAATGTACCATGACCCTTGAGACATGTATAAATACACTATTATGTGATGCTTATGTGTATGAATATGATGTATGACCTTTAGCATATGTTTTGAGTATGTAATGCCAAAGTATGAGAATTGGAAGTTTGATAGATATGTGTATAAGTGGGGGTTGAATGGCCAAAATGAGATGCATGAGGTTTGGGACCATTTGGACAGCTCACACAAGTCTTAAATGTACTTTTAGACTTGCCCAAAAGGTGCCAAGACCAAGGGAAATCCATTTGGCAACTTTGGTATCCTATATGGAGCTAAAATTGACCATTATGGAACTCTATATCACTTTTTGTCCAAATGAGTTAGTCTTGATCTGAGATTTGACATGAAATTAGATATCATTGAGAGCTTTTTGTGAAGATAAAGATCATAATTTTTGGAGGTCTACAGAATATTTGGTAATTTTTCAAAATTAGAAAAATTTATGTTTCTGGTTTGCTACACTATTCATTTGGTCCGAAATTAAACTCTGTCACCCGAGGCTCAAATGATGTCCAATGCCATAAAATTTTATACAGAAAAACTAGACAATCACAGAGACTCATGCCAACTAGAAGCACATCATTTGGAGGTCTAGAGAGGGAGATATGAATTTTTGAAGTTTCTGTCCAGTATTAATAAATTTGCCTAACCAGAAGTATTGTTCCATTGAATTCTAAGTCCTGGGCTTGATGAACTGATTTGGAGATATTTTTTCTCTCTTGTTAACATCCATAGCTTTCCATATTGGGTAATTTGTATGGATTGGATTTTTGTGAAATTAATTGGACATTTTCAAAGTTCTCTACAAAATTCCATGACAGTTCCATAATTTAGTCAGACCTTTGGACCATTTTGGATGTCAAACGCCCTCTGTGATAGATGTTACAGTCTAGGCATATTTTTATATAAATTTGACATCCAAAGATTTCCAGAATGACCAAGATTGCATGATTTTGATTTTTCTAGATTTAGTTATGATTTTCCAAAGTTTGGTCAGAAAGTGGAGCAATTCTGGCCGAGAATGAAGCTCCATATTCCACATTCTATTTTGGTTTTCATGTGTTATAGATATGATTTGTGATGCAAATGACTTGTTTTGATGTAATTAAATATAAGGATATATAGTATGAGCTCACAGGGTCCACGTAACACGATTGCAAATTTTTAAATATAGCGCAATGCGAAGAAATCCATGATTTTCATCCCCTTTTTCATATGTTCTTATGGAATTGATGAAATAAAGCTTATGAATGGCATGAAATGAGCTAGAATTTATGGTGTTATAACTTTATTGATGACAATGATGAAGATGTGTCCACTAATGAAAAAGATGTAGAAGACATACTTGATAATGATGATGATTCAAATGATGAGAATGACATTGACAATGATCAAGATTAACATGAATTGTCTTATGTTTTTATCATCTACTCAATATTTGGATTCAAACTATTGTTTCTTACATTGTATTTAAAATTTGAATTGCCTTATGTTTTTGTCACTTACTTAATGTTTAGGTTCAAAGTATTGTATCTCGCACTAGATTTACATTTGAACTATCTTATATTTTTATCGTCTACTTAATGTTTGAATTTGAACTATTATATCTTGCATTGTATTTACTTTTGAACTACCTTATGTTTTTGTCATCTAATTAATGTTTGGATTTGAATTGCTACATCTCACACTGTAATAGCAATTTTCAGGAAATGTTAGTGTTGGATGCAAGAAGAGAGAGAGAATAAGGCGGAAAATGATACAAACATGGTAGTAGTGAGGTGAGAGCAACAACACAGGCGAAATGACATCATTACAACGACAACTGATAAGATATGCATATAAATAAAGGGAGTCTACTCCATAGCCAACACAACTTATGAAAGAAGAACATGATGCTTCTCCATCCTTGTTGCCATTGCTTTACTAGATTAGTGCAAGTATAACTACCTTTGCATTTATTCTACTTATACGTATTGATGTCTAATTATTTTCTTATTTCCATATACCCCAGCTTTGTGCAACATTAGTAAGAAAAGGTAAGGAAAGTACAAGCATGTGTCAGTTGATATGAAAACAAAACATAATGGGAAGATTATAATTGACATCCTTGATGATATTGAAAGGGCTATTAGAGATGGGGCTCAAGAGTTTGCAAATTACTATGGTTGGATGGTTTGAACCATTGTCTTTTTTAGAGATGGCAGTTAGCCTAAAACTTTTGCAATCCATAGGGAGACCATGTGGTTGAAAGTTAAGGTAACAAATAACATATATAAGGAAATGATATTTAATTTATTTGCAAACTAATTCTTTGTGTGGGTAATTATAACTATTCATGTTTGTGGTTCATAGGACAAATTTCAAGTTTGCAATGCTCGTCTGGAGTTATCAATGAAGGCTTTATGTGTGAGCACTATGCAAAGACTCTTTAGGAGTTGGAAGAATAAGTTCCATGATTCGGTCAAAACATTAGATACAAGTAAGGAAAAGCATGTAGCTCAACTGAGTGTCATAAGCTATGAAGACTGGGAATCGCTACTTCAGCACTAAGCTTTTGAAAAGTCTAAGGTAGATTAGTCTTACTATAATACAATATGAACATAATTACTCAATGTTGTCACAATTATTTTTGTAAATTGATAAGAGTGATTTTGGCTAATTGCAAAATGTGAGCAAGAGAAATAGAATAAATAGGGGAAAGTATACTACTAAGTGTACATATGGCAAGCGATTACTTGCGAAGGTGAGGAAAGCCTAGTAAGCCCATCTTCTTTTTTTTATTTACAATTACATATCTACATACCATTCCTTTGTGTTTATGCTAAAAGATGAAATAATGTTGTCCAAAATATATTTCAAAAGATCTCGTAATTAGAGAGACATGGTGTGGGAGGAACAACACACCCATAGGACAAAAGATGGGAGGTAAAGTGGGTCAACCCAAGTCACAAGAAATTCATGTTACTTCTAGCATCCCTTAAAATTTAAACTTTATTCAAATATGACTTATTGTCTATGGTTTTAATATGTTGCCTTAATAGGTGAAATACAGGAGCTCATTATCCAACAACAATTAGTAGACGTCAAGCACTGTATGGATGGAGACCATATTCTCTCTATTGTTCTAGGTGATTGGTCGAGGTTTGATTGTAGCAAGGGATATAGAAAGAAACCCCTAAGAAAGAAATCCATTAATCAAGCATATGGAATCCAAGGTGTCATCTATAATAAAGAAAGTTTAAGAAGAGATCAAATAGAAAATGGATGAGGGTCATGCCTTATTATGCAAAGAAATGGATTGGAAGGTGTAAGAAGAATTAGAACAAAAGCTGTAGGAATAGCAAGCCCAGATGGCATAATAAGTTAGGCTAAAGTTTGTGCATAAATGGTCACCTTGATTGCCACAATCTAGTGTGTATATAACACACTTCTTTTCTCCTTTTTTGACAATGATGAAACTTAGAGTGGTTTTTCTTTCTAATAGGAAACACACCTTCAGGCACTAAACCTTCAAGTGGACAAGCTCAGTGAGCTTACAAGAAGCAAGTGGTGATTTATCCCTTACCTTTTAAAGAACTTAAGTTATACTATCTTTTTCATCCATACTAAGCTCAGTTCTATATTTACTTGATACTATAAATTTTCATATCAAAAGTCAGTGATAGTTATGGCTTTTGAATTTAAGGTCTTGGTTTCTATATAAGATTCAAGTGCATGGGTTATTGTAATTGAGGAGAAACAAAAAAAAAAGTGGTATATGCATATTTAAAATTAAAATAGCTTGATAACTGAATAAAAAAAAAGTCTTTAGTTTCCTGTTATCTAATTACTAATGTGCTCACGTAGTTGAATTTTACATTTTTACGTGAGGCTCTTGTTAGTTCTTTGTTTTGAAAAGCTTTATTTTGTACTAACTCTAAATGGGTGATGCATGCTTGGATAGATCTTTCATGAGACTAAATATTAACTTAGAATAGCCTATGCAATGCCTACTTTGGTTGCCTAACTTAATGTTGTTTTGAAGTCTTTTTTTATTTGATTTCAACTTAGTTCTAGCTTGACATTGAGTCTAAAGGTTATATAAAAAAAAGCCATTGTTCTGTATTTGTGAGCTTCATTTAAAATTACTTGTGGACACAATTTTCCATTAAAATAACTAAACTATCATAATTGACATAGTTCTGTTAGTTTTATTGTCAATTTAAAATGATTTCAATAAAAGTGAAATTTTAAATACCATCCTAATATGCATATGCTATCACAATGAGTTTGAATCTTGAATTTAGTTTTGTGCCAAACACAAAATTAGATTAGAATTTATACAATTTTTTATTGGTGCCTTCTGGATTTTAATGAGGGTTGGATTTGGTTCATATTGTTGTTATGGTTCAAATTGCAATTTATGAATTTTCATTAAGTTTGTACAAATGATTGATATATGGATGATTAAACTTCTTTTGAAAATTGCAAATTTTCATTGTTCTATTTTATAGGGTAACCAAATCAGTTATGAGTTTGTGGCCATGATAAAAATTGGAACTTACTAGAGAAAAAGCATTTAGGTAGTATTTTGGTTTGTGTTTTCGATAGTTCCACTAGTTAACGTCACTGAAAATTGACAACATGTCATGTACTTTGTGTTTTGATAATTCTATTTGTCCTTCATTAAAAATTGATAATATGTCATGTAATTTGTGTTTTGATAGTTCAATTTGTCTTTCCATCAATGTAGATTACTTGTCATTTATGCTTAAATGATGTATATATATTCATTCCATTATATATAAAATCTAGCTTCTGATCTCAAGTTTGTACCTTTGAGATTTCATTACAAAGTACAACTTTTATCAATATAGTTTTAGATGTAAGCATCCAGTGTTTCTTTCCCCATTCATTTCAAGATTACATTGTAGGATTCTCCATTGGTCTAGGGATGAAAAAGGATGTTCAAGGGAGATAAATTGTTAGGAAAATCAAATTTGTCTTCTATTTTGGTAGATTATGTGAAATATTGTTAAAAAATTCAATCACTTTTAGCGGCAACTTCTTTTGTTACTAAAGGTCTAATATGACCTTTAGTATCAACATAAGTCATCACTAAATATGAACTCTTAATGGCAACAAAAAAGGTTGGCACTAAAATATAAACCTTCGACAGCAACAAAGATTGCCACTAAAAACAATTAGTGGTGACAAGATGGAGGTTGCCACTAAAGATTCCTTTTTTGGTGGTAAATTAGGTAGCCACTAAAGGTTGTTTTCTTAGTGGCGATTAATGTCGCCTTTAAATTTATCTCTTAGTAGCAATAAAAGTCCCACTATATATCTTTTTTGACAACTTTTATCACCACTAAAAATTACTTTTAGTAACAACATTTCTGTTATCATTAAAGACCTTTTGTTTTAGAGGTGCTAGTCATGACCTACTGGCGACAAAAAGTTGCCACTGAAAGTTATTAGTGGCAACTTTTAGACTTTTTATTATTGCTAAAAGCTTAATTCTTATAGTAACTTATGAAAAATCACCTACAATTTTTTGGTGTCATTGTTGAGGAAAGCATAATCAATACGAATATAATAGTTATTTTTATTAATTTAGAAATTTTCTTCTTAATTTTTATATTTTTTTCTTATTTTTATCTTTATTCATTTTGATTAGTTCTTCTTGTTAGATACTTAAGTATAATAAGATACTCCTAAAGTGATGATCACCTAAAACTTAACCCAAAACCATAGCATACTTTTCACATAAGAAGAAGACAAAGAAACATATTATCTACTACATAAGTAGAGCACCCTTAAAGCAGGGGTTGGAACTCATCAAATAAGACTAAGCTATGATCTTGTGATGCTAATTCCTAAAGATAAATAGTGGTATCATCACCCTCGCAATTGTTGGAAACAATTTCCAAATCAAGTCAGGGATGATCTAGATGGCCTAGCAAAATGAGTTTTAATGAGGAGTTACCGAGGTCCCAAACATATATCTTGCCTCTTTGTTACCAATTTGGAATACAATCAAGATGAACAAAGTGTCAAAAGATGCTATTAGACTTCAACTCTTCCTTTTCTCCTTGAGATAAGGCTTAGCTATGGTTGACTTATGTGCCTCCAAATTCATTTACCATGTTGGATAAATTATCATAACCTTTTCTAACCAAATGCTTCCCACCTATTAAGACCACCAAGTTATGAAGCGATATTCAGAGTTTTGTGCCAATGGAGGGTGAATCTTTACATAAGGCTTGGGAACGTTATAAAGACCTACAAAGATGTCCACACCATGGGATCTAAGATTGGTTTTTCATACATACCTTTTATCAAAGCCTATCACACTTAGACAAGGTTAGCTTAGCTATAGCTACAAGTGGATCCCTAGTGGAAAGACTAGCCAATGAGGCAACATCCATCATCAAGGAAATGGCTACAAACTATTACCAATGGTCCAATGAAAAGAGTATACCTAAAAGAGCTACAAGTGTCATAGAGATGGATAGCATCAATACCAAGCTTAATATATTGATGAAGAGAGTTAACCAATTTGCCACATGAATAATTTAATAGAACGCTATGCTTTAGAGTAAGTATAATATGTCTTAAACAACCATCGATAGCAGAGCAATCTTTACTCCTCAACATGCAATCTTGGGTAGTAAAATCACCCTAACTTAGCTTAAACAAATCAAGGTAGCTATGGTGGACCACCTAAACAAAGGTTTCAACCTTAGAATCAATGGGGCCCATGTCTAAATATGAGTAAACCTTTTAAGGAGGATACTTTTAAGAAGTCTTAACAAGCTTTTAAGAAGTTTTTGAATGTGACTATTGACAAATTTAAGAAGTTGGAATCCAAAATAGACTACCTAGGTAGCCATAATCGAAGCTTAGAAATATAATTAGGTTAATTAGCTAGCTCGTTTAATTCTAAGCTTAAAGGAAATCTACCTAGTATGACTGAGATTAATCTAATAGAACAATGTAAGATGATTTCCTTAAGAAGTGGTAAACAAGTGCAAGGAGCCAATGAGAGGGATCATATGCCTAAAAGTCAAGATAAGCCTAATAATGAAAAGTGAATAAGCACCTAAATCTATAATGATTGTGATAGGCTAGAGATGGCTCAGTAACAAGCACTTGTCAAACCTTATGTCCCTCCTGTACATTTCCTTCAACAAGTGAGGCAACAAAAATTGGATAAGTAGTTTAATTTAATTTCATAATGCTAGAGATGGAAGAAGATACTATAATGCCATTGATTTTAAGAAGATGATTATACGCCACAACCACTGCAATTATCAATGTGAAGAATGACAAGTTGAATTTAAAAGTGGGAGATAAGGAAATTAAGTTTAATCTCTTCAAAGCCATGAAGAACCAATCAGTGGACAAATAGTGTTAGTGAATTGATGTGATAGATGAGCTATCGGCAAATACCTATAGTTAGACGTCATTTTAGAACCCTTTTAAAGCATGCTTATGTTTAGTAGCTACAACCAAGGATACCAATGACAAAAGTGCAGCTATTGCCCATATGAATAAGGCAAAATTGTTTGTCCCATTTTAGAAATGGCATAAGTTTGAAGATTTAGGGAAGGGCAAACCATTTCTACCACTTTCCATTGAGAAAGCATCAAATCTAGAATTGAATTTGTCAACATCCTATCTAATTCTTACTTAGGAGAAGATGAAACTTTTTTAATCACTTTGTTTATGCATGTGATTAATTCCCAATTGGATAGGCTATTATGAGTGTTAAGAGAGAGAAAGGCCTATATGGTGTGTGACACCATAATTCCCTAGCTTATCTCATATTATTTGTAGGTTTATTTCCATAGATTACATGACATTCTCAAAGAAAATCTATTTAAATAATCCATTAATTTGTGTTACGTCATATATCATTTTTCCATTCCTTGTCCCATTGACTATATGAGCTCATTCATCTCATTCTCATATTTAAATACATAATTAAACTCATAACCATCTCAAGAAGTGGCCTAAAACTCGTGCAAAGGAAGTGGATACATAAAAACAAGGTGTGCAGCCTCGAATTGAAATTCCATATTACTGTCATGAACTTTGAAAAATCATAAGTAATTCTAGAAAGATCAAAATCAAGCACACTATACCATTCTAGAAAGCTACAGATATATAATTTATGCTACAAATAATTCCAGACTACAACAAGGATGTTTAACTATCGGAAATCAATGGAACAATACCAAAGGTCGCCTGTCACTACTAGTACTATCCTCCAACTTCAAAAATTCATATATTCCTACTCAAATGTACAATTAGGGTGATTTCAGTGGCCATGGAAATATTATCATGTCTAGTTTATGTCTGTAAATTTTATGAGCATTGGACATCATTTGGCCCTCTAATGCACAGCCCAAGGAACTGACCATATGAACAGTGTTTGCATCAGAACAATAGAAAAATGCCAACTTTGAAAAATCATAATTAATTTCACAAAGCTTCAAATAATATGATCTTTGTCTTTCTAAAAAGCTCTAAATGAAATCTATATGCATGCCAAATTTCATGAAAAATTTATTCATTTGGTAAGATTTTGACATTGGGTTGCAAAATAGCTCATTTTGTGTCTCATAAGGGGTCCAAATCATCCATTTTAGTTTCTAAGGCAACTATGACCACTTGAGCACATGGAAAAGCACCAAAATGGTCTACTAAACTTGTCTTAAAGGTGCACAAACCCATATTTCTCAAACTCACTCATCCACCCCAAGCTATACACAAGAATGCATATGTCAAGTTTTGCTATTCCATACTCAAAATGTGCTTTATCATACATATGGCATTAAGTCTTATACATACATGATACATTTATATATTTACATGTGTTCATGAAGTCATACAACATATACAATGGTGGATTACAACACTTGCCACTCATATGGCTACAAAATGAACAAAATAACAATTCCTTTGTCAATCTTTCATCTTCTAACTTAATGGCTTCCATTACTTTGCTCATTTGGCCCACCTAGCATATTAAGAAATTGGAGAGGAGGAGATGAGATTTAAAGAATCCCAATAGCTCATCTCCCTTTCAATCATACATAAAGAATGCAATTCAAGTCTTAAAATCCATGCATGGATATTAAGGGTCATGTAATCATTCATGCAACAACTTTAGCATTTCAAGAAGTCGTATAAAACACACATAGGTTTGCCAAGCAAGTGGTTTAACCTCATCCATTCTCTTATGGATTTTGGACTTGCCTCACCCACTTTCTTAAGAGGTTTTAAACTCAACTTCACTCTTAAAAGACTCTTTACTTTGTCTCAACCATTCTTAAGGGTTCTTGGCTCATCTTCACCATGGCTAGAGGGTTCTTGACTTCACTACACTCAAGCAAAGTCACAATACATCATTTAAAGACATAATGCAATATCATGATACCATGGCATCTAAATACATGCTAAGACATTTTCTCATGGCTTAAAACATACATACATACATACATTCAAAGACAAGACCACATTCATCCATGCATGAGAGAAAATAAAGAAAGCTACCTTTGTTGCAACAACACACTTTCCCTCTTGCAAATGCACTTCCTTCCTTAGCCACACACTCACAATGATGTGAGGCTTGTTTGCTTTGGCCTAAACACAATATATGGAAGCTAATTAAGCTCTTGAAATTACTCTTAAAGCTACACATCTTCTTTAAACACTAACTTGGTCTAATTGCTCTTTTATGGTTCCAAAATGCCCTTAATGAAGAAACATCCATAATTTGGGTTCTTGGCTCCATTCTTTCCTTTCATCTATGATTCTTGACCCCATTTAAACCTCTTGGAGCCATCACAATTAAAACAAGGAGCCTAATTAGGTGTTGCTTCTTTAGGCTATAATATGGAACCTATGATACCATGTCACTTTTTATGGCTTCTAAAATTCTTCTAAGGCTTCCTCTCAACTTCTTCTATCATATATGACTCAAAATTAGGCTTGGAACAAGTTAAAACTATTCCTAGGTGTCTCATTCTCTCTAGGCCAAGATCAAGCTTTATTAAGGCACCCTTGGAGTTTCTTTGCTTCTTTTGATGGGAGATGCATGTAGAAAGCTCTCTTGGTGTCTTAGGAGCCTATATGAACTCTTAAACATTATAAAATATGGCTAGGATTCATGGTAGAGTTCAAGGTGCAACCAAAACCCTCGCCTCCTTATCTTGAAATCTAATGGTTCTTAATTCATTTCCTTTGCATATTCTTATTCTCCACACTCAAATTCCTAAGATTCACCCTTAGTTCTACCTAAAATCCATGCCCTCTTAGAGTTCCCTAAGCTGGTCGAACCAAGAAGAGAAGGGAAGAAGGAGTAGCTACCATGGAAATGAAATCTTACCTTGTTTTTCGTTAATTTCTTAAATGATTCTTCCCTTGCTTGGTCTCCTCTCCTTAAATCTGAAAATTCCACCTCTGTTCTGCCCTCCATGTAGATTCAAAATATCATCAAACCCATGAAAATAAAGAGGAGAAGAAGGAGAAATAACTTGCTAAAGAAAGAGCTTAAAATTCCATGAAATTTCCTACCTTTTCTTGGCTTTTTCTCCCTTCAAAAACTCTTCTCCTTGTGCACCTAAGAGCTAGCTTCTTTCTCTGGTTTTAGAGCAAAACTAGCTCAATCTAGAAAAGGGAAGAAGGAGGGCGAATTATAAAGGGGGTTCAAGAAGCTTCTATTTTCCAAAAATTCCAATTTTACCTTTATGCCTTGGCATTTTCATTTTTGATTAGTTTTAGCTCCTTTTTTAGAACCATCTTTTCCATTATAAAATTTAGGTTCCCAATTTTATAAAATGCCTTGGAATCACTAAAATTGGAGTTAAAACCTTCCCGAACGAAAGGATCAAAGTTCGGGTCCACCGACATTAAAATACATGTACCAGAGGAGTTTTAACTGTCTCTGGGCATCCCATGATTTTTAGGGCCTCTAAGAACCCCAGAAAACTCAAAACATTCATTTAAAAAGACCTCCTATGAGAATTCTAAAATTTGCTCAAAATGACGAAAAGACCATTACGTTTCATAACCATTTCGTTAATTTCTGTCTGGCCATTTTAGCTTCTATTTTAGGGTACCTCTAGCCTCCTAAATTTATTATTTAATGTTTAGATTATTATTATAATTTTTTTGGATCTTAACTAATTCATTTCAGGGGGCTTGCTTTGAAAATGTATATGTTTCTGTCGTTTTGACAAAAATCAGATATTACATGCTGGACCATTTCTTATATAAAGGGACTTAGCCCTTCATTGTGCGTGCATTGGATTTTAATGGAAGATAACCATAAGCCATCCATTGAACAAGAAAGGAGGTTAAACCCCAATATGAAAGAAGTAGTTTAAGCTGAGATTCTCAAGCTTTTAGATGTAGGCATTATCTACCCCATATTTGATAGCTCATAGGTGAGTCTAGTGCAAGTGGTGCCCAAGAAATGTGGGATAATGGTCATAAAAAATAAGAACAATGTGTTGATCCCTACTTACATCTTGACTAGACAAAGGGTTTGCATTAAGTATAAGAAGATCAAAAGTAGCACCCATAGCAATCACTTCCCTTTGCCTTTCATGGATCAAATGTTAAAGAGACTTATGGGCCATTCATATTATTGCTTTCTTAATGGGTACTCAGGATATAATCAAATACCAATAGCATCTCAAAACTAGGAAAAAACCACATTCACATGTATGTATGGTACTTTTGCCTTTTAACAAATGCCCTTTAGGTTATGTAACATATCGATTACCCTTCCAATGCTGCGTGATGGCCATTTTTTTAGACTTTGTTAAAAAAATTCACGAAAATTTTTATGGATGACTATTTTGTTTTTAGATCTTCATTTGATAATTATTTGACTAATCTTTCTCTTGTTTTGCAACATTGTAAAAAGACCAATTTGGTCCTAAATTGGGAGAAATGACACTCTATGGTATAAAAGGGCATTGTCAAGATTTCAAGGAGGGGCATCAAGGTAGACTATGCCAAAATTGCCACTAATGAGCAAATGCCACCACCTAATTAAGTCAAGGGCATGTGAAGCTTCTTAGGCCACCCAGCCTCTACTGTCACTTTACAAAGGATCTTTCTAAAATTTCTAAACATTTTTGTAATTTGTTAAATAAGGATGTGTGATTTAATTTTAATGAAAAGTATTTGGATGCATTTGATAAGTTGAAGAGGTGTTAACTTCAACTCTAATCATAGAAACCTTGGATTGGAATATTTTGTTTGGGCTCATGTGTAATGCAAATGATTCTACCTTGGAAGTTGTGCTAGGTCAACAAAAAGATAAGAGGCTGCATGTCATTCCATATGCTAGCAAGATGTAACACCTAGATTCCAAATACCTAATTTATATAATAATATCCAAAATTTCTACAATAACATAAGTTTGCAAAAATTCAAAATCATAATAATATTTTGAAATAAAGGATCAACCGGATCAACAATTTGAATATCCATAATTTAAAATTTTCTCATAATCTCTAATGTAATTATCCAACATAATCCTTAAAGAGTAAATCCAAACTAAAATAAACTAAAGTACTATATAACATCATCTTATTATATAACAACTTAAAATATTACTATTACATCAACTCTAATTAAATTCAACTAAGATACTCATTATTAATCCTTCCACTACCATTATCTAAACTCTGACATGGAAATGCCAAATATAGAAAAGCATAAATGAGATAAAAATATTAGTAAATAGTCAAGTTACAAAGCGACATTTCCAACCATAAATATAAAGCTTTTCACAAATAGTTTATTTTTGTAAATGCATGCATGTCTTAAAGTTTTGTTATGTGACTCAATAAATTTTCATAAATCACTTTTAATAAAACAAGACACTTATCCTTGCAAAATCCTTTAAAATAGAAGAAGTTAAGAAAACCATATGTTCATCACAAAAGGGCAACCCAATAGGCAAGATTCCCAACCATAGACCTAATCTCTAAGTGGCTTTATAGTATGAGCCATATTGCCATTCATGTCATAATCACTAATTTCTGTAAATCCCTAGATATTAAAGAAAAGATGAGAAAGAGGGATTAGTGTAATATCTAGTGTAACACAATATCACTTTAGCCTTACTTTCCCAAATATCATATTCCATACATGCTTCATACATGGATTTTGAGAAAAAAAAATGAAGATTGAAATCATGGCTCATAATAGCGTGTATAGCACTTTAACAATTCAAATCTTTCTTTGTGGACCCCATGGACTCCCCAATATTATCTCCTACTCATATTCCATCTAAAAAAGTCATAAACATCATGAAACATCTCATGCAATTCGAATTTGGAGCCCTATACATCAGAAAATGCATGCTTATTTTTGGACCTAGAATTCAAGTTTCTGTCACCAACTTTGAAAATTCATAATTAAATCTAGAAAAATTGAAATCCAACAAATCATAGCTTTTTGAAAATCTTTAAATATTAAATTTATGGTAAAAAAGACATCCAAGCAATGAAAACATCATCTTGACCACGTTTGACAACAAAAAAGTAACCTAGGTCCGGCTGTCCTGGAGTTCCAATACAGTTTATTGATATGAAATTCAAAAATTCATAACTAATTCCAAAAAATTCAAATCGAGTATACCATACCAATCTAGAAAGCTACAGTTTTCTATTTTAGACTAACAAAAATCGATGTAACAGTGCTTGGGGTCTGTTGCGTTACTGATAGTAAGTTTCAACTTCAAAAATTCATTTCTCTCTCTCTCTAGACCTCCAAATGAGGTGCTTCCAGTTGCTATAGCTCACTGGGAATGTCTAGTTTATCCACATAAAATTTCAAAACCATTAGACCTCATTTAACCCTCGGATGATATGAAAATGTGAACTGCTCAAGTAAACTGTGCCCAGACCAAAAGTAATTACTTATATGAACCATGAAAAATCATAAGAAATTTTATAAACCTCTAAATAATGCAGTTCTTCGGCAAACAAAAAGCTCTGTATAAGACCTATATATGCAAAATTTCAGCCTTAAAATCTCTCATTTGGTCAGGTTGGGGTTTAGCTCACAAAATAGGTCATTTTTTGTCCTCAAATAGTTTATTCAAGTGCCAAATGATCTTGCCTTAGAACCAAGACTACTTAGGCATGTGGGATGTGACAACCCTATCTTCTAATCATGGCAATTATGGTTAAATACACGATTAATGCTTAATGATCAAGGTTTAGAGTCATTAAAATTAAATACATCATGAAAATTATAGGAAAATTTAGACCTTGATAATATTAGGTTCATTAACTACACAACCACAATTGTGAGAATGCATAAAAGAAATTGTACTATCATGAGGAGTTTGTGATTCATCCATCTATCAATTTCAACACATAAAAACCTCCCACAAGTGTTCCTATATCATTTTCTAGCATTACCATTAGAGAAACTAGGGTTTCTAGGTTAAGGGTAAAAGTTTGGGGACCTTCACCGCGACTTGAAACTCTCCCGCTACGGCTAAGTTAGGTACTGAAACTCGAAAACTAAGTTTTTCACTTTGCGCTACGGCCTTAACTTTCTGCGCTGCGGCTAAGTTACTCTCAGGAATCTTATTGGGCAACTCATGCAAATTTTGCCGCAGCTATTGGACAGTTGCTGAGGCAAACTTGCATGGCGCAGCAGCTGAAATGCCTCCTGAAGCTACTGTTCGAAGTCTCACTATTCTCACCTCAGCAGAATACACTTGAGCCGTGGTGAGGCTTGTACTGCACACTCCTTATCTAGTTTCCTTGAGTTGCGTTGCGACAGAACCTATTACACTGTAGCGAGGTTCCTTTCTGCCACCCTCTCAGGTAATTTTTTCATGCTGAGCTGCGGCGAGATTTCTCAAGCCGCGACATTCCTTGCCATTGTTACTCTCCATGCCATGGCGAGGCCTTCCTAGCCACGGCATGACTCCCTCCTGTAACTACATCTCCCAAATTTCATCCCATACACCCCAATTCTCTTCTTGAGAACACCCTAGGACCACTCCCCCTCATTTCATATGACTTTAATGGTATTTATCTACCTTATTTACCCAGCTATTCTACTATTACCAATTCAAAACTTAAATGTTAATTTCCACTCCTTCAACTATCCTATATCAGCAAGTCCATAGAGTAATAACAATAAGAATTCATGAACTATCAATAATTAACATTCGATATACATTCCGTTAGAGATTTCATACATCAATGGTTTATATTAACATCTAATGCATCACATAATTATATTTCCAATAGTATACCATACCATAAATTCAGTAAAATTTATACATCAGGTGTTATAGGTTCATACATCCAATACCAAACTAAGATGAAGCCTAACTCCTCAATTGATACATCCTAAGTAATCAAAATATAAGAGCCTACACTTGGTAACATGATTACATGATGATGCTATACACAAAGGAATACCAAATTTAGCATCTATTCTAAATAAATCAGTCTAAGTATAGCCTTCTCCCCACATGGTTAAAGCTCATGGATTTTCATCCACTTATTTCCCCTTATCTTTACCCGAAGAGCCTTCACTTGAAAGTATAATCCCATGAAACAGGGTGAGATACAAATCTCAATAACCAAGGAAATTCCCATTCATATAATCCAATTTAATTAACACATATGCATGAATCAGAATCAACATCAGAATCATATCAGTCATATTAGCAAAGAAAATAGTTAGGCTACTATGATTACCATCCCATACTAGCAATCATAATTTCATATGTTAAAGGCCAATAACACCAAGAGAGGCCTGTCCACGGCACCCACTCCCCAATAAGCACAACCAAGGCTCAGTGCATCTGGAGTTTGATCATAACCCGATGCCCGATCAAAGCACATGCACAGGTAGCAGCCGCACCACAACTCCACCATAGACTCACAAGGTCCAAACATAATACAATAGATAGCCAACCAATTCATTTAGCATTTCAAATCATTCATATACAACAAATATGAAATTAAAGCAGATATATGTGTGGAATTAATATAGTCCCGGTTACCTCACTTGTAGACAAGTTGGGAAGCTACAGCAATACCAAAATCCTCCTAAAATCATAATATCAAAAAATGATCATTTTTATCAGTCCATTACTATCTCATTCATTATTTGTGGTAATAACCCAATGCTCAAAGAATTAAGTTACCAATGGTTACCTAAGGGATACCTACCCAATCACCAAGAGCCTCTAATTTTGGATTTTGCCTTCCCTAGACTAGAAATATCAATATATCATTCTAAATCACAGGAAAATTTGCATAAAATTAAGGCCCATATTATAAGTCTACTATGGGAGTCTTAAACCAGTAGAAAATGCATCAAAATAGAGGGTTTATACTTATCTAATAACACCCTCAGCCCCAACCTAAGAAATTTCACCAAGAAAATCCCAAACAACCACATTTCAGATCTTGGGTATGGTGAAAATACTCCAAATGAAAAACTAATTGGACCAAAATGAAGGGAAAGAGAAAGAGATTAAGTTATACAACTATTACCTTGGCGGAATCTTGTTCTAGAAGTAGAAAATGGTGGATTTCTTGCCCCAAACCCTAGCCTTCCTTCAAACCTCCGAAAATGAGTTGTGTGTTTGTGTTTTAGCAAAATGTGGAGGGGCTGAAGTGTTTAGGGTTTTAGTTGGGTTTAAATTAAGTCTAATGTGGGTCATGGGCTGACCCAAAAGTCTAATTGCAAGTGGGTTCTGATTTAAACCTTGTTAGGCCAGCTTTAATGTGTTAGGCTACAGAAAATTTAATTAGGTTTGGGCCAAGTTTGAAGAATTCCATTGATTTAAGTCTGCACAAGGTTTATTGGGCTATTTATAAGAGCTTATGGAAGTTGGGTCTTGGGTCTCTAATTCATTAAATCAGATTGGTCCCTTCATTAGTTCCTAACCTTGGCCTACTTCATTTAATTTGGGCTTAGATGGGGTTTCTAACTTAATTAAATCTCAAACTCATATTAATAATTTATCTCTCTAAAATTTTCATTCACTTAACTTACCCAATCATTTTATATTAATTATTCTTAATTAACCTAAATCCATAGTTAACACCTTAATTAATTTTGAGGTGTTACATGGGCAAGTTTCAAAATAGGTTACTAAACTTATTTAAGGAGTCTAAATATCCATACATCACAAAACCACTACCCTACTTGTTTATATCCACAAGTTCTTAAGGGCACAACCATGCATTTCAATATCAAAATTCTCTAATCTCATTCATATACTTTCAATTCTCATATATTCATCATATATCTATATATTTACATATGATCAAAAGTCTATAGAACATATACATCATGAGATTATATCATTTGACAATTAAATAGTTACAAAATGGCTAGACATACAATTCTTTTGTCAATATCTTCTTTCAAGCTTGGTGGCCTCCATCTCTTTGCTCACTTGGTCCACCTCGACATATTAGGTCATGGGGAGTGAGTGAGATTCAAAGAATCTCAATAGCCCTATACACTTTCAACCATACATGATGATGTAATTTCATGCAAAGGAATGTCATGCATGGTCTATGAGCTACATATGCATAACAAAACATGATTTCTAATTCATAAAGTCTTAAATACATTTGACGGGCTCGTCACGCAACCCTCAAAATAAAACTAGGTTGATAAAATATGAAGCTAGTGGCACAACCTAGGTCATCTCCCTTGGAATTGGAATTCAATGTTTAATTGAGTTTTCCAAATATTAAAAGACTCTAAAAATTTCTAAACTAAGAGGGGTTTTTGATTGAATTAAATTAACCTAAAACTAAGTTGAATCAAAATTCTTAATTGCTACCTAATTGTATGAATTGTGGGTGGAGAATGGTCTTGAGACTAGCTTTGGATTCGTCCCTTAGTATCCACTATCCTTATCCTAATCCAATTGTGATTAATTCTGGTTTAAGAATCCCTAATTGTGTTCATAACAAATATATTTTGAGTTACCACTCAAGAATCAAGAGATTAACAATCTAATGTTGAATTGAAACCTCAACCCCGCATTAAATTATTAATTCTTGTCTTTAAGATCAATGAACACCCAATTTGATTGATTAACTGATTAATTAGCCTCTGAATCATCACCTAAGAATATTTAATTAACTAAGTAAACATTAAGGAATCCTAAAATCAAACAATCAAACACATAATCTCACTCATGCATTTCATCGAACACCTTCAAAGCATACATGGGAAATTAGAGGAAAATGAAAAATTCAGAAATTGATTCAATCAATTAATCAACAAAAACAATCTCCTAATTAATGTCTAACTAGACACTAATTATAAACAACACAAATCTCCAATCTAATACAATCTTAACCAAGAAAATACAAGAAAGAAAAAAAAGTGTAAAAGAGATGAGAGTCTTAGCCAAAATTCCCTTTCTAATCAATAGATTCAAGCTTCTCCAAGGATCTTCCTCCTAGCTAGCCACAGATGGAGATTAAAGCTTTATTTGAATGGAAGGAATGGAGTGGGAATGGAGGAGATGGCTGCTGGTTGAAGGGGGCGTGCGAATGGACGAATACGACATCTGGAATTGAATGTAAATGAATGAATAGACGAATTCTTAATAACCTGATTCTTAATGACGGACTTCAATACGATGGATGGCTTTCTCACATGATTTCTTTTAATGATTCCACATGCTCAACCCTCTCATCCCTTCTCATTTGATTTCTTTCAATTCTGACCGTAGCTTCTTCATGTGAATATAAGGTGGGCCTCATTTTAAAGCTAAATATAATATTCAAATTCATGTGAGCTGCCTTCTTTTCACGTAGCTTTCTTCTTGTTTCTGCTTCTCTTCGTTCTGCTCGTGTTCATCTTACGTGGCTTTGCATGGGTTCATTTTTCATAGTCAGCGCGTTCAGCCCGTGGCCTCTCTTCTTTCATTTGTTTCGTGAAACTTCTCATCTTTGTGGCTTCCCTGTAGCCTTTACGTTAACTTCTGCATGCTCTTGTGTTTTTCATTCTCCTTCACCAAACCATAGTTCATCTATGCAGCTCAAGCTCTTTTCTGGCGTCATTTTTCTCACTGTT
Source organism: Erythrophleum ivorense (assembly GCA_026724425.1). NCBI lineage: Eukaryota > Viridiplantae > Streptophyta > Magnoliopsida > Fabales > Fabaceae > Erythrophleum > Erythrophleum ivorense. Next base: position 230,995 of record JAIUCV010000370.1, on the reverse strand, counting down.
GGCTCCCAGCTCATGCTTCTTCTTTACGTGGCTTCATACTCCTTTCACATTGCTTCTTTTGTATCACGTGTTCAACCTCTCTTCACCAAAACTGTGGCAGACTCCCAGCTTATGTACTGACGCTAACTCATGTTTTCTTCTTCTAAAAAATGTACCAGAACCCGTAACTGTTTCTGCTCAAAAGCTCCAGCCAAGTGCTTTCGTGGATGGTCCTCTTCCTTGTGAACTTCCCTGATGCTGCCTCCCACGTGCAAATGCTCTCCTCCAGCCCATGCAAGCTTCTGTTCATAGCAAATAAAACTCGAGCTTCTCCTTTAGGACTTTAAGAGCATTAAATGGAACCTAGGTGAGCAAAAAAAACCAATAGCTCCTTGCTCTCCACGTGCAGCTCTGAATGAGACAACCTATAGCTCTTGCATGTAAATTTTTCTCATCAAATTGTACACATGAAACCTTTATTTCTCCTTCAATTCAATTTCCATTCAAGCTCAAATTTGCATTGAAAATCTGCACAAGAAGTAAGAACAATTCAATAGGAAAATTTACAAACTTATTTAAATAAATTTATGCATTAAAATTCTAAAAGTTTGTAAATAATTTCTTTGAGTGTACAAATGATTACTAACATTAAATTTTACTAAATTAAACTCCTCAAGCTATATTTGCTCATTAAAATACTTAAGTTAGGAAAATTAAAACATATAAAATTCATGCTTATCAACATTAAAGTAGACTCTCAAGACCTTGGTTAGCCTCACCTACCTCTCTTGGGACTTTTGGACTTGCCTCACCCATTTACTTTAGGACTTTTGACTAAGCCTCACTCGTCTTAAGACTTTTAGCTTCTCTCACCCATACTAAGGGACTTTTGGCTCATCCTCACCCTTATCAAGGGATTTTTGGCATTATCAAGTCTACTTAAGTCTCATGCACACATAAAAGCAATTTAAGACACATAAGTGGCACTATACATGTCCCTACTAGCTACGCATACTTTTCATAGTTCAAACGCACACAAAAGCATCTAAAGTAAGAAACATCCACACACATACATGGGAGAAAGTTTGGAGGGTTACCTTATGTGCAATTACACACACTTTTTCTTAATTTTTCTTCCCTTCCTTGGCTACACGCTTGACAATGGGTGGAGTAGGATTTCCTTGGGCCTAACCACAACAAATAGAATTCAATTATCTTCTTGAACTAAGTCCTAAGCCTAGCCATACATTACTTTAATAGGTCTTTATGGATTTTAGAGGTGCTCAAGAGCCCATGGAGTGTGCTTTTGTTCCTTAAAAGGAGAAACACTTAGGAGACTTCCTAAGGGTGATATAAACTCAATTGAACTCTCATATAAGTTTAGGGACTCTTGGGGAAAATTAGATTTTAAGATATGTTCACAAGTCTCTATCTTTGCTATCTTGGGTTTTACAAAATTTCCTTTAAGTTCCTTTACCTTTTTTAGTCCCCTATCATCTATAATCTAGATTTCTTGCTTGCTTTTGGTCAGAAAACACTCCCCCCTTTAGCCCTCTTCTTGGCTAAACATACACACTAAGAGAAGGAAGGGAAAGAGAGCAACAAAGTAAGAAGGTTACCTTGGCTTCCTAGTTGTTCCTTGGATGCTCTTTTAAGTGGTTAACTCCTCTTCTTAGAATTCCACTTTTCCCCCTCTAAACTAGACCTAAAACAACACCAAACATAATATTCAAACCATAGAAAGAGAGGTGGGAAAGAGGAGAATCAACTTGTTAAAGGAAAAACCAAAAAATTCTTTACCTTTCTTTAGTTTCTTCCTCCTCCTCTTTCTCTTCCTTGGTTCACCACTTCCAGAGCTTTGGGGATCTATTTTCAACTAGCTAAAGTCAGTTAAAATGAAGAAGAAGAATTTTAGACCCTTTAAAAAGCAAATTTCACTTTTTCACATTTTTATTGGAATAAATCTCATTATAGCAGGAAACACCCCTCGCTACGGCAAGAACTTATCAGTTCCAGGCTCCCTTGTTCTCGGTATACCTGGTGCTATTGTGAAAAAACCCCTTGATTTTGTATAAGCCATGAACTAGTTATCCCGAACTGGCATTCTCGCTATGGCAAATAGGCATTCTCACTATAGTGAACAGGCATTTTCCTTATAGGTAACAGGCATCCTTGCTATAGCTAGAAAACTTTAAAAAATTCTGAAATCTTAAGTTCTCATTTGTATGAAAACTTGGATGTTACATTTCTACCTCCCTTAAATAAAATTTCATTCTCGAAATTGAAAATACACACCTTAAGGGAATAGCTCTGGATACTTCTTTCTCATGTCTTCCTCTAGCTCCTAGGTAGCTTCCTCAGGAGATAGCCCCTTCCAAACCACTTTCACTAGCGATATCGTCTTATTCTATAACTGTTTGAGTCTAATATCCACAATCCGATCTGGTGATACTATATAAGACAGCCTATCTTGTAACTGCACATTTTCATATTCTATGATATGTAAAGGATCGAGCTGGTACTTTTAAGTTGAGATACATGGAAAATGTAACACCATATATTTCTAGCTTATTTCATAACATTTCCATGCTTTACATCATCGATCCCATGAAGGAGTAAGAAAAAAGGATTAAAATAATACATTTTCTTGCGTTGCGTCATGTAAAAAAATTTCATTCAATGTCACATGGACCATGTGAGCTCATACAACACATTATCATATATAATTACATAGATACAACTCATTTGTATCATGAAATGTGGCCTACAACTCATGGAACTCGAAGGAAAACTTAAAATATATATATACATATTTTCGGCTAGAATTTGGCTTATTTCTGTCACAAATTTAGAAAATCATAACAAATTTTATAAAAATCTAAATCATGCATTCTTGGCCATTCTGGAAAGCTACACATGTCTACTTCATGTTAAAAATATGTTCAGACCATAACATCTAACACAGAGGACATTTGACATTTGAAATGATCCAGAGGTCAAACTGTCCACCAGTGCTATCACAGATTTCTATAGTAAACTTCAAAAATGTCCAATTAATTTCACAAAAATTCAATCCATGCAAATGATACCAATTTGGAAATCTATGGATGTTAGCTAGAGGTAAACAATAACTATAGATTAACTTAGGCACATCCAAACCTCAAAATCTAATCAAACAGTAACAGAGGTTGGCTGGAGTTCCTGATATTGGATAAAATTTTTAAAAATTTGCATTTCCCTCTCTAGACCTCCAAATGAATTGCTTCTAGTTGGCGCAAGTTACTGTGAATGTCTAGTTTCTTTGTATAAAATTTCATGACAATTGGACATCATTTGAGCCCTGTGTGTTAGATTTTATTTTCAGACTAGTATGACAGTGACATGACCAAAACCAGAAATTTTCTCAACTTTGAAAATCCATCAAATATCCTCTAGACCTCCAAAAATTTTGTTCTTTAGCTTCCCAAAAAGCTCTCAACAAATTATAATTACATGCCAAATCTCATATCAAGAAGAGCTCATTTGGATAAAAAGTAATATAGGATTTCATTATGGTCATTTTTGGCTCCATATAGGATACCAAAATGTCCAAATGGCTTTCCTTGGGTTTTGGCACCTTTTAGGCAAGTCTAAAAGTATGATTAAGACTTGTGTGAGTTGCCCAATTGGTCCCAAACTCAATGTATTTTATTTTGGCCATTTTATCCACACATATGCACATTTCCAAAAAGCCATTCATGAAGTTGCATTTCCATAATATACTCAATTTACATTCCATCATTCACATAACACATTCTTTCATTTCTACATCATATAATATCATAATTACATATGTCCCAAGGGTTGTAGACCATTTACAACAATAATATATATCATTAAGCATTATTATGCCTTTAAAAGGGCAAAAGCTAGGCATATTGGTGTCAAGATCTCTTCCTCAAGGTGGTTAGCTTCCATTACCTTGTCCACTTGGTCCACCTAGCATATTAGATCATTGGAGAGAGGGGAATGAGATTCAAAGAATCCTAATAGCTCATCTCCCATTCAAGCATACATAATGGATGCAAAGCAAGTCTTGAAAATTGCATGCATGGGTATAATTGATGTCATGAACATTCAAGAAGAAAACTTGGCATGTAAATAAGTTATACAAGACATTCAAGAGCTTGTCAAGTGGATGGATTAGCCTCACTCTCTTTCTCATGGATTTTGGACTTGCCTCACCCATTCTTTAAGAGAATTCTTAGACTCAACCATGCTCTTGGGAGCCTACTTCGCTTTTGGGAGACTCTTTGCTTTGTCTCAACTAATCTTAAGGGTTCTTGGCTCATCCTCATCATAGTTAAGAGTTCTTGGCCTCTCCACACTCAAGCAAACTCAAACAAACATCATAGCATCATTTGAAAACATAATATGTCATCATGAAATCATGGCATATAAAATCATGCTAGCATACTTTTCATGGCTTAGAAATACACATACACACATTCTAAGACAAGCTAAACACATGTCCATGCATGAGAAAAGGTAGAAAGAGCTACCTTGTACATAATCACACACTTTTCTTCTTGAATCAAGGCTCCCTCTTTCTACCACACACACACCAAAGTGTGGGGATGGTCTCTCTTGGCCTAAACACAATTTATGGAAGTCAATTAGGTTCATGGAATTAATTCTAAGGCCACACAACTCACTTAGACACTAACTTGCTCTATAAACCTCATTATGGTTCTATAATTGCACCTAATGAAGCAACACCTTTCAAATAAATTCTAGGCCCCATTCTTTCCTTTCAAATATAATTCTTGACTCCTTTTAAGCCTCTTGGAGTTATCACACAATTAAAACAAAGAACCTAACTATATGTTGCTTCTTTAGGTCATAATATGGAACCTAGAGCACCAACTCACTTTTTATGAGTTCTAAATTTTTCCCAATACCTCCCCTCATTTTCATTCATCATATATGACTCAAAAATAGGCTTGGAAAAATTTGAAACTCTCCCTAGCTATGCCATCTCCCTTAAGCCAAGACAATGGAGGTTTTGGCTCTCCATGGACCTTGCTTTATTTTCTACATGGAAGATGCATATGGGAAGAATCCTAGGGATATTAGGAACTCATTTAAACATTCATTTAGGCCTAGGAATAATCATATCAAATCAGATTTTACAAGGTGCACTTGAAACCCTAGGTTTTGCACCTTGAAATTCTATGGCCTTTTCTTGAATTTCTTTACATATTCTTACTCTCTTCCCTTAAATTCATGGAATTCACCCTTGGTTCCTCTCAAAATTCTAGCCTTCTAGTATCTACACACATGGGGCAAAATATAGAGAAGAAGGGGGGAGGAGTAACTACCATGGGATCTAAGATTTACCTTGTTTTCTTGCTTTTTCTCACTTGAATCTTGTGTTCTTTGAGCCCCTCTCTTCAAATCCGAATTTTTCCCTTAAAATAGATCCATATACTTCATTATAATCATAGAAAATAAAGGAGAATGAAGGAGAAGAGGTTTGGAAGAGAAAGAGCATGAAAAACTACTAAATTTTCATACCTTAAGCTTTTGATTTCTCCTCCTCTTTGCCTCCCTCTTGTGCACCACTCTCCCTAGGGTTTTCCTCTAGTTTTGGGCAGAACTTGGTCGTGCAAAATGAAGGGAGAAGAAGGGCACATCATATATATAGGTGGGAGGAGGTTACACTTTTCAAAAATTTCTATTTTACCCTTTGTTCTTGGCATTTTCGTTTCTCCTTCGTTTTATCTCCTTTTTGAGAACCTTCCTCTCCATTATAAAATTGAGGTTCCCAATTTAGTAAAATGTCTTTGGAGTCACTCAAATTGGAGTTAAAACCTTCCCGAATGAATCCATCAAAGTTTAGGTACACCAACGTTGAAAAATATCCACCGGAGGAGTTTTAGCTGTCTCAGGACTTTCCATAGTTTTCAGGGCCTCTGAGAATCTCAGAGAATTCAAAATTTTCATTTAAAAAGCCCTTCTTTGTGAATTCCAAAATTTTCTCAAAATTACAAAAATGCCATTACGTTTCATGGGTTTTTTGTCAAAATTTGTTTCTTCATTCTAGCTCCATTTTTCCTTCCATCTGAGGCTAGGATTCTCATTTTTAGGAGTCTAGAATGTTACTCAAATTTTTTAGGACCTTAAATACTTCATTTCAGGGGATTTGCTTTGAAAACGCACTCGTTTCTGTAGTTTAATAAAAAAGGGACGTTATAGAAAATGTTATCTATTTGGCTTAGGTTCGAAGGAAAGGCAAGTCTATAGGCCATAAGTCTAACTTTAACTAGAATTTGGAATAGTCCTATGTACTTTGGACTGAGCTTTCTACTTTTAATGGACCTACCTATTCTTATGACTGGAGACACTCTGACAAAAACATGGTCTCCAACCTTAAACTCAAACGACCTTCTTCTTTTATCTGTGTAACATTTCTATCTACTTTAAACCATTAGAACTTTCTTTCTTATGGTTTCTATTTGTCTAAAGGTCTAGTCCATTAAATCTAGGCCTACGAGGCTCCTTTCTCTTTGCTCTGCCCAACAAACTAGGGACTTACACTTTCTCCTATACAATGCCTCATACGGTGCGATATGGATACTAGCATGATAACTATTATTATTGGCAAACTCTACTAGTGGCAAGTATGTATCTTAATTACCCTTCAACTCTAAAACACACGCCCTCAGTATGTCTTTTGGGATTTGAATGGTCCTTTCTATCTAACCATCTCTCTGAGGGTGATAGGTTGTGTTGAATCTTAATCTAGTTCCTAAGGAATCCTGTAATGATCTCTAGAAATTCAAAGTAAGTCTAGGATCTCTATCTGATACAATGCTTCTAGGTATACCGTGTAATCTCACTATCTCCCTGATGTACAATTGGGCTAACTTATCTAGAGTATAAGTGACTTTCATTGTTAAAAAGTATGCTAACTTTGTTAATCTATCCATTATCACCCATATAGTATCATGCCTCGAAGATGTCCTAGGTAAACCCATGATAAAATCCATGGCTATACTATCCTACTTTAACTCAAGGATATCTAAGGGCTGAAGTAACCCAGCTAGCCTCTGATGCTCTATCTTAACTTTTTGACATACTAAGCACCGGGAGATATACTTAGCTATATTTGATTTCATCCTAGGCCACCAAAATATCTTCTTCAAATCCTGATACATCTTGTTACTGCCTGGATGAATCATGTACTTAGTTTTATGTGCCTTTTCTAATATCCTTTCTCTAATCTCTGAATTCCTAGGTATATACAAGCTATCCCTATACCTCAATATCCCATCCTCAGACAAATTAAAGTCTGAAGTCTTACCCTGGAACATCTGGGCCCTAATCTTCCTTATATATTCATCTTCTTGTTGGGCTTCTCTAATCTGACTCCTTAAGTCACTTTCTATTCGGGTCTTAGTTATACACAACTTTCCTAAATGCACCTCACATGAGAGATTCATATCCTTGAACCTCTCAATCAATTCCTGCTCTTGGATCATCATGGAGGCCATGTGTATGGATTTCCTACTCAGAGCATCTATAACCACATTAGCCTTCCCTGGGTGGTATTTTAGGGTGAAGTCATAATCCTTTAGGAACTCTAACCACCTCCTTTACCTCATATTCAACTCTTTCTACTCAAACAGATGTTTAAGGCTTTTGTGGTCACTATAGATTTCTATAGTTGCTCTATACAGGTAGTGTCTCCATATCTTAAGTGCAAATACCACTGCTGCTAGCTTTAAATCGTGTGTAGGATAGTTTTCTTCATAAGATTTCAATTGTCTAAAAGCATAAGCTACCATTCTGCCCCCTTGCATAAGCATACACCCTAACCCCTTCTTTGAAGCATCATTATAGACTACGAAAGTCTCCTTAGGGTTAGGAAGTACTAATACTAGGGCTATAGTTAATCTATACTTCAACTCTTGGAAACTCTTTTTACACTTCTTGTCCCACATAAATGTTATGTTCTTTCTAATAAGCATAGTCAGTGGTATTGCTATTTGAGAAAAGCCCTAAATGAATCTTCTATAGTACCCCTATAAACTAAGAAAGCTTCTGATTTCTGTCACTATCCAAGGTCTTTCCTACTATAACACTGTCTTAACTTTATAGGGATCTACTGTGACCCCTGCATGGGAGATCATGTGGCCTAGGAATGGTACTTTAGTGAGCCAAAACTTACATTACTAAGTTTAGCGTACAATTACTTTTCTCTCAGAGTTTCAAGGACTAATCTCAGATGCTGCTCATGCTCTTCTTTGCTCTTCGAATATATGAGAATGTCATCTATGAAAACTACTACAAACCTATCTAGGTATGGCTTAAACACCTTGTTCATATAATCTATAAACATCGTAGGTGCATTCGTCAACTCGAATGGCATAACTAAAAACTTATAATACTTATACCTAGTCCTGAAGGTTGTCTTAGGGATATCCTTAGCCTTGATTCTGAGCTAGTGATACCCTGACCTGAGGTCTATTTTAGAGAACACTGACACTCCAACTAGCTGGTCTAAGAGGTCATCTATCCTGGGAAGAGGGTACTTATTCTTGATAGTAAGCTTATTGAGCTCCCTATAATCTATACACAGCCTATGGCTCCCATCTTTCTTCTTTACGAATAAAATTAGAGCTCCCCATGGTAATACACTAGGTCTAAAAATACCCTTCTCTAAGAGTTCTTCTATCTGTTTCTTTAGCTCTACTAACTTGTAGGAGCCATCCTATACAGGGCCTTAGACGTTAGACCCACCCCAGGTATAATGTCTATAGCAAACTTAACTTCTCTATCTAGGGGTAGTCCACTAATCTCCTTAGGGAATACCTCTAGAAACTCTCTCACTACTAGCATCTCTTCTATACCCTCTTCTAGCTCAGCCTGGATGAAAAGAAAACTAGGAATCCCTAACAACCATGTTTTAGTGACCTTTCAGCCTAGGAGGTAGTCATAAAAGCTAGCTCAGTCCTAATACTAGGCACAGTTCCACATTCAGGTAAAGAAATGCATCTATGATAGCAATCAAGTGTAGCATTATTTGCAGACATCTAGTTCATACCAATGATTAAATCAATATCAATAAGGTAATAACTATGTTTCCTGTAGGGGTGGATACATGTAAATCATATGGCAGTGTATATCCAAACTCAACCTTTTAGCATAGTCATAGGATATAAAAGAATAGTTAGCACCCGAATCAAACAAGGCAAGTACAGAACAATCATTAACCTTAATAGTAACTTGAATCAGACTCGGGGATCAGCTAGCCTCCTACTTTGTTAGGGCAAAGACTTTATCTTAGGTCTGTGGTCTAGGTGCAGGAGCTACCTCCCTCTGCTATGCAGGCTGTGTGCAGTTTCTGGCTATGTGACCTAGTCTATCACATCTATAGCACATATTTTGCCCTGCATAACATAGTCTATCCCTATGATTTCTACCACACTGACTGCATACCGCTAGAGTGGCACTGCCTCTGGTAGACTGAGCTGATCTCTTCCTACCATTGCCTCTTCTGTTCCATGGACCTCTGCCACCTCTCTTACTACTACCGATGGTCTATAACTCTTCTTGGGGTCTCTTGCTCTCAAAGAAGGGAAGTCTAGCACTAGAGACTATTTGCATCGTCTTTAAGTTCACTTCTATGACTCTATAGATCTCAACTAGGCATTAAAGTCCCTAATCCTCTGTGGCACCACTCTATCTCTAATCTCAGGCAATAAGCCCTTCTCTAACTTATCTGCTCCCCATCTCTCAGCATCATGCTTCTGAAAATACAAGGAATATCAGGAGAGTTCAACAAACTTTGCCACATACTGATTCATAGACATCCCTTCAGTCTGTCTTAAAAGTACAAACTTTAACTCTTTCTGGTCTTTGATAGAACTGGGGAAGTATATCTTATAAAAAGCCTGGAGGAACATCTCCCAGGTGATCAGGAGGTTCTTCGACTTCAATATTGCTTCAGTGCCTCTCCACCAATAGTCTGCTTCATTTTCTAGCTAAAACATGGCTATCACTGCCTTCTACTCAGATGTGCACTCTATCACCCTGAAGATCTTCTCTAGCTGCATAATCCATGCATTTACTTTTTCTATATTCAACTCCCCATCAAAGGTAGGAGGCCCAAATTTTATGAACTGAGCTATAACTTGCCTTGTGGAAGGCTACTCCAGGGTAGGAGATGTCTGAGCTAGTGGAGTCTGAAAGGTATGTGGATGCTGACCTGAGGGGACTGCCTCTGAATCCTCTGGATGGTTTGAGTGCTGTGGTGGAGGAGGAGTAGGCCTTTCTGTATGCCTCTCTTGTAATTGCATTATCATAGTTTATTGTTGATTGAGGTGAGCTATAATAGCTTGTAAGGCTTCGACTGTCGAATCACTAAGCCCGACCTTAGCCTTTCTAAAAGGTATGTGGATGCTGACCTGAGGGGACTACCTTTGAATCCTCTAGACAGTTTGAGTGTTGTGGTGGAGGAGGAGTAGGCCTCTCAATATCTCTCTCTGCAAGCCTCTCTTATAGTTGCATTATCATAGTTTACTGTTGATTGAGGTGAGCCATAATAGCTTGTAAGGCTTCAACCTTCGGATCACTAAGCCCGGCCCTAGCCTCTTTGGGCTTTGCCCTAACCTCTTGAGGCTCGAGTCTAGCCATTCTAGGAGACCTACCTCTACCTCTTCATGTGTTCACCATAATTCTGAAACAACATTAACATAGTTTAAGATCCAACAAGAACACAAGCCACATTTTCACACTTAAATCATCCATATGTAATGCATAAGCATGCAGCAAGTCACATTGTCAAGTGTCATACCTTATTTTATAAGACTTTTCCTACCACAACTATCTCATATAAAACTTAGAGGAGTCAATAGAAACCTGAACTAATTAAAATTTTTTCTTTTGAAAACTTTCTCATACAATTTCACTATTTATTTGGTCATTCCTCAAATTTTGTCCAACCTTGAAAATACATAATTAATTATAGAAAAATCGTATGAGGTCGGTTCGAGACTCTACTTTAAGCTCTTTAAGCCCTTTACAAGGGGAAAATACTTCCTCCATGGAATGCATATAAATTCATATTAAAGTGTCACTACAAAAACTGGACAATTTTATCCTTCACTTGACATATTGTTGTTATTATTTTGCCTTTATATAAGCACAGGTATTTTTGCATCTTAGGCATGCTAGTCATACTCTTTTTACTTCAAGGTTAGGTATATACATGGCTTTCCATTTCATACCTGAGTACCTTACAGTGTCATAACATAACTCATACATGCAGTAATCTAAAATATTTAATTATATGACAAAATGTGGTGCATAAAAGTAAGGTCCTCGATTTATGTCTCCACACTCTTTGCTCTTTCTTTGCTTGAACTCGAACCTAGCATGGGTTATATTTGGGGTGAGATTATGAAATCTCAGTAGTAGTAAACCAATTTCATTCACAAGCTAGTATGTAAGTACATAACATAATGTCAATCAAGGTGCCACATACCATATAGGAATACGAGGAATTTCATACAAGGCCAAGCACAGTCTAAACATATATGTCTCATCTTATAGCATAAATAACAACTTGATATAGCATAATACTCATCATTATACAAACATACAAGCTTAAGGAAAGAGAAAGGAAAACTACTACCTTAGCAAACTTTGCTCCTCAATCCTTGGGACTCGGTTTACTTGCTTTTGGAGTTCCCAAAACAAATATCGAACCCTATAATCATAATGATAATTCATTACAATTAATACATAAACCTCAACTTCTAATGTAGTATGACCTTTTTAAACTCATTGGAACCATTGGAATTGGAAAAATCTAACTCCTTCCCTTCCCATTCATTATGGCCAAATAGTGCACATTTCTTGGCCAAAATTTAAAAATTTTATTCCATGAGTTTTGGGGGCTTTGACATAGGTATTCCTAGCTAAAAATACCCTTTTGAATCCATTGGAATGGATAAAATTATGAAATTCTAGCCCCAACAACACGTTTTGGTCATAACATAACCTAGCTTCATTTTAGGCTCAAAAGTGAGTTTCTTTGGTTCTAAAAATTCCATAGCCTCTTTCTTTATGTATTAGGACTTGAAATTTGGTGTACATGACTTTAAGACATTAAGAAAACACCATAAAAATTTTGGAAAAATTCGGACAGCATCTCCTCATGATTTCTATTTTTCCAAAGATTACAATCTTTGTGTTTTTCAAAGTCTCAGCACATAACAACAATAACTAAGTTCATATGGCCTTCATGTTCAACATATAAACTTCATTTCAAGGCCTTCATATTTAACATATAAACTTCACTTTTGATCATCCATATGCTGTCCAAAAGTGACTCATAGCTAGGGTTTAACAAAACTAACTCAAAGCATGTGATTTTTAAGTACAAGGTGGAGAAAACTTACTCTTTAAGCTTAGTCCTTACTTCCTTTACTTTTTTCACTCTAAAATCCTTTCTCTTCCCACTTAGAGCAACATTCCACCTTGAAGAAAATATGAATATGCAGCTGCCCTTTGGAGAAAATGGTTGGAGGATGGAGAAGATAAAGAAATTTGGTGAAGAATGGTGGTAATTTTGCTTGGTTTCACTTCTTCTTCCACTTTTTCTCCCTCTCTCTCTCTCTCTCTCTTCACATTTTTCTTTCTTTCTCCCTTGTGTGTGGCGTGAATATGGTGGAATGGAGGTGAAGGAGATAAATTTGGATGAAGTTAAATGGTCATACTAAATTTGGACCCTTGGATCAACATTTTCAAAATCAATTCTTAACCTTCCGCTCATTTTTCTTTTGATTTTCTAATTTCATAACTAAATATCTTCTTCCAAAAATTCTTGGCCACACACTTGGACACCTTTTCTTAGCCCTTAAGTTATGGATAATAACCATAGTTAATTTTATTAACTTAATCATAGTCAACTTTTAACTCAATCACAGTTAGTTTCTAACTTAACTATGGTTAATTCTTCAAAATAACTAAAATACTTTTCTTCTTTCCTTTTTATTTTATATTTATATTTGGGTTTCATCTTCTTTAAAACCCTAATTATATCTTCTTTTCTCTTATTGGGCCTTTAGAATCAGCTATTGGGCCTTACAGCTATCTAAAATCGATATATGGGCCCGATTAAGGTTTTACGGTATAATACCTACCTTTAGACTTTCTACAATTTATAAATATTATTTTCTCTACTTTCTAGCCATATTGAGCCTCAAACATGGATCAAGGCCCTTAACCTCAATCCTCATAAATTTCAGTGTCAATCGGACACCGAGGTCTATAGGTATAATTTTTACTGTTCTGTATTATAATTGTGCTATAAAATTTTCATTTACTGCAATTCTGTCCCTGAAACCCCTTCAGGGTTTCTTAACCCTTTAGCTATTTCTATTTCTATAGTTGTTACAACTTTTTTTCTATTTTGCTCATAGCTACTGATCGGGCTAACCAGATCTCAAACCGAATCCCGCTCGGCCATCTGGACAACATAACGTCATTGGACCCGTCTCATCGAATTAAGTTTAATCGTGGGCCATGGATTTCTGAGATTCTTACCCAATTTTTTGATATTCGTGTCTAAAGCCATGAATAGATGGTGATACTGGGTTCCCTGAGCTTTCGGGCAATTTATACATCTTGCCTGCTCATAATTTTTCTTTGCATTTTGGTCCCTGACTCCTTCATACTTGACTTTGGAGGCTCTTCAGGACCTTTTTTTGATCCCCCTTTTTTTCATCTATTTTAGCTCTAATTTTAAGGCACCTCTGGCCTTGACTCATCATTATTTACAGTCTAGAATATTATTCTAATTTTATTAGACCTCAATTTACTCCATTTGAGGGACTTCCTTTTGTATCTGATGAATTTCGTACATTGACGGAGAAACCGTATGTTACGTTTCTCATGTTTCCTTACATTTTCTTGGATTTTCGAGGGACTGGATGTTACATCAAGCCATAACCCACCTTGACATGCCTGAACCGAAGCTCTGATGCTAAAAATGTAACACCATATCACTTTAGCCTTACTTTCCCAAATATCATATTCCACACATGCTTCATACATGGTTTTCAAGAAAAAAAAAAGATTGAAATCATGGCTCATAATAACGCGTATAGCACTTTAACAATTCAATTTTTTCTTCGTAGACCCCATGGACTCCTTAATATCATCTTCTACTCATATTCCATCTAAACAAGTCATAAACATCATGAAACATCTCATGCAATTCAGATTTGGAGCCCTACACATCAGAAAATGCATGCTTGTTTTCGGACCCAGAATTCAAGTTTCTATTACCAACTTTGAAAATTCATAATTAAATCTAGAAAAATTAAAATCTAACAAATCATAGCTTTCATAAAATCTCTAAATGTTAAATTTATGATAAAAATACTTTTAGGCCATGAAAACATCATCTTAGCCATGCTTGACAACAAAAAAATAACCTAGGTCCGACTGTCCTGTAGTTTTGATACAATTTACTGATATGAAATTCAAAAATTTATAACTAATTCTAAAAAAATTCAAATCAAGTAAACCATATCAATTTAGAAAGCTATAGATGTCTACTTTTGGGGAACAATAACTCCAGATCCATAAAATGACATTAAGCTAACGAAAATCGATGGAACAATGCTTAGGGTCTTGCTACATTACTGATAGTAAGTTCCAACTTCAAAAATTCATTTCTCTCTCTCTCTCTAGACCTCTAAATGAGGTGCTTCTCATTGTTATAGCTCAATGGGAATTTCTAGTTGCTCCATGTAAAATTTCAGAACCATTAAACCTCGTTTGACTCTCAGATAACATGAAAATGTGAACTGCTCAAGTGAACAATGCCTAAACCAAAACTAATTTCTGATATGAACTTTGAAAAATCATAAGAAATTTTATAGACCTCTAAATAATGCGGTTCTTAATCCAACAAAAAGTTCTATATGAGATCTATATGTGTGCAAAATTTTGGCCTCAAAATCACTCATTTGGTCAGGTTGGGGTTCAACTCACAAAATGGGTCATTTTTTATCCCTAAATAGTTCATTCAAGTGCCAAATGGTCTTGCCTTAGAACCAAGACCACTTGGGCATGTGGGAAAGTTTCAAAATAGGTTACTAAACTTGTCTAAGGAGTTCAAATATCCATACATCACAAAACCACTACTCAACTTGTTCATATGCACAAGTTCTTAAAGGCACAACCATGCATTTCAATATCAAAATTCTCTAATCTTATTCATATACTTTCAATTCTCATACATACATCATATATCTACATATTTACATATGATCAAAAGTCTATACAACATGTACATCATGAGATTACATCATTTGACAATTAAATGGTTACAAAATGGCTAGACATACAATTCTTTTGTCAATATCTTCTTTTCAAGTTTGGTGGCCTCTATCTCTTTACTCACTTGGTCCACCTCGACATATTAGGTCATGGGGAGTGAGTGAGATTCAAAGAATCTCAATAGCCCTATACACTATCAACCATACATGATGATGTAATTTCATGCAAAGGATTGCCATGCATGGTCCATAAGCTACATATGCATAACAAGAACATGATTTCCTTTTCAAAAAGTCTCAAATACATCAAAGTAGACTTTCAAGACCTTGGTTAGCCTCAACCACCTCTCTTGGGACTTTTGGACTTACCTCACCTATTTACTTTGAGACTTTTGACTAAGCCTCACTCCTCTTAAGACTTTTGGCTTCTCTCACCCATACTAAGGGACTTTTGGCTCATCCTCACCCTTATAAAGGAATTTTTGGCATTACTAAGTCTATTCAAGTCTCATGCACACATAAAAGCAATTTAAGACATATAAGTGGCACCATATATGTCTCTACTAGCTAAGCATACTTTTCATAGTTCGAACACATACAAAAGCATCTAAAGCAAGAAATGTCCACATAGATACATAGGAGAAAGGTTGGAGGGTTACCTTATGTGCAATTACACATACTTTTTCTTGATCTTTCTTCCCTCCCTTGGCTACATGCTTGACAATGGATGGAGTAGGATTTCCTTAGGCCTAACCACAACAAAGAAAATTTAATTATCTTCTTGAACCAAGTCTAAGCCTAGCCATACATTACTTTAATAGGTCTTTATGGATTTTAGAGGTGCTCAAGAGCCCATGGAGTGTGCTATTGTTCCTTAAAAGGAGAAACACTTGGGAGGCTTCCTAAAGGTCTTATAAACTCAATTGAATTCTCATATAAGCTTAGGGACTCTTGGGGAAAATCATATTTTAAGATATGTTTACAAAATTTCCTTCAAGTTTTTTTACCTTTTCTAGTCCCTCATCATCTATAATCTAGATTTCTTACTTGCTTTTGGTTAGAAAACACTCCCCCCTTTAGCCTTCTTCTTGGCCGAACATACACACTAAGAGAAGGAAGGGAGAGAGAGCAACAAAGTAAGAAGGTTACCTTGGCTTCTTAGTTGTTCCTTGGATGCTCTTTCAAGTGGTTAACTCCTCTTCTTAGAATTCTACTCTTCCCCTTCTAAAACAAACCCAAAACAGCACCAAACACAACATTAAAATCATAGAGGAGAATCAACTTGCTAAAGGAAAAACCATAAAATTCCTTACCTTTCCTTAATTTCTTCCTCCTCCTCTTTCTCCTCCTTGATGCACCACTTCTAAAGCTTTGGGGATCTATTTTCAGCCAGCTAAAGTCAGTTAAAATGAGGGAGAAGAATTATGGACCCTTTAAAAAAAATTCACTATTTCATATTTTTTAGGAATAAATCTCGTTATAGCGGGAAACACCCCTAAATTAAACCAAAACTGATGAGATAACAGAAAAGGATCCCAAAATATATTGAATTAGGGTCAAATAAGAATAGAATAATAATTTGAGCATTTAAAAATGAGATTACAAAGATAAAGATAGCACGAAACTAAAGCTAAAACGACTAAACAATTTAAATCATAAAGATAGTGGCAAAGTCGTAATTTCTGACAACTTCTTAAAAACTCAAAGTAAGAAGTTTTAAATGGTAAAATTAAGTTTTCTAGAATTCTTAAAGGCCTTAAAAATCATAATAAGCATTAGAATGACCAAAACCCTTGAAGTGTACGATTTAGATTATCAGTTGACCCGAATTTTGATCGGATGATTCGGGATGGTCTTGAATGCCATAAAATTGAAAGTAAATATTTTTAATAAACTAAAAGATCTAAATTTTCATATGGAGAATAAGGTTTTCAAGAAAGAGCTAAAACAAGTATAAACAGAGGAATTGAAATAGAAGGCCATAATGGGATTTTTTAAAATATTTATAACCCACCTCCTTTCTTCTTTATTTTATCCATGCCACCTTTCCTCCCTTAGAACTGACCTATTTGCCTTCTGAACCAACAATTCTAGTCTCACCAAAGAAGGGAGAGAAAGGGAGGAAGAAAGGCTAAAAAAAGGTAAGAAATTGTCCCTTTTCATGGTCTTGCCTTCACCAACCTTGCTCTCCTTTTTAAACTCTTTCTTTTGGTGGTTTTAGCTTCTTGAAAGGAGTGTTTTTGTGGATGGCTTCTTGGAAGAAGGAGAGGATTTGAGGCAATAAAGTGTAGCACCAAATTTTTCTTTTGAAAAGCCTTAAGACAAGGTATGTTTCATGGGAGGAAATTTCTTCTTCTTATTTTCCCTCTCACCTCCATGTGGTAGCCCTAGGTGTAATTAGAGGGAGATGATTTTTGGCCATAACAGAATAGGAACAAGGTTTTTGTGACATGGAGAGTAAGAATATGGAGTTAGAATCATTAGAAAAGCATTAAGGAGCAAGATAGTGAAATTAGGGTTTTATTTGCACCTAAGGAGCTAAGGAACCCTAGGAGCATAATTCAAGTCATATGAAAGTAAAATTAGATTAAAAGGAAGCTAAGGAATGTGTAAATGCATTAAAACCCAAGAAAGAGCAACAAAATTCTAAATGGCTCTCATATAGGTGTGGTTTTGGCCAAGACAAGGATGGAGCACCTAGGGAGTGTTTTCTTGAGTTCTAATAAATTTAGAGGCTTAGATATGATGAATAAATAATTTTGAAACCATTAGATTGAATTTAGGAGCTCTAAATTGAAAATTGAACTTTTAGGGCCTAAATTGGGTTAAAGAAGCAAGCTAGGTTTAAACCCATTTAATTATGCATATGAAGATTCAAATGAGTTTCCTTAGAGCTATAAGACTCATAGCAAGTAAGAATTATGGGTTTAAAAAGCAAAAACCAAAGGTTAGTTCATGTTGGATCTAAATTAGCCTTAAACTCCATATTAAGCCTTTATAAGATTAAGTGAAAATGTTAGGACTTAGAATAGATGCTAATGGATTAATTTGCCTTATGGATTAATGTTTGTAGGCCAAGCTAGTCCAAACCCACTGAATTGTGAGTGCCAAGTCAAGAAGAACCAAGGTAAGTGAACAAAGAAATGGGTTAGTGGCATTTTGAACTTTTACAAGCTCCAAGGTAACTTCATCTCCCTTTCTTGCATGCATTTGAATGCTTGAATGAGTTGAAATGTTTGTATGCATTGTTACTCAATGTATTCATGTAATATATTTTAGTTTGACTTCCATGATGAGCTTATTATATGAAATTGGCATTCTTTTTTTCTCCTAGCTCCCTAAAACTTGGAATTAAGCATAGTAGCTCTTCCTTTGTCCTAGATTGAGTTTAGTTGAGCTTGGCTGGTTTATATTGATGCCATGGCTTAAGAATGAATGAGCTTTTATGTTAAAAATTATATTTGAGTTACATGAGGCATATGAATGGCATTCTTGCACCACATGCATGGCATTTTCTTATTATGTTTCATATGTGCATTGATTGGTAGAGATTGACTATTAAGATTCTTCCTGGAATCTCACTCACATCTTCCCACTAACCATTTTAGGGTCACGAAGCCAAAACAAGGAAGTTGGAAAGACTTGAGACATTAGGAATGATGTATTAGAAGCATTGTGTGTACCAAAATGTAATGAATGTATTAATATGACATCCTTTGTATCCTCAATGGCTTATGATGTAAAATGATGTAGTTAATCCATGTTTTATGTTTGGATCATGTGTTTGAGTATGAGAATGTGAATATATGGCACTTGGTGTAAGAAAATGACCAACAATATGCCATTTTGCCTATATTGACCTATAGTATGCATATGAAAATGTGGGTGTAAGGTGGTCATATTTTTATGCAAACCTTACTTTGTGTGTTTTATCACATGGATTGCATTCCTAGAATGATTAAAATTTGCTCAAAGTGAAAGAGTGTAATTTGAAATCCATTTGAGTTACTTTTGAAATCAAAATTGGTTTTAAAAAGACCTAGTTTAGAGTTAAAATTTGGAATGCAATTAGACATTGAATAGCTATTTCTAACAAGCTAAGAATGGAAATTTTTAGAGCTTTATAGAATATTTTATGAATTTCTAAATTTCAAAAAAATTATGCAAATTGGTCCCTGGTACTGTTCATACTATCTAAATCAATCTTTCATACTTTTGTGAGGTCAAACAAATTCTGTTGCTCATGAAATTTTAAAACATAAAGGTAATATCCTAAGATTTCCATAGACACATAATTTGTGCAAATCAAAATTATGTAACTCGAGTTATGAATTTTTAAAGTTTAGTGCAGATTATGTGTAAAGGTACCCTTTCGGGTTGCATACATTCCTAGGCTTTCCAATGCATATTTTTTGATCTAATGAGTTCAAACAACTTTTTTTATGATAAATAGGAATAAAGGAAAAGGAAAAATAGAATTTGGACCTCTATAGCTCTATTTGGCATGCAAATGGATTGATTTCGATGTCTAAGATTATGATAACGAATATAAACTTTGCTTCTAATTCCATGAGTTGTATGACTGAATTGAATGAGGCCAGGTATGACAATTAGAAGCTTAATTAAAATTAAAAAAAAAAGGCCAAAAGTGAGAAAATAAAACAAGAGAAAAAGAGACCAGTTTAACCAGAAAGTGGAAAAAATTAGGAATTTAGAAAACATGAGAATTAATATGAGAAACATATATTCTTCATCATAACATTATAACATAAGACTAGTAGATTAACCATATGAAATTGGTTCAATTCAATCCTTGACAGTGTATAAGCCAAAATTCCTAGTGGCAATATTTTATACTAGACATTTTCAAACTGTTTTAAATTTCTATAACCTTTAAGCATATGTTTTTTATGAAGAAGAGAGTTTAAAATTTACTATAGGGTAGTCATTTTTTGAAAAGACTGAAAAATGAGTTCAAATGAAATAATTGAAATGTAGGACAAAGTGGTCATTTTTTAAAATGTTAAAACTTTGTTTTTTATATATGTATCACCCCTCCTCCTATCTTCCTCACTTAACCTACTTTGGCAGCTCCAAAGACACTTTCATGATGGTGTAAAATAGGGAGAAAAAAGGGAGAGCAAGCCAAAATAAGTAAGGAAACATGCGAAATTTTGCTATGATTTAATTATGAATCTCTTTCTACTCTTTATACTCTCTCTTATGATGGGTTTGATTTCTAAAAAGGGTGAAGTTTTGGCTATCACCTAGAGCAAAAGAGCTTATTTGAAGAAACTAGTTATACCAAAGGAACATACATTAAGAGAGTTTCAAAATAGGGTATGATTTAACTATGAAAAATTCCTATTTCTTAGGACACTACTCCTTCTCATGTTTAGCCAAGAGAAAGAGAGAAGGGAGAAAATAGAAATAGTTATAGGCAATCTTTTAATTTTTTCTCTTTCCATTCTAGGTGAACAAATAAAATGTTATTAGGCAAAAGAGAGGTGCATTAAATGCTTCTAATGAAACTCTATTATGATATTATATATGTTGAAGTGCCTAGATTAATAAGAGAATGGTTGAAGGATTATAAGTGCTGCAATGATGGCACCATACTTAAAGGAGATGTTCCAACAAGGCTACATTAAATACACTTAAGGAAAGCTTTTCATAGTGTGATATAGATTTTTTTTTAGTTTTCTTTTATTTTTAAAATGTTTAATTTTGTGTTTTAACAATTTTTTAGTCTTTAGTCTTTCTAATTTGATAAGTAAAAGACCAATATATATATGTGTGTGTGTGTGTGTGTGTGTGTCTTCGAGCTTTTATTTTTGCATTATTTTTTAAAATTTTAAAAGATGAGTAAAAAGACAAAAATATGATGTTTACAATATTGATAATATGCTAAGATAAGATGATAATGAAAAGATTTGGATAAATGCATATGAATAAATGAATAGGTCATCAATTCCTATGGTATTGTTTTCTCACTTACTTTTGTGTATAGGTTTCCACATTTATTTGAATGCTATATTTTTTGGGAATGATTTAAAATGATTGCACTTCAATTAATGGGCCTTGGTTAGCTATTAGTATTTTCAATCAAATTCTTTACTTACAAGGGGAAAAAGGTTGTGTTTCTATGATACAGGGTAGGGATCACTTTTAAGCAATGATAGATATATGGCAGTTTATCAATCTTAGGCCTCATGGAGTCTAGTTTATATGGACCAATAATAGGCAAGGAGGTAATGTAGTAAAGGCTAAACTAGATTAAGTGTTGTGTAATTCCTAATGGATTAAGTTGCAGTTAGGATTGTAGATACTTTCCCTAGCAACATCAGATCATGCCCCTTTAGTCTTTTATAATGAGGTGCTTGATTTTGAAAACTTTTGGTTTAATTCCCTCAGTGTAAGATTATTGTACATAGTTTGTGGAATGAATGGGTGACAGGTTCATGTACGTACCAATTTGTTAGCAAAATGAGTAACCTTAGACATGCCTTGTAAGTTTGGAATAAATCCCATATTGGTAATATCAAACAAAAAATTAGTGATTTTGAGAGTCAATTAAGATTTTTTCAAGAAAGAATTCCAAGTGAAGATTTGCTTCAAGTGGAGAAAGAATGTTGTCAAAACTTAGAATTTTGGAATGATTGTGAGGAGATTTTATGGACTCAAAAAGCTAGATAGATGTTTCTTCTACATGGAAATACTAGGTATTTTCATAATTTAGCCAAAAAAAAGAAGAATCAATAATTGGATTTCAAAATTAAAAGATAATAGGGGATCCAAGACTTGCATCAGATTAAGCTTTTTACACAAGATTACTTTAAGCAAGTCTTTACCTAATAATTTCAATTATTAGTTGATCAAATAATGGGTGAATTAGAACAACTTCATATCCCTAAGTTATCACCAACTCATATTCAAGGCCTTTTAGAACCTATTACATGGAAGGTAATCGAACAAGCAGTGTTAACTGAAGGTAGATAGTGCTTTAGGACTATATGGGTTTCATGCTAGATTTTATCATGGTTTTTGGGACTTAGATAAAGATGATTTAATACCTATGGTTATTAGCCTTTTCCAAAATGGGTATCTATTAAAGGCTTGGAATAGATCTTTGATAGTCATGTCGCGCAACCTTCAAAATAAAATTAAGTTGGATTAAATTTATAATTAGTGGCACAACCTAGGTCATCTCCCTTAGAAATAGAATTCAATGTTTAATTGGGTCTTCTAAGAGTTAAAAGATCCTAGAACTACCTAATTTAGGGGGGTTTTTTATCTAATTAAACTAACTGAAATTTAATTGAAATAAAGTTCCTAATTGCTACCTAGTCGCATGAACTATGGGTGAATGATAGACATGTGACTAGCCTAGGATTCGTCCCTTAATATCCACTATCCTTATCCTAATTCAATTATAATTAATTCTGGCCTAAGAGTCCCTATCTGTGTCCATAACAAGTTATCTTGGGTTATCACTCAAAAATCAAGAGATTAACAAAGTAATGTTGCATTGAAATCTCAATCCCACATTAAATCGTTAACTCTTGTCATTAGGATCAACGAACACTTTAATGTAATTGATTAATCGATTAATTAGCCTCTGAATTATCACCTTAAGATGTTTAATTAACCAATTAAATTTAAAAGAATCCTCAAATCAAATAATCAAGCACTCAATCTCACTCATGCATTTCATTAAAAACCTTGATGGCATACATGAGAAATTAGAGAATAATGAAAAATTCAGTGTTTAATCCAATCAATTAATCAACAAAAAGGTTTCCTAATTAGTGTCTAACTAGCTACTAATTACAATTACACAAATTCCCAATCAAATACATCTCAACCAAGCATGTACAAGAAAAAGAAAAAGTGTAGGAAAGTAGAAAATTCTTAGCCAAAATAATCTGTTTATATTCCATGGATTCAATCTTCTCCATAGACTTCTTCCAAGCTAATCACAAGTTGAGAGTTAATGCTTTATTGGAGAATGGATGGAGGTGAGAAAAATGGAGGAAATGGCGTGGAGAGGATGCTAGAAGAAGGATGCAAATGGAATGGATGGAGTGAATACGAATGGAATGTAGCGTGAATTATTTGATGGATTTTCTTTGTGTGTGGCTAAATGGATGATTAATTCCACAATGGATGATGCGTCTTCAATCAATGGATGAGATGGTGTGTTTTTAATCAACAAATGAGATGCTGCCCGCATGTATTATTTTTAATCTCTCACGTGCTTCTCCTCTTTTACAAATCACTTAGTTTCCAATTCAGACTTGTGCATCATTTATTCTACTGTTCATGTGAGATTCATATAAGGAGGTGAGCTGCCCGTGTGAATGTGTAATTGTAATATGGTGCCTCTTGTTGATACATGCTTTTCATTCCAGATGGTTTATTATAAATTAGCCCACAACTCCTTCTCCCGTCATTTTTCGCATTGCTGTCCAGCCCTCAGCTCATGTTATTCTTTTTCCCCCAGCTCTAGTCTTCACGTTATTTCATGTCTTCATTTAATCCAATATTTCATGTAATCTGCTACCTTCTCATCCAAAAACCCATAGCTTCTCTTTTCTTCTCTGTTTAGCGCATTCCACGTTCTTCCCATATGTTGTTTCCACGTACTTTCCATATAATACTTTTCTCCCTTGCCACGAGTTAAGATCACGTGCTGCATGGAAGGCTCTCATTCAGCTCCCCTTTTCCTCGTTCTGCCCAATAACTCCTCCAGCTGAGAGTTCCTTCATCTGTTGCTCCCAAGCTCCTTCAACTGAGCCTCCTTTCAAGCTTCTTTCCATCCCATGTTGCTCAACGTTTATGTATCACTTCCTTTCTTCTCATTCCACTTGCAATTCTGCATTCGAGTGTCTCTTCTTCATATTCTTCACGTTTCTCCTTCAACTCGAGCTATATGCTTCTCATTTGCTTCCCTTGCTTCTGCACAGCGTTGTTCTCCAGCCTCAACACCTACGCCATGCCTTGTGTAACAGCTTTTCTTTCCATTCATTACCTTGAACCCAATGTATGTGGATGGTTGTAGCTTCATGGAAAGAGCTCTATATGTGTACATGGAAGTCTGCTAGTGAGTGCATGCTACATGCTAGTGCATGTGGTTGCCTTGTGTTTAATGC
The DNA here is from genome assembly GCA_026724425.1 of Erythrophleum ivorense. Lineage (NCBI taxonomy): Eukaryota > Viridiplantae > Streptophyta > Magnoliopsida > Fabales > Fabaceae > Erythrophleum > Erythrophleum ivorense. Next base: position 206,526 of record JAIUCV010000370.1, on the reverse strand, counting down.
ATGTGTGAAAGAGTGGCATGAAGCATTGTTCAACAATGTGAGACCTGTGGCAACATGAGTGAAGTGGAGTTACATGATGATTTGATGAATTGCTACATGGATTGTGTTGTGCTATGAGTGTAAAATGTGCAACCTCTTGAATATAAAGTGGCATGATTTGGTGTGGCTTCCTATATTTGACAAACCTTCCTCTTCCATATTTTTCTCTAACTTTTAAATTTGATTTTCTCTAAATCTGCATAAAAATAAATGAGAAAATTAAGTAGAAATATTCACAAAATTCATTTAAAATGATTTATGCATTAAAATCAATCATTTTGCAAGTAAATTTCTAGAGTACAAAAAAAGGCTACTAAAATCAATTATCCACCTAAGTAAATCCCTAAAGCCATATTTGATCATTAAAATGCCTAAGATAAGGAGAATAAAATGTATAAAAATCATGCTTATCAAATTCCCCCACACTTAAACCTTTGCACTCCTGGGCAAAATTCAAAATCCAAAGAAAGGCAAGTGGAATGGCAATTACAAAGTGAAAATGAAAAAGAAAGTGTAGAAATCACAAGCTAGAGAATGACCCAAACTTTTCAACACTTTAACAATCAAAGCTAACTTCACTTGCATCAAGAAAGCAAATTCCATGGCAATTTCATTTAAAAAGAATGAATTGAAATGCATAGCCCCTCACATGGATTAGTGTTTACTCTCAACTTTCAATTGTTTAAGAAATGTGTATCGTTCAAACTCCACCTATCAAAACCTCACTACCATAGGCTTGTCAAGCTTTTAAGTCTCCACCACCCATGCCAAATGCAAAGCACAAATCAATAGGACTTTATTCAGGGTTGTAATGGGGCTGGGGAATAAAATGAATGGATACATAAGAAAAGACAAACAATTGGATACCTCAGAATCTCAAGAGCAATCAATGGAGATTTAGGATAGGGAATAATGTGCATTCTAGACCTTATTTCCAACTAGTAATAGTAAATACTAACTCAAAACACTTCTTTCTTTTGATTTTCAATGACTTTTCCTTTTTCTTTTTTCAAACTTCTCATTCATTGTTTTCCTTTTTGCTTTTCTATCTCTTCTTTTCTTTGCTTGGAACATCTTCCTCAACCTTTAATATTAATGGCCTAAATGGATGCAAAGCATACATTCATCTATCCTACTTAGATATAATGCTTTTTGAAATTCCTAAGGCATCTTCAAAAGGTGGGAAACATTTTTTATGGCTATAGGTTCAACAAGAAAATAAAATCAAGGCTCAAAATGGCTAAACAATGGATAAAATATATGTAGGGTTGCCTTTTTGGTCACTACTAGAAAAGAAAAGAATGCCTTATCACTTTCGTGCATGCAAATGCAAATGTGGTCTCAATAAAGAATCAAGACAAGTTCTAAAGTGAAAGCAATGATAGGTGAATACACACTAGAAATAAATAATTAAGGCTCAATTCCTCACTAGCTAATGGCTATCAAATAATTCATTGAAATCAAATTCATTGCCACTTCACTTGAATCAAGACACAAAATCCATTATTTATCATGTTTAAGTGAATCCAAGCTACAATCATCTCAACTTGCAACTTCCACAGAAAAACTTAAAAAAAAAAAAATCACACTATTTCTCAAAATTTTTCTCAAAAATTTCAAAAATTTAGTTTTTTTTTAACAAAAGAGGCAAAGAGAAAATGAAATGGAATGAAATGACTCTCCCCCCCCCCTCACACTTAAGTATTACATTGTCCTCGATACCAACACACAATCCAGTAAACAAATAAACAATACAATTTAAAAAGAGTGAAAAGAGAGTGTACAACCGGATGAACTTGAATCAAAGATCTCAAGGGTGGCTCAAATGTCCATGTAGTTGGTTAGCAATTTATTTCCTACAAAATAGAAACAAAATAAACAGTAATATAGAAAAGAAAAAGAAAACTACATCATAAACTAAAAAGAACTATATCAAAGATCAACTAATCATAAGTATCAAAAACCAAAATCAAAACTATTTTATTCCTCTTCAGTTCAACAATTTTAAGTCTAACCACTTTAAAACATTTTGATTGATCATGTAGTGTTTTGACTCATGAACTTCCTCAACCATCAGTAGTCTTGGAAAGTCAAAGTTAGCATATTCAAAAGCAGTAAAAGAAGAAAAATCAAATTTAGGAAATTCAAAACTAAAGAAAGAAAATTAAAATCAATTTTAAAAACACTAGACTCTGGACTCTCTAAATATCTATCAAAACTAATAAAATCAACTAGACTCCCATCATTAAGAGTCATTACATCCATAGAAAAATCTAATTGCAACTTCTCACAGTCTTTCAAGTTCAAGGCATCTGGCAATTGCTTAATCTTAACTGGGAGAGTCTGTTGATTATTGGGAACTACTTCACCAACTTCAGGGATCTGTTCAGGACTCTCAATAGGAGAAACAATATCTTCTCTGACCAAAGAGACATCAGTAGGCTCACAAGATTCTAAACAATGATCAATAGGTAAATCTAGTCTCTTACTAGTATCAATAACAACATAAGGATCAACAGAATTTTCAATATCAGCACTATCTTTATTCATACTCTCATCAATACTAGTATGATCAGTGGAATCAGTATCATTAATAGTTTCAGTGTAAACATAGGAATTCATGGATTCAACAAACTTATCAAACCTAAAAAACTCATCTATCTCAGCACATACAGGACATGTATGCATGTTATCACATAAGCATTTCAAAGTAGAGTCTAATTCATCAACAACAAGCTGCTCAATAATTTCACTATCTATATTCTCATCACATACTATATTCATTGCTTCATCAGTCATATTATCACATGCTAGTGAGGAATCATGTTGATCAGTATATATGAGGAACTCACTAGACCCAATGAAAATATTAATTTAAGAGCATCTATCACATATAATGGATTCAGCACACACACAATCAAGAGAATCATTCAAATCAACTATATCACATGGTCTTGATGGTATACTGTCCTTAAACTAAGAAGATGCATCATGAATAGGCTTATCAACCAATCCCACACTAGGAACAGAATGATCATCACATTTGAAGTCATCCCCACACTTATCTACTACCCTAGGCTCAATAGAATCATCATTAACAGGTTTAGAAATGAATTCATCACTTTGGTCACAGCTAGGTATAGAAATACCAAGTGCATCAATACACAAGGATTCATTAGCATCACAAAAACTATCAGTTTTGCTCAATGAATTACCACAATCAACCAAATCAGGAGATTGATAACTCAATTTTTCTTTGCATTTTTACCTATTAATTTTGGACTTTTTATTCATGAATTGGTGATATTTTAAGCTTTAAATTGAATATTAGTTAGTTTAGAAACTAATCTCAACTTTTAACATTTTTTTAAACAAATTAGGATTTCTAATGATTTTATTTTACTTTATTTTATTTCATTTTCTAAGATAATGATTTCATTTTATTTTGTTTTATCTTGTTTTGTTATATTTTATTTTATTTTGGGCTTTAGTTTATTTTATTATTATTTTTAGATAATAAGCTCATGATATCACACGCTAGCCTCGAGCAACCATTCACATACACACACACACACACACGTACACTTCCTCGTAAATACAACACATGCATTAAGAAGAGATGCAGTCTTCATGTTTTGTTCTTTCTGCAGGAGGAAGTAACACGAATGAATAAGAAAGAAGAAGAAGAAGCTACACGAAGGAGAAACACGTGGATATGGAGCTAAATAACGTGCAAAGTATATGGAAACAATATAAAGGAAGCTACATGGAAGAATATGCTTCTGGTTGAGAAGGAAGAAAACACTGAGCTGGAAGAAGAGCTAACATGCACAGTTGACATGAAGAAAATGCGAAGAAGGGCAGCTAAAAAACCACATAAGATGAAGCAATGAGCTGAAGTTGGGAGCTGTGTTAAATAAAGAAGCAATGGGTTCAAGAAAAAGAAACACACAGAGGCAGCTTGAGTCATGGAAAACATCAAGAAGAAGACGCTGAGCTGGGAGTTGGCGCAATAAAAACACGACGGGAAAATGAGCTAAAGAACAACGTAGAAAACACAATATGGAAGATGACATGGATTTGCATGAATATGAATGAAGAAGCAAGGAGCTAATACAGGCAGCTCAAGTGAAGAAGAGATTCGAGTCAGTGAGCTGGAGGTTTCTCACGTGATTATGAAGAACTAGCCACGGGTTGACGCGAAGAAACTTTCACGTGAGAAATAATTAAATGAAGAGCAGAAGCAGGGAATTATTGTAATATGAGGAAGCTTACGTGGTGTTAGCTAAATAAAGAAGCATGTGAAAGAAGTTGTGGGCTGAGTGTGACACATGAAAGGAAAAGGCTGAGGATGTGGAAGAATTAAATGAATAGCTGAAAACGTAGAGGAGAGCTGGGAGGAAAATAATGCTGGGTTATGACATCCAAAACGCATGAAAAAAAGAGACCGTGGAATGATTAAAAAAACACGTGAGGCTGGATCATTATTCGAGCAAGCTCTAGGAGGCAGAGAGGATCCAATCCATTGAATAAAAGAACAAAGACCCATCACACACCACTCCATTCACACACTTTGTCATTTACATTCACTCCATCCTTTGTCCATTCCACTCCGTCCAGCAGCCTCTCATCTTTCATTCTCCATTTCCATCTCATCACCATGAAGCTCTAATCTCCATTTGTGGCTAGCTTGGAAGAAAGTTCTTGGTAGAAGCTTGAATTCAAGGAGAAGAACAAGGGATTTTGGCTAAGATTCTCTTATTTTTCCAGCACTTTTCTTTTCTTATATTCTCTTGGTTAAGATTGTATTTGATTGGGATTGTGCATTGTTTACAATTAGTGGCTGGTTAAACACTAATTAAGAAATCTTTTTATTAATTAATTGATTGAATCAAGTTCTTAATTGTTCATTTTCCTCTAATTTTCTATGTATGCCATCAAGGTGTTTGATGAAATGCATGTGAGAGGTTGAGTGCTTGAATGTTTAATTTAAGGATTCCTTGGTGTTTGGTTGGTTAATTAAACATCCTATAGTGTTAATTCAAAAGCTAATTAATCAATTAATCACTCAATTCAAGTGTTCAAAGATCTTAATTACAAGAATTAGTAATTTAATGGGAGTTGAGGTCTCAATTAACATCAAGTTGCTAGTTTCTTAAGTAATTCAAGATCCCTTGCTAATGAACACAATTAGAGACTCTTAGGCCATAATTAATCACAAATGAATTAGGATAAGGATAGTGGATACCAAGAGATGAATCCAAAGCTAGTCACAAGTCCATTATCAACCATAATTCATCAATTAGGAATTTAGGAATTTTAATTCAATTTCATTTTACTTAGTTTAATTCAGTCAAAACCCCCCAAATTAGGTAGTTTTTAGGATCTTTTAACACTTAGAAAACCCAATTAAACATTGAACTCAATTTTCAAGGGAGATGACCTAGGTTGTGCCCTATAATGCATATAATATCCAACCTAGTTTATTTTGAAGGTTGCACGACGAGCCTCTCAGAGATTCAACAACAATTTCTTCATCAACATCATCATCATCATCAAGCAATTCAGAATCAACATTATCATGTGCATTAGTAGTCACAATACTATCAAGTAAACCAAAATCAATTCCAATAAATTGCAAAGTATTAGAAGATGAAAGAATATTACCCAGTGAATAAGATTCTTCCTCCTCTATACATTCCCTTCTAATTTACTCTTCAGTCAATTCAGTAGCACTTGAAGTAGGTTGATTCAATTGAGCCCTTGAATCCTTCATGAGGTTAGCAATCCTTTGTTGATTTTGAAAATGCAACTGTTCAGTTTCTTGTTGGAGTTGAAGATTGTAGGTATCCATTTGCCGCATCCTTCTCTCTTCCCAACTTGGTTACCTCTGGGGCTCTTATTGCATGTATCCCTCATGATAGTTGTAGGAATGATACTCTAGCTCTTACATATGGAAGTTGTGGTATGACTCATAATGATGGTGGTAATTTGGGTGAACTTCATATGGGTATCTGTTAAAGGCTTGGAATAGATCTTATATTGTTTTTATTAAAAAATGTGACCACCCTCAGTTGTTGAAGGTTTACCAGCCTACCAGTTTATGCAATGTAATTTATAAGATTATTTCCAAGGTCATATGCAATCATTTGTAAAAGATTTTGGTTAATCTTATAGCTTCAAATCAAAATGCTTTCTTGCCAAGGTGATTAATATTTGATAATATCATATTGGCATGAGAATTAATGCATAAATTATAGGTTGCAAAGGTATATAAGAAGGGTTGGTGTGTGTATAAACTTGACATTGCTAAGGCATATGATATGTGATGCTCTCTAAAATATGACACCGCAAGTGTACGGGTCACAGACGTAGTACGTGATGAATCAAGGTCGTTGCCTCAGAGAATTAATACAATTGGCGATTAGGCATTAGAGTTCTCATATTCATTTTAGTTAAACATTCAATTTACAGTTGGATTTATAAAAATTATGTAAGTGCAAGTAATAAACGATGGTTGTAATTGAAAGTATGCAATTAGAAACACCTTAGGAATTTTAATCCCCTTTATATCAACTGTCGATTATTTTCCTTTTAATTAAACGGCTTAAGGCAAATTTTTAGAGTCAATGTTGAATTAGGTGCAATTGTCTTTCGATCCAATTGAACCCTTATATCCACTCACTCTTGATGTCTCAAGGAGTGGTTAATAATTGATTAAGTGCAAACCTTCTTTCGACTACCTAGGGCCCTTGAGAATATCTCTATCTCAAGTGCAAATTAGATATCTAATCCTAAGTTGTTTAACCAATGGTCTATAAGCAATTTCCTTCTTTCAAAGGTTAATTACTCAATCCACAATCAAACTAAAGGTGGCCACCCAATAGAATGAAATATACTTCAGATTAAACACTATAATAATTTCCAATAATCCACATAATCAATAAGGGAAAGCAATCTCCACAGATTAAAGGTTCATAAAATCCCTAAGGATTACAAAGTCTAACCGCTCATGGCTTGAAATCCACAGACAAATTCAGCAAACATGTTAACTATCATCAACTAAGAGGGGAGATGGAGTAGAAACACCTAATCAGAAGGAAAATCGATAGAATTGATGAATTCCCGATCAAATTGAAGCTTCTCCAACACCCTTGATGCGTTTTCTTCTCTCTTAGTCTGCCAGAACTTCCTCTGTATGCTGAATGATTCAACCCTAGCCTTTCCCCGTCTTTGTTAGCTTGCTAAATTCAACTGTGCGTTTCAGGGTCCGATCTCGCTATGATGAGGAGTGCTTCTCGCTATGACGAGGAGTGCTTCTCGCTATAGCGAGATCTCATAAGTTCCCAAATTTCTGTTGTTCTCGCTACTGTTGCGCTATGGCGAGTTTCTCCCTGGAGTTTATATGCTTCGCGACTTTGCTGTGGCGAAGTACCTCACTCGCTATAGCGAAAGTGTGTTCTCGCCATAGCGAGTTGAATCCACGCTGTAGCGAGGAGGCTTGTTCCACTTGTACTTTCTCACTTCTTGGCTCCCCTCTCTTTTCTCAATTCTTTCTTCCTTCTTTTATTTTTCCTGAAATTGAAATCAATCATAGAGTGAGGCTCAAACTGCTAAAGATAATACAATAAAACACTCTCTTTATTTTGTTTGATTAAATCCATTTTTAACTCTATTAAACAAGAAGAAAGTACTTGCCTCCCTAATTTCATCTCAAATATAATCCCTTTTTATATCATAATTTAGGGAGTCATCAAACTCCCCCACACTTACATCCTTGCTTGTCCTCAAGCAATTCTTAGAAACTATCAAACAGTGTGATCATTTATTTATTCTTTTTCATAATCATCACCCAATCAATCAGAATTTCAGCTCCCCCCACACTTAGAATGAAACTAATGTTAGAAACAGAAGTTTAGCAAAACTTAAATTGAATTTCGAAAACAATGCAATCATAGCCACACCCTGACTAAGTGCGTGTGTGCCCCACAGATAGATTTTCAAAAAACACTCAAGTAACCTTCAACATATCCTCATTACATTTTCAAGACCAATCCAGATATCCACTCTAGTTTCAATCATCAACATTCATTAAAAGAGATTTCTATTGTTCACCAGAGATCAGTTTTCAACATGATCATTTAGCTATTTTTTTTTGGATTGGCTTTTGCCCTCTTTTTTTTTCTTTTCTCCTCGGTTCTCTTAATCCTTTTAAGGCAAATGACGACATTGGTTATGAAGCCACCCGGTCACTCAGATTAGGGAAGTCCTCGGAGTGCTTGTTAGCATACTCTTAGTTTCTATCACCGTTTGACGCGAAAGTTCACACTTTTTAGTGCAAACCCCCGGTTACTAAGTGATTTCAACCATTGGAGTAGAGTTTTTGTTTTGTTTTATTTTTTTTTTTGAATGGTGTACTCATGATCCCTCTCAAATGACAATCAGATATCCACTAGAAGCAAATAACTTGGAAGGATCTAAAAAAATAATAATTGAGAATTAGTTTAAGAGAAAACTTGAATACTTCACTTAATCATATTGTGGAAGAGTGGTCATAATATGGGTGCATACTACAACTACATTGTCTACTTTGTTCATTTCAAGCTTGCTTCACTCCCATATTCATTGATTAGTATTCCTCTAAGGCAGTGAGGCTAATTCTGGTTAAAATTGGAGATGTTATGATGGATTATTTATGAATGCTAGATATTTGCTTTATTAACTGAATTTGGGTGTTCATGTCTACTTAGCCTTTGTGTACCTTCCCCCACACTTAAAACTAACATTGTCCGCAATGTGTAAAACAGAAGAACAAAAGCAAGATAAGAGAAGTAAAGTGGGGTAGAGGAAAATGAAAGAGACGGGACTCCCCTGATAAGAAAAAAAACATTTGAGAGGACGAGAGGGGTGTGCTCAAACAACTCCTGCAACTGACAGATAACAAAATAGACAAAATATATGCAGCAACCAGTGAGTTGTGATGAGAGATAACAAATTAGCCAGCATAAGTGACACAAGCATAGAGATATACAGTCATCCATATACAGTAATCCCAAAAAGCAAAATAAAACAGTAACAAGAAACAGCAATCAAGGGATAGAAGGGTCCTGTGAATCCGAAGGACCAGGTTGGTCACCCGGTGGAGGGTTCTGGGGAAGAATGATCACTGATGGTGTAGGACTCGCTGAAGGTGAAGGGGCAGGGGCAGGCATCAAGTAATCCATAAGCATTTGAAGTTGGTCCTTCATTGACAGGACATGGCCTTCCAACCGGTCAATGGACTCCCATACCCAACCCTCAAACTCAGCTGAATGCGGCGGTCCTACTGCATCGGCTCAGGGGTGCTCATGTGCTGTGGAGGAGGTGGTGAAGAAGCTTCAGGAGGTGCCCGGGTAGATGCCCGTTGTCTACGAGGATGGCCCGGCTCAGCCTTCATGCTATCATACTTAAATGGCCCTTTTGGCTTGAACTGCGCTTCTTGGAGACTCGGCTTCCCCCCATAGTGACTAGCTCAGTAAGCATGTGGGGGTAGGCCAAGCTCGCTCTATCAGACCTTGCTACTTGCTTGAAGTTTAGGTACATCAGGTGAGGGATGTTCACCCGCTGCTTGGTCATGAAGCACCTAGTCAGTGTAGTTCGCTCTTGGATCATGTCAGAACCATGGGAGCTCGTCAGAATGTTGCTGGTGATGAATTGTAGCCAGTAGCGGGTTGGTTTGTTTAACTGATTGACTGGGTACACTTTGTTAACCAATCGGGCACGGCCTTCTAGCGCGATGATGGTTTCCACCTCCTCCCATGGAACAGATTGAGGATTTTCCAAATAGTATTGGAATGCACATTCCTCTACGTCCGGTAGCTCATAGAAGTCTTGAAAGACTTTCTCGTTGATGCGTACCCAAGTAGCCCGGCAATAATATTCATCCTCTTCCTCTTCAGTATCCTCAAAGTTGGCATACAGCTCTTGAATCATCAGTGGGATCTGATGCACCGGCTTTTTAGTGAAGCCTTGCAATCCATGCCACTGGAAGTCCGGATAAGTGAGATCCAGGCCATGAGGCTCATAATATCTGTCTTCAACCACACCTCGTCAGCGAAGAGCCTCTCAAAATGGAATTCCGCCTGGGCTGAAGCGAACCTATCTTTATTATAGGCCTGCTTCTTCTACTTAGATGAGGACGCTCCAATAGTCTTGGCTTGCTTTTTGGGAGCCATCACTGTGAAAAGCAAAGATGAATTGAAAGCAGATCAGTGCAAGAAGTAAAAGAAATCAACCGAATGATCAGGGAAAATGGGGTATCACATGCATAGCTAAAATTAGAAAGCATGAAATAATTACATATGTTATGATTGTGAGAAGGACAAGAGCCTCTAAACGCCTACAGGGGACTAAGGGACAGAGGAAGATGGAAGCAATTGAAGTAGGGAACACTCAGGGAAGGGAAAAACATTTCTGAAAAATTTCTCGAACTCGCTGTAGCGAGTTAATGCTCGCTATAGCAAGAACGAACACATGCTCGCGAAATGCTATTATATGCAGAACAATGCCAAATTAAATGAAGTCCCCTGCACAGAAATATGCCACCAGCACAGCGCATGCAATCAAAACGAATAATTAACCCTAAACTACACAAATTCATACGAAACGTTCTTTAGCCCTAAAGTTCTCAAAATTGCCTAAAATCACCATGATACAGGAGATAAAATGAAAAATCAACTTAACTGATGCTAGGAAAATGGAATGCGAGAGGAATGGGAGCGTTAGTCGTGAGAGATTTGGTCGAAGGACGAGATCTCAAGGAGAAGAGTTTAGAGGTGCTATAGCGAGAATGAAGGTGGTTTGGTTAAGCGACGTAATGGACTATTTGGGCTCAGAAATTAGCGACCTCGCTATTGCTAGGCAATAGCGAGGTATTCTCTGGAAAAAGTATAAGCAGGGCTGCAGTCTTCATAACATCGAAAGGAACTCCTCGCTATGGCGAGAAGACTTGTAGAAATTTACATACTGAAGAATATCGTTGTAGTGAGGCTATAGCGAGGAATTCTCTGGTGTTTGTACGTGGTTCAAGAGTATGCAGAATTCGCTATAGCAAGAAGACTATCTTGCAATGGCGAGGAGACTTAAAAATTTTTACACATGTCACTCGCTATAGCGTGGCTATAGCGACATACTCTCTGGACCTTGTACCACCTTGGATGTATAGATCTCGCCATGGCGAAAGGGTTGGCTCGATATAGCGATGACACTTAGTATTATTCATAGGGCTCGCCACAGCCTGGCTATGGCGAGGGACTCTCTGGTTACTATACCTGATGCAAAATAAGCAGCCTCGTTATAGCGAGGTGGTCCTCTCGCTATAGCGAAATTTTTTTTTTTTAACTAATGAATATGCAAATAAGCATTCTATAACCCTATTTAACTTACCTCTCACATCAACTCATTTTCCTCAAATCATAACTAACATGGTTGATCAACATGACTAGAATAAAGATGCACAATGCAAAGTAAGGTTAGAAACTCCCTGAAAATCATGTCGGAAGTTGGTATTTCCTACCAATCACATTGTTCTTAGTATCCAGCACTCCAGTACCACCATCCAACCTATAAAACACACAAAGAACACCGAAAATCAAAACAAAAAGGCAAGAACGATAAATTAAAATAGAAGCACAAGAAGAAAATTTGGGTTGCCTCCCAAGGAGCGCTTGGTTTATAGTCCTTAGCCGGACTTTGTCTCCAATCAAGGAGGTTGAGCCAAGGTATGGACTGTAGTCTGTCGGTCTATGTCACCACCCAGATAATGTTTAAGCCTTTAACCATTTACTTTAAATTGATCTCCTGATTTCTCATCCTGAACTTCAATGGCTCCATAAGATGTCACAGCAATTACCTTGAACGGGCCAGACCATCTTGATCACAACTTACTTGGGAACAACTTTAAACGAGAGTTATAAAATAACACAAGGTCTCCAGGTGTAAATGTCCTTGGTAAGATGTGTCTATCAAAATTCTAGAATTTTCAAAGGCTTGCAATCTAAACTCATCCAACTCATTAAGTTACATTAGTCTTTTCTCACTCACTTTAGCCATATCATAATTTAGTTTCTTAATAGCCCAAAAGGCTTTATGCTCTAGCTCAATGGGCAGATGACAAGCTTTGCCAAAAACCAATTGATATGGAGACATACCTATTGGAGATTTAAAAGCTGTCCTGTATGCCCATAAAGCGTCATCGAGCTTATCTGCCCAATCTTTTCTAGTGGGGTTTACAGTCTTTTCCAAAATCCTTTTTATTTCTCTATTGGATACTTCACACAAGCCGTTAGTTTGAGGGTGATAAGCTAATGCCATTCTATGGGTGACTCCATATTTTTCAAGCATACCCCTAAATAACCTATTGTTAAAATGAGTCCCCCCATCACTAATGATTGCCCTAGGTGTGCCAAATCGAGTAAAAATATTCTTTTAACAAATCGCACCACCGTATTGGCATCATTAGATTGGCAAGCTACAGCCTCAATCCACTTACTCACATACTCAACAGCAACTAAAATGTATTGATGAGTTCTAGATAAAACAAATAGTCCCATGAAATCAATGCCCCATACATCAAATAATTCTACTTCAAAAATACCTGATTGGGGCATTTCATGCCTCCTTGAGATGTTACCTGTTCGCTGACATGCATCACAATGACTAACAAACAAATAAGTATCTTTAAACAGTGAGGGCCAATAAAACCCAAATTGTAACACTTTGTAAGCAGTACGTTGGCCGTTAAAATGACCACCATAAGGAGTAGAATGACAGGCATGAAGAATGTCATTTTGTTCAGTTTGGGGCACACATTTTTGCAAAATTTGGTCAGCACATTTCCTATATAAAAATGGTTCATCCCACACAAACCATTTCACCTCATGCAAAAACTTTTTCTTTTGATAAAAATTTAATTCATCAGACACAATGCCACTGACCAGATAGTTGGCATAATCAGCATACCAAGGCACAGATATATAATTCACAGCAAATATAGATTCATCAGGAAAGCTCTCATTAGTCAAAAGATTATCCACACAATCAGAGTTATTCATAAGCCTAGATAAATGATCAGCTACTTGATTTTCAATTCCTTTCCTATCAGCAATTTGCACATCAAATTCTTGCAATAGTAAAACCCATTTAATTAGCCTAGGTTTGGATTCTTTCTTACATAAGAGATATCTAATAGCAGCATGATCAGTATGAACTATAACTTTAGTATCCATCAAATAGACTCTAAATTTATCAAAAGCAAAGACAACAGCAAGCATTTATTTTTTAGTAATTGAGTAATATACCTCTGCTCTAGCTAAGGTTTTGCTTGCATAGTAGATAGGATGGAAAATCTTACCATGTCTCTGGCCAAGCACAGCTCCAACCACATAATCGCTCACGTCGCACATAACTTCAAAGGGTAGTGACCAATCAGGGGCCACTATAATTGGTGCGGTGATGAGTCTCTGCTTAAGTTCTTCAAAGGCTTTCAAGCAGTTTGCATCTAACTTGAAAGGGGTATCCTTTTCAAGCAATTGAGAAAGAGGCTTTGCTATCTGTGAAAAATCCTTAATAAATCGACGATAGAACCCAGCATGCCCCAAGAAGCTTCTAATAGCTTTCACATTAGTGGGCGGTGGTAGTTGCTCAATTACTGAAACTTTGGCCCGATCCACTTCCAACCCTCTTTTAGACACTTTATACCCAAGCACTATACCTTCACAAACCATGTAGTGGCATTTTTCTTAATTTATGACTAAATTAGTGTCTTCACACCTTTGCAAAACTGCTTGAAATCGTCCATGAAGACTTCCATGAAGACTTCCATAATATGCTCAATCATGTCAGAAAAAATCGATATCATACATCTTTGAAATGTGGCAAGAGCGTTACATAGTCCAAAAGGCATGCGTCTGAATGCGAAAGTTCCATATGGACAAGTGAAAGTGGTCTTTTCTTGGTCCTCCGGGGCAATAGCAATTTGATTGTATCCAGAATAGCCATCCAGGAAACAGACGAATTCTTTTCCTGCTAACCGATCTAACATCTGATCGATGAATGGAAGCGGGAAATGATCCTTCCTTGTAGCCGTATTCAACTTTCTGTAGTCCATACAAACTCTCCAACCTGTGACTGTTCTTGTGGCAATCATTTCATTCTTCTCATTATGCACCACTGTCATACCTCCTTTCTTAGGAACATACTGCACCGGACTCATCCAGTCACTATCTGAGATAGGATAGATAATGTCAGCATCAAGCTACTTAATAATTTCTTTCTTAACCACTTCTTTCATTATCGGATTCAATCTTCTTTGGTTTTCCACTGATTTCTTGTAGTCATCTTCTAAAAGAATTTTGTGCATACAGATGGCTGGACTGATCCCTTTTATATCTGCTATGGTCCAACCAATAGCTCTTTTGTACTCCTTTAACACTTTTAACAGCTGTTTCTCTTGGAAAAATATTAATGCAGATGAGACTATGACTGGCAAAGTTTCTCCTTCCCCCAAATAGGCATATTTTGGATGCGGTAGAAGAGGTTTCAGTTCCAACAATGGAGGCTACTCGATGGACGGTGGTAGAGCATGGGTTTTTCGTGAAGTCAATTCCAGTGATTCAAAATGCCCATTCTGCTTAGCCATAGGCCTAAATGCATTAAGCTTGTGCTCAACTTCCACTCTCTTCACTTCCTCTATACTTGACTTACCAACAAGTACTGCATCAAGAGGATCGGTGAAAGCATAAGAGTTTAATTCTTCTTGAATCATCTCTTCAACAATGGACACTCGTGAGCATTCTTCGACACTACCCAGATGCTTCATGGCTTTCTCCACACTGAAAGTGACTTGTTCATCTCCCAGTCGCATTATTATCTCCCCTTTTTCCACATCAACAAGTGCTCTGCCAGTAGTTAGAAACGACCTCCCCACTATCAATGGGATGTCTCTATCCTCTTCAATATTGAGCACAATAAAATCAGCGAGATAGATGAATTGCCCAACTTTTACTAACACATCTTCAATGATTCCATGTGGATAAGAGGGACTTCTATCGGCTAGTTGCAAAGTGACCGTCGTTGGGTTGGCCTCTCCCATTTGTAGCTTTCGAAAAACGGATAAAGGCATAAGGTTCACAGCAGATCCTAAATCACAGAGTGTTCGACCTTCAAATTTATCCCCAATCATGCAAGGGATTGAAAAGGAACCGGGATCTTTGCACTTGGTTGGTAGGTTAGATTTTAGGATATTTGTAGTCTCCTTTGTCAAAGCCACTGTTGCAAATTCAGTAAATCGCTTCTTCTTGCTAAGCATGTCCTTAAGGAACTTAGCATATTTAGGCATTTGCTCCAAGGCTTCGGAGAAAGGAATATTGATGTGAAGTTGCTTAAACATGCTCAAGAACTTCTTATACTGATCATCAAGGACTTTCTTCTGCAATCTCTGTGAGAATGGAGGCAGTGGCACCACTTTAGGATGTACAACTGTCTTTTCTTCGGATTTTTCCACTTTAGACTCTCCTTCCTTGTCCTCTTCTTTGTTGCTCAAACTGGCAGCCTTTTTCTCTTTCTTCTGTTGAAGTCCTTCACCTTCTATCTGAATAATGCTTGATGGATCCTTAGAATTCATTTTAGTTGGTTCCTTCACTTGAACTTGTACTTCAGGGAGTTCTTTACCACCTCTCAAAGTGATAGCTTTGCATTCTTTCTTACCCTCTCTTCTTGGGTTGGGAATTGTATCACTTGGCAAACCTCTTTGGTGCAGTACATTCACAGCAGATGCTAATTGCCCCATCTGTACCTCTATGTTCTTAAGGGAAGAATCCACTCTTGCATTTATACTGGCATGCTCTTCATTATTCTTGATCTGAATGGTCATGAACTTAGCCAGTACATCTTCTAGATTCGTTTTGGGCTCTTGAACGAGTACATCTTGCCTTATTACTTGAGAAAACCCAGGAGGTTGATTTGACCTTGCTCCAAAAGATGATGGTTGATTAAGTGATGGACCATTCTTCCAAGAAAAATTCGAATGGTTTCGCCATACAGGATTGTAAGTGTTCGAGTATGGATTCTGATTCTTTGGAAAGTTCCCCACATAGTTAACTGATTCTGTTAATGCGAAGAGGCAATGTTTTGTTAAGTGCAGATCTCCACAATTCTCACAAGCAGTTGGAGTTACTTGGGTAGACAAAAATTCAATTGCTGGCTTCGTTGCACTTGAGATTCCAACATATCAAACCTCTTGTTTAGGACAGAGAGGATAATTGCTAGTGGTATGGAAGAGTCTTCTTGAGTGCTAGCAACATTAGCAGTAATCCTTCTATCACCTCCTCTTTGCACATAGCTCTTAGGTAGTGTGTCCAAAGCTAGAATAACTTCATCTACCGACATGTCATCCCAACGCCCATTTAAGATAGCATCCAACATAGTGTCAGTTTGTGGAGTCAGGCGTGTGCAGAAATTCTGAACAATGGCACAGTTATCCATTCCATGACTCGGGCATTGGCGGAGTAAATGTTTGTATCTCTGCCATGCAGCGTACAAATGCTCATCTGAAGCTTGCTTAAAGTTGATGAGCTCACGACGGGCATCTGCTATTCTATTATTTGGAATGAAGCAAGCTCTGAACCTTGCCTCTAGCTTGTCCCAAGTGTCTATTGAACCCTCTGATAAATTTAACAACCATTCCTTAGCCTTTCCTTGCAGAGAGAGTGGGAATAGTCTAAGTCTTAACACATCCCTTGGCACCCCATTCTGTTTGAATGAATCACAGACTCCCAAAAATGACAGAATGTGGCGGTTGGGATCCTTATCAGACCTATCACCAGTGAATTGTCCATTGAGCTGCAGCATGGAGATCATCACAGGTTTTAGCTCAAAATTAACAGCTTGAAAATCTGGGACCACAATGCTCGGCTGAGTGGTTCTCATGGTTCTTCCCATAAAATCTTTGATAGTACGATTCTGATTATCTTCGTTCGCCATATCTGTGGTATGAACGATTATCTCACTTTCTGCTTGAATTAGTGTAGATCCCTCAGCCAAAATATCTGTTATACTCCTTGTCTTTCTAGGTGTTCTGTTAGATCTGGATTTAGGTGGCATAAACTATGTACCTGTAAAAACAAAGGAGTGTAGATCAAGAGTTTTACTAAGCCAAGAGAATCAAGAGGAAATTATTAAAAGCGTAATAACTGAATTACTATAGCTAACAACTGAAAGCGTAAATAACCAAGAAGAAGTAAATAGAAGAAAGTAAGTGTTTAAGCTAAAACTACTCAAATCCCTCTAATTCTCTTCACCAATTACCTTAACTCCCCGGCAGCGGCGCCAAAAACTTGATGCTCTCTAAAATATGACACCGCAAGTGTACGGGTCGCAGACATAGTACGTGATGAATCAAGGTTGTTGCCTCAGAGAATTAATACAATTGGCGATTAGGCATTAGAGTTCTCATATTCATTTTAGTTAAACATTCAATTTGCAATTGGATTTATGAAAATTACGTAAGTGCAAGTAATAAACGATGGTTGTAATTGAAAGTATGCAATTAGAAACACCTTAGGAATTTTAATCCCCTTTATATCAACTGTCGATTATTTCCCTTTTAATTAAACGGCTTAAGGCAAATTTTTTGAGTCAAGGTTGAATTAGGTGCAATTGTCTTTCGATCCAATTGAACCCTTATATCCACTCACTCTTGATGTCTCAAAGAGTGGTTAATAATTGATTAAGTGCAAACCTTCTTTCGACTACCTAGGGCCCTTGAGGATATCTCTATCTCAAGTGCAAATTAGATTATATCTAATCCTAAGTTGTTTAACCAATGATCTATAAGCAATTTCCTTCCTTCAAAGGTTAATTACTCAATCTACAATCAAACTAAAGGCGGCCACCCAATAGAATGAAATATACTTTAGATTAAACACTATAATAATTTCCAATAATCCGGATAATCAATAAGGGAAAGCAATCTCCACAGATTAAAGGTTCATAAAATCCCCAAGGATTACAAAGTCTAACCGCTCATGGCTTGAAATCCACAGACAAATTCAGCAAACATGTTAACTATCATCAACTAAGAGGGGAGATGGAGTAAAAACACCTAATCAGAAGGAAAATCGATAGAATTGATGAATTCCCGATCAAATTGAAGCTTCTCCAACACCCTTGATGCGTTTTCTTCTCTCTTAGTCTGCCAGAACTTCCTCTGTATGCTGAATGATTCTAACCCTAGCCTTTCCCCGTCTTTTTTAGCTTGCTAAATTAAACTGTGCGTTTCAGGGTCCGATCTCGCTATGACGAGGAGTGCTTCTCGCTATGACGAGGAGTGCTTCTCGCTATAGCGAGATCTCATAAGTTCCCAAATTTCTACTGTTCTCGCTACTGCTGCGCTATGACGAGTTTCTCCTTGGAGTTTTTATGCTTCGCGACTTCGCTGTGGCGAAGTACCTCACTCACTATAGCGAAAGTGTGTTCTCGCCATAGCGAGTTGAATCCTCGCTGTAGCGAGGAGGCTTGTTCCACTTGTACTTTCTCACTTCTTGGCTCCCCTCTCTTTTCTCAATTCTTTCTTCCTTCTTTTATTTTTCCTGAAATTGAAATTAATCATAGAGTGAGGCTCAAACTGTTAAAGATAATACAATAAAACACTCTATTTATTTTGTTTGATTAAATCCATTTTTAACTCTATTAAACAAGAAGAAAGTACTTGCCTCCCTAATTTCATCTCAAATATAATCCCTTTTTATATCATAATTTAGGGAGTCATCAATATGGTATCATAGAACTTCCTTGATGCGGTACTAAGGCAAATGTCCTTTCCTTCTCATTGAATTTAGATCATTATACAATTTGTTACAATTGTTTCATATCAAGTCATTGTTAATGGGTACCTGACAAATGTGTTCCAACCCCAACAAGGTCTTCAAGAAGGTGACCTATTATCTTTATATTTATTTCTCTCATGTGCTAATGTTTTAGGTATGATTTCCATGGTTGAACAGGAAAAGTAACAAGGTATCTCATTTAACATATGTTGATGACACATTGTTATTTTTCTAGGCAACAAAGGTCATATGTGTGAAGGTACATGACATATTATCTACTTATAGTATATTATTAGGACAGTCTCTTGACCCAACAAAATCAATTATGGTGTTCAAGCCATGTGTCCCACATCATTTGAAAAAGCTTTTAGCTGGACTGTTTGATGTCTAGTTTGCTTCTGAGCTTGGAAAATATCTAGGAACCCATATTGACCTTGGCCAATAGAAAACAAAGCTATATCAAGGGGTAGTTCAAAGAGTCGAGCAAAAACTACAGGCATGGACATTAATAATGTTATCTTAAGTAGGAAGACTTGCACTAATTAAATCCATTTTGAACTGTACCTTGGTCTATTCCTACATCTCAATGAGGTCTTGGTATTAAGGATACCTAAGCTTTTAATCAAGCACCACTAGTAAATGATATATGGTGATTAGTGGCTAATGACTCTAGTTCACTATTTCTGTGCATATTGAAACCAAAGTATTATCATAATAAAGATAGTGGAAGTTTAAATTTTCATTCAACTACTTCATGGAATTGAAAAGGCATACAAAAACTACTTTAGTTATATGTGATAATCCTAAATGGAGTGTGAGAAATGGTTTCAACATTTCCCTAGTTAATGACCATTGGTGGCCTATGCAATCAGGCACCCAGACTCTTTATAAGAAGGTAGGTGACTTTATTATGCATGGTAAAGGTAAGTGGAATCTACATAAATTGTATTAGTTGTATAATCCAACACAAGTGCGATAGATTATTCATTTACCTTTTCTAGTTATTAGACAGAGGGATCATTTAGTGTGGTCAAGAAATGATTCAAGAAAATATATAAGGTAGTGGATGGCTATCGACTTTTAAGGCAAGAGGTTAGGTCCACTGCTCCAATATCTTTTACAACTTGGAACAAATTATGAAAGCTTCATGTTTCTTTTTTGAATCTTTGTTTTCTTATCCTAATTAGTAAGGAATGCCCTTCCCTTAACTTCAGTACTTCGTAGACATCATGTACTTATTAAGGAACTGTGTTTCTTTTGCCAAGAAATGAGTGAGACAACAAATCATATATTTTTTATGATGCAAGCCATCAAAATGAACAAGTTAATTCAAGTACTTTAAGTGATCCATTGCATATTCCAAGTGGGCCTATTACAAGAGCACATGCTAGAAGACTTAAAAGAAGTTTTGAATGGGCTTGTTCAAGAAACGTGGGCAAAACAAATGATAATTAGGCCTAATAATATCAAGGAAGACAAAAGCACTAACCAAGCAATCATCAATGTCCTTTGGGTTAAAGATAGAGCTATTGAAGGCTTTTTAGGTCAAAACACTACCAGTTAAGGAGCATAGACCAAGGTCCATACATAGGTTCACTCATTTAGGCTTACATTTTCATTATTCGGGCTGCATATGTTGATTTATGGCTCATTAAGTGGGCTAATTAAGTATGGCTATTTTGTATTTCCTAAGCTAACTAAGTCTAAATGTTTCTTAGGCTAATTAAGTTCTAAGTCTTTGTTATCTTCCTAGGGTAATTACATTCTAAGTCTTTGTTGTCTTCCTAAGCTAGTTATGTCAATCTTTAGCTATTCTGCGTCTCTAGTTGCATCCTTCCTAGGCTCACTTATTAGTCAGATTTTGCCTATATACATGGCACTTTCCATCACTTGTAATGACAATTTTCAAGCATTATCAATCAAGAGAGATTTCTCTAGATTTCTAGCCTTAAGAGTTGTTCTTCTCTTGGCTCTTCATTGAACTTTTCTAACTTATCAGGACTTGACCAACCTTATGGTGCCGTTAACACTTCATATCCTTGTTTCTTTGTACTTAAGGGTTTGAGTGGATCAACTAGACCTAATTCTAGCTTTCTTGGGGTGAGTGTGTTGGATTGCCTATGGGTTCATAGGTTCTAATCTTTCCTGGGTTCGCACCATCTTAGGGTGCCTATTTGCTCGAGCTATATGGTTTGGTTCTCCATTAGGATTACACATTGATTAGATCGATTCTTTAAATATCTCAAGATGGCTCAATAAATGGCTAGAGAATCATCAATTTCTATCCGAATTAGGGAACAAGGTAAAGGAAACATGTTTGATTATACTTCATGTTATTTGGTGTTTTCATGATTGAAAACTTTTTTATGATGCATCTTATGGACCTAATTTTATTATAGAAATGATCTATCAGCTTGGAAGACAATACTCTCAACCTAGTTGTGTAAGAAATCATGTAGGAATAACATTCCACTTTGGAATGGCCAATTCCTGAATAATTGTTGGTATATACTTACATCATTGCTGAAAAGGAATATGTGTCAAATGAAATATAAGATTCTAGCAGTTGTTTGGTTTGGCAATGCAATATTTCGCCAATGGTCATGGCTCGATTAGTATCAGGGATCGCGAATCAAATTTCTTCTACAAGCCATTCGTTGCTCCTAGAAGTTTATACTACAAGTGATAGATGCTCCCCAAAATTTTTCACTCACATTGGTGTTGAATTCTAAATCTCAAATTTTCTTTTCTGCAACCTTTTAGTCAATCTCAAGGGAATCAATCGTACTTCATCAAGATATTTAGGTCTTATTATGATGTTTTCGTATGAGTAGGTGTACTTTAGTTTTATTTTATACGGCATTACACTGATGGCTTGTTGAACTAGCAATTTATGTTTGATGTCTTTTATCAAAAAAAAGAATAGATCAATGAGAATGATTAAAAAAAATGAAAAGTAATGGAGATAAAGTGAGCCTTAAGATACTTTACTAGTGAATCTAGACTACTATGAAAATTAAAAAAATATTTTCAAATAGAGAAAATTCATTGTACATAATAGAATCGAAGGAACAAAGTCAAAAACCCTTAGTGAAAACAGCATCAAAATTGGACTTGTGAGGTGCAAAACCCTCAAAAAATGAAGGCTTTGGTAGCCAAAAAATAGAAACCAAAGTCATAGTGAACTCTAGTCAATGGTCAAAGGCCAAGTCAACGACAAGCTAGTAGTCAATGCCATGTCAACACGGAATCTGCCGTTGGTGTGCATGGTTTTCATGTGCAGAGATAATGGTGGTGCATAGAAGGAATTTTTCTTAGGTGCACTTGGTGTACCATGCTCTAAATGCAACCAATGACTAAGATTTAATTTGTACAGGTGGAGTCCATATGTAGTACAGGCGGGGTCCACGTACAGAGTAAATCTTAACCATTGAGTGTATAAATGACATGACGTTCCCGGTACATGTAAGAATTGCTCGCATAAAAGATTGTCATGGCTTGAAACTTTTCAAGACTAGATTGGCGAATTTTGGATCCTTCAATGGGTTCGATTGCGAAAACAGTAAGTCAAAGTCATAGTGAACTCTAGCTGACAGTCAAAGGCCAAGTTAGCGACCAGTCAGCAAGGAGAATTTTTCTTAGGTGCACTTGGTGTACCATGCTCTAAGTGCAACCAATGGATAAGATTTAATTTGTACATGTGGGGTCCATGGGCAATACAAGCGGAGTTCACATGTAAAGTAAATCTTAATTATTTAGTGTATAAATGACGTGACGCTCTCGGTGTATGTAAGAATTGCTCTAATAAGGGTGCATGGTCGTCACACGCACAGAAAACAACGGTGCATGGAAGATTGTCTCGACCTTAAAACTTTTCAGGACACCAAATCTGCGAATTTAGATCCTTTAGTGGCAGCAGTGCTGCAAAAGATATTGTTAGGTTTGACCACGTGGAGCATTTCCTCTTGGTCATATTCCTTCCAAATGGGATTCAACTGAACAGCAAGAGTATTATAGAAAAAATAAAAATAAAAAAGAGAGCTTCCTGTTTAAGAGACGCAAAACTACTACTCACCTACATAGTAGAGAATTTTGATTTAAATTCCCTCCTAGGGTTTCTTCACCCTTCAAATTTGACGCTGAGCCTGGGTTCTAGGTTTGATTTCTAGAAATATGAGATCTGAAACAAATAGTTGCTATTTGACCTTACTCGTGGGTTTTGTATGTTGCTATTTGACAAAGGTGAAAATGGATATTGAATCACTCTGAACACAATGGTACGCTTGGTTTGTGAAAATTTGAAGGTTCTAGATAGTGAATAAAAGCGAGCAAAAAATGCAAATACCAATAGAAAACTCTCAGAGAACTCTCTGACTCTAACAATCTCAAATATTTAATCAATAAGGAGTGAACAAAACAATAATTTGGCAATCCAATGTATGGACATATAGGCTGCAATATTATGACTATATAAAACTCTAAACTAAAGCTCCTACCTAAAGATATAGTTATCCTAGATATGAATAACCTCTACCCAAACAATTCAAAATAAAACAAAATTCAAATTACCAACTAAAAGCCCCAACCAAACGTAAACTCAAATAAATAAAGTATTACATGTGTCCGTGCGTCACATCTTTATCTTCGTTTTGCTTGTCTTACAAACACAAGCTTAGCTAGTATATCATTGATGTATCCGTTACGTGTATATGTGCCTAACGTATTCTATTATTTATCTCAGCAACAATGAATGACCAAATCAGAATACTAGAATGAGTGAAACTCAATGTACACTCGCTTTATATGAGGGAAAAAGAAGAAACAAAAATAAGTGAAGATTCAAGCATCGGTGGTGCATAAAAGTTAAACTTCCGTACTTTCTATCAATTGGAAGGGAGAAATCCTCGCAGGGATGACAACTGGTTTCACTAATCTCTAGTAATTGAAAGTGCTTGGCTACATTAGCTTTGTGTAATATGTCACAACCTCCTAGCATATTGAACCTTTATGGATACAGGCACTGTACCTTGGTAACACTACACCAACCATATCTATAATTTCATTATTGTCATAAAATTTTAAAAAAATGGTATGAGCCCACCCTTGACTGCACTGCAATAATACAACATTAGAAATAAATTTTTTACTAGAAGGAGAAAATTAAGAGAACAGAATCTCTCCCACCCATTTAAGATTCACATAAAACTGTACGCACGGCGATGTCATAACCTAGACAGTTAAGAGAAGACCAATATGCAGCTGTACAGAATTTGGTGTTTTTCTACTCTACATGATCTTGTCACCATAAGCACTAAGGACAGAAGAGGCCCAGCCAAGCAGTTCTTCATTTATCCTCAGCACAAGCTGCAAGACCCCCAGGAAAAAAAAAAAAAAATTCTCTAGTCAGATGACAAAAGTGTCCCAAAATAAATGCATGTTCATATAATGTACTCAAGTATTATGAATACCATTAATGTACATTCAATGGATAATGCAGCTTGAGTTAAAATCAAGGGTAGATAAAGTTTGTGACTCAGTAACTAATACAGCACCCCTTACAGCAAGAAGACCCCATTAAAATGATGTATGTCTTTCATAAAAAAAGTTAGAGGCAACAAGAAAATATGTAATTAGTGCAAAACTTGTTGCCATAAAAAAGATTAAAAATCTTTTTTTAATAAACTCTCTTCTATTGAAAAGGACAGGAACTACACTTTGTCTTGGCCAAAAGTCCAATAAAGGCATAAGCTATCAAAGTATGCTTGGAGCTTGAGTTCAATTATAAACAGTATAAATAATCACTAAACCCACGTATATGAAGTTTTCTTATATCTGAATTAAAACAAAGGAAAAATAATTCTTAAAAAATTATGGATACAGATTGTACAATTTGAACCTTCAGTGTAGCATCAACCAGTGTAAAATATATATGCTCATAGCCAAGTTCACTATCTTGGCAATAGACTGATTATGGAAAAAAAAAACTTAGATTTTGCCCTTAAATGTTTGTTATCAAATTTGCCAATAGAATTATAGCAAGTGGAAAAACTTTCTTGGACGAGTCATTACTAGAATGATGAGTTGTAAAAATTGTTCAAATGTTATATTTTTATTAGAAAACATGATAGCAAACACCAAAAAAACTTCATCTAAGTCTTGTCCACTAATTATCACATCTTAGAAACATATTTATCAGTTGTCAATTAATCAGCCAATAATTTGAATATCAATCAAACCCACATGTCAATGACACTCCAAGTTCAGCCAAAAAAGCCTATTTTTAAATAGTAAATATGCCATTACACAAGAGCCACCTCCTCTGTGAGATATGACTCTCTCTACCCAAAACTGAAGATCACCCTACTAGTTTCCTTGATCTCTCAAAGCTTCCAAAAACTGAACCAAAAAATTAAGAGGTTGAACAGCATAATCTGCTAATATACTTTAATTTTTAGGAGCAAGAGAAAAATAAATGACCCAATCCACCTTTTTATCTTTAATCTATGCCAAATTAGGGAATAGGCAAGGCAATCCATAGGATCAACAGATTTAAGTCTAAACAAGTAAGCCAACAACCATTCTGGTTATAATATTATATCAAAGGATTCAAGTGTAACAACCAAAGATGCATACATGAGTTGCATGCAACTAAGTTGCAGGAGTCAACTCCATTCTTACCACCCTCAGTTTGTAAGACATTATTTTTGCAGTACTTGAATTACTGACTTCTCAATTAAAATATCATCTATTCTATGATTGTCAAATGAAGCTCATACTGTGCTAAATACTGAGTGGACTGACCTTAAACACGGAGAGAAAAAGAGAGAAGTAGGACAAAGTGTGTGTCTCGCTAGACCTCATTAAAGAAGCATCAGAGAGACAGAGTTAAGTGGGACAGAATGTGTATCTCTAGATTTCATTATAGGTTTACAAAGGAATTACGTTCTCCAGATTTTATCTTTATTGACAATTTACATAGGAACTTTTATAAGATCACCCACTATTTAGTCAAATAGCCATTTGACTTTGATGAAAGAAGTATATAATCCACAAAACAAGGGACCAAATGAAAGTGAAAAATGAAAATCAATAACTCATATTTTGAAGACCAACAACTCTTCAAGATGAGGATCCAGTTGAACACTAGGAACATTAGGACTAAGTATCAAGGAGTAAAAAAAAAAATTCAACTTACGCAAAGTAACATGAAAATTTTAGCTCTTAAATGTTATCACTTATTCCATCCCCAATTTTAGGAAACCGAGGAATGTTTCTCTTTTTCAACTTCCCGTTCAATTTCCATTTTTGGTAGCAAACGCCAGGCCAATTGAACATAGATGAGCCATGTAGCTGCCTATTTGAAGATATACGTTGAAGCTCTGCCGCCAACCAAATTAACCATGAATTTTTTGAATCATTTATACTGACACTGACCTCTCCTGGCAGCTACAGGAATGTAACCTTATCAGGAAGCTACAAGAACAGTCATAATCACAGGACAAGGTACCTCAGTGCGACTCCTTCTTGCTTAAGTAATCAATGTATAGATTATGTACCAATTGCCAAGGCAAGCTTGAACAGTTTAATCATTTAATCATTTACTATTTAGACTTTCCCTCAAGACTTGATAGAATTTGACACCAAAAAACCCATACAAAGATTCCCACAAATTGCACCCCAAAAAGAACCTTTTGTCATGCAATTCAGAGAACCAAAATGAACGAAACAGCAATTTACCACAGAGAAACAGACCCCAATCACAATAGGCAAAAAGGGGTAGGTTAGGTACCTCCACAGCAGAAGCAACAATAGCAGCAAGAGAGAATCATTGCCAGGTCCTGGCAAAACGCAACGAACCCACAATCAGGACTGGAATTGGAAGTGTCAGCGTTGTGGGATTCGCGAACATTCTGGTTGTCCAACAAATTCTGACTAATTGAAGACTGTTGCTTCTCCATTTTCATTCGTTGGAGGTTCCATTCGAGCTTCCTCAGGTAGGCAAACTTGAACGACTCTCTAATACTAGCTGACGGCCATATATGCATCTCTCTCGAGCCTCGACACACAGACAAGGAATGAGTGAGTTAGGGATCTTGACTTCCGTTGACAAAGGGAATGAAGGAAGCATCTTAAATTTTCGTTGGCTGAGTTTATTTGGTGGATAGAATTAATTTTTGAAAATATTTATATAAAATGTTAACTTTTTTCTTAGAGTAATTTGTTATATTTATTTGTTTATTTTATTGGCATTTCACTTATTTAGTTGAATTAAACCGTGACTTTTGAAAGAATTCAAGCTTAAGATGTTAGAAATCATGTACAATTTTTTTTCAATTTTTCTGGTTGGTTTGATTGGCCATCCTAATTTCTACATATAAGTCTAAATCTCTTATTTTTGAATTCTTTTTAACTGAAATTTAACTTTGATGAATTACTAGGAGTAAATTAGACATAATCTCGTTTTAAAATTTTATTCTAAACCTTTCTTATATGTCTATTTTTGTATAATACTAGTTGTCTTCCCCTTGCAAGATACCGATTCAAAAAATGTCTCATAGTCTCTCAAAAAAAAAAAAAAAAAATAGTGTATGAATAATACATATATGGATATAAATAATGCATAAACAGTACTCTATACAATTTTGTGAGTTGTACATTAAACGATTTATGAATAGTGCGGTTTCCATGGCTTTTTATATATATAGTTTTTTGTAGAATTTTTTAGGTTGTTTTTATTTGATTTTTATTTTGTTTTTCATTTGCTATTCAGGTGCTCTATTTGCTGATTTGCTAAAATAAGTGCTGACTTTAAAAAAATTAAGGGAATCATTCGTAAGGAGTCGTCTAGCTTTGAAATTTGGTTTGTAAGTACCTTAACATGTCTAGGTTGTTGAGAAAAATTGGCCTAAAATTTTACAATTGATAGCTATATCTTTTGTAAATTGTTTGAGTTTAACTCAAAGTTGTAAAAAAAAATTGAAGGGCCTAATTTCTAGCCATATTTTGGTATTCCCTTGAGCTTCTTTGTAACTAAGCTTTTATCCTATTTTTTAGAATTGATTTTAAGATTTAGCTGTTTTAGTTTAGTTTTAATTTTAATTTGACAAAATAAAAAAGGATCCTAGCTCAGTATATTGATGTACTGACCCTTTTTGGTTTTGTGTTCATTGCATTATATTATTATTTTTGAATATATTTTTCTTTGGACACTAACTAGAGGTTGATGGACAGCATACCGAAGTGTTGTCAAGTTGTTTGGGTTATGTGTAGATACACATATTGAGGCGATTCTAGTCGTGGAAATTTTATGGTGGCCGCATGGAAGAAGCAACAAATTTCAAACTTACCTGAACTAATATCAGTATTAAAGAAAGGGACCCAGCAAATCATAGAATTCAAGGCGCCATTAAGCTACAATAACAAGAAAATAGTGTAGCTAAAGACTTTATAAAAGCATCTGTATAGTTTTTGTTGTTTTTAGTTATGTTTTGTTTTCATTTGGAAATTTTTAGTTATCATTGTTTGTTTGCACTTGTTTTATGTTTTTGTAGGTTAGTAACAAGGAGGTGGAATTTTGCATTTGATTTTGAGTGATGCTTGGACCAACTTTGGAAGAGAAAGGCTCTTGGATGAAGCAATGGATAAAAGGGAGTTTCTTTTAACTTGATTTTTACTCTTATGTTCATGCTGCTTCATAACCATTCTTGATGATGTTTATTGTTGATTTTTTTTTTTTGGGATTTTTCATTAGATTTTCCTTCTTACATTTTCATGTGCTGTTTTGACTATAATTAGGTGTTGTAATCTAACTTTCAAAAATTTATTATGATCAATTGGATTGGAATCTTACTATGACTTTGAGGGGGAGGGGGGGAGGGTTTGTTCAAGATGCCTAGTCTTTAATAGAAAAACTTCAAAGCCAATTAAATTTCTCTGCTAGTTCATTTATGCTTGTTTTTAAACAGCACTCTATTTTGCTTGCCATAGTCCATACCCTAACTTGGATTAATTGTTGGGAATACACTTTAATGAGTTTTTAATTGAAACCAATGCCTATTTTCTCTCTGTGAGTCTAGTTTTTAGGAAAATCTGTTGCATATCATTTGGAGTTCAGATGAATGAATTATTAATTGTTAAATGTAAATTGCTCTGTGATGTCCATTGTTGGAATGTATTAAATGTGATTATATGAGCTTTATTGTTTAGTAATGTGTATTCAAGTTTTTGGCTTGGAGGTAAAGTAAACTAATACAAGTAAAACAAGAAAAATTCATGCATCTCAAAGGCATATAATAACAACAGAAACTCAAAAGGAAAACTAGTGATGTATATTAAATCAATTAGGTTTATCAGGCTTAAAATGTCAAAGAATGTCTAAATCCTTTCTACAAATCATGTGCAATTTAGGATTTCACCTCAAGAAAATATAAAACAAGTTTTAAAATCCTAGTTTAGAATCAGTCATATAGTTTATAATGCATAACCTACCTAACACAAGTAAATAAACCTACGTGGTTTTTGTGCACAAATTGTATCAAGAAGCAAGGATAAATGAACATTATAAGTTAGCATTATCCACTAAACAGTATGGCACCTAAGCAGAAATCAAATTTTTCCACAAAGTTTTGGTACAACCCCTACCCTAACATTTAAACGAGATCTCTAATGTCTTAAAATAAAGAACCGTGGAAAAGAGCGAAGGGTAAAAGAAAACTTCGTTTTGCTTGCATCAGGCAAAGATATGTCAAAACAGCTATGCAATCCAAAGAATAAGTTAGCTTTCATCAGTTTAAACAAAGAAAACAAACATAATGAGAAAATATATTCTACAAAAAATTCAAATCTTAATTTTGAGCAGGAAATGGAAGTAAAATAGTGGTTGCCTCTAGGGTTTCCATACCCTTTTTACTTGGAGTATTGTAGAAGGTGTATTTCTGGAATAAAAACAAGGCAATAACCAACATAGTAACATGTTTCCGTAATACAAGTGAAAATAGCCAAATACAAGATCAAAATACTAAAAACAAAATCTTATCTAAAGTTAACTATACCATTGATCCATCTCAATAATCATCCTCCTCCCCATCTGTGGCATTAGGGCCAATAGCAACAGTATTAGGATCATCCCCATCATTGTTGAATGATGGCTCAGGAATATCACCCCATCTGCAAGTGTCAATCTATAAATGAAGAGTGATATCCTTAACTGCATTCATAAGCATCCTATAGCTCTATAGTACTGTCCTCTCTTCTCCAGCCACTCGCTCAAGAAGCACATTTTGAGCTAATCTCTACTTAGGATGAGCTAGATGCAGTAGAGGCTAAGGCTGAGGTGTAAAGGATGAAGCACCAAATCCAAAATGTGCACGTGATCCTCGCATAGTGCAAATAGTGCTATCATCAATGAGCTTCGGAAGAGGTTGAACTTCCTCGGATGGATTTGCCTCCAATCCTGCTCTCTTGCATAGCTCCATGATCACTGATAGACACCACAGTGCTTCCTTACCTCCTCAGGCTAATCTAAGAATATTCTGGTGATTCAGCTAGCAACATCTAACCTTTCCCCACTCATGAGTGCATGCAACAATACAGCTCTCTCCCTCGTCACGATTGAAATATGAATGGTGGGAATTAAATGAGCACAAACAAAGAAAAACCACACACAACACTTAGCCTTTAGCTGAGCAGCTAGAAAATCAATAGGCTTTGTATCAGTGTATCTAACCACCCTCTCCAGCCTAGCAAAGATCTCGCCTAATACTCTCAAAATCTAGCTTAGCTTTGGTCATCGCAGTATAATCATCCTACACTACTAGTGGAGCCTGCAACATGATAGAGGTGAGATAGGAGATTTAAAAAAGCTTGAACAAAATCAAGAACTTAGAAACAAAAGGACTGGACGTGACTCTAAAAGATGGCCAAATAAAGATCCATTGCAAGGTATGGGAGGCCCATGCACAAGATCAAGAGCCAAAGCTATGAAGGATGCCTTGAATGGAGTGATCCAAAAACTAATAGACTTGGAGCACATAGTCTTAGTTGAATATGAAGCCCAAAAGGAACAAATTGGCATAAAGATTATTTCATTCTTACAAGATGCTAGCCCAAGCCCAAAGGGAGCCTAATTGAAGGAGTCTAGCCATTTTCTACAAAATCAGCCATTTCCCACAAAATTCTCTTAGTTTTATTTTGTTTTAACTTCATTGTTGCTGTTTCAGATTTTAGGGCACCATTCTTGGTGAATTTGTTCAGATTTAAATTTCTTTTATTTTCCCGCCATGTAAAAGGCGCCACCTAGGAATTATTCTGTTTAGGGTTTTATTTTTCAAATGCCTATATAAGGCCCACTTATACTCCAAGAATGGCAGATTGAATGAATTATCTTTTCAGAATCATTTCTAATTTGTGAGGTTTCTCTTGTGGCCTTTGTGTGCTGGAGAAAATCTTTGACTTATCAAAGGAGTGGTTTCCTTTATGGCGTCTCAGTTAGGGTTCTAAGAGACGGGTTCTCTTAGGGTTCAATTCCATTGACCAACATCTCTTCTTCTTCTTCTTTGTTCTTTGTTCTTTGTTGCTTATTGTCCATATTATTTGTTCTTGTGCTACATGCCAAAATTCGATTACTGATCTGTGTTATTTGGGGTTCCTAGAACGGGTTTCTAAGGGGTCTCATATCATCTGGTATCAGAGCATTGGTTAAGGTTGGTTTCATCCACTTTTTTTTTGTTCTTTTTCCTTATTTCATTTGATTAGTTTCAGTTCGTCCTCATTTTTGTGCGACTGTTTCTGGTGTTTTTCTTCATATTTTTGGACGTGTAATAGGTCTCTCTTGTGTCTCAAGATCTCTTCTTTCTTCTCATTTTGGAATCACGTCAATCTGATTTTTCTAGAGCAAGTTATAGCTGTTTCTTGCGTGCATGTCATTCTGATCTTTCAGAAATTTTGTGTTCTGTTTGCAAATTTCAACACCTTTGAGATTCAAAAAAAAAAAGAGAGAGAGTATATTACAGTGAAAAAAAAGAGAAAAGAAAAGAAAAGAAGGAAAAGTTGCAAAAAAAAAAAGGAAGTCAAAATCTGTGAAAAAGAAAGTTGTGCTGGAAATTATAAATTGTTGACTTAAATTTCAATTGCTGAAGATCATCTATTCTTGGGATTACCATTTTTGATTCCTTGAGTTGATCTGGTCATTAAATGTCATATTGTGCACAATTCATAAAAGGAAATTTGCATTCATTCACCTTGTTCTAAATTTCAATTTTCTGATTGCTTCATTACTGATTTCATATTCATATTTCCTTTCCATCCTTTCCTCTTGATAATTAATCATTTAACAATTTGTTCTCCCATAATCTGCCACATACCATTTGTTCCATAAATTCATTGTCTTCATTTCCTTTCCTAGTCACTTGCTGTATTTTCCATTGGCTGCACCTACGAATTTTGTTTTTTTTAAATGTTGGACTTTTGTTGTCTCTTGGAGAACTTTGCATCTTGAATTCTAATTTGAGATTGCCACTTCAGTTGCTACTTCTTTTGATTTGTTGGATTTACTTTAGTACACTATAGGAAGCAAGTTGAGAGGAAAAAGGCAAGAGTATTTTCATCATTGTAAAAGCCATTACAAGTGTGAAACACGAGTGAATTTGCATCATTTAGAGTGAAACACGAGAGGGAGTGGTCAGGTCCTTTCTCTTGCTATTCACTAACATTTCAAGTGCCAATCATGTCTGAAAGTGAAGATAACCAAGTTGACCTTAAATTGTTCATCAAATCTGTTCAAGAAAAATTCAAGAGGCTAAATACTAGGTTTGATCAAATAGATTCTTCTTCTTCCAATAGCAAGGCAAGACGTGGTAAAAACGTTCTAAGAGGAGATGAATCTGATTTTGAGGAGGAAAGCCAACATGAAAGAGTTAGAAGAGCTCCACCTTAAAAGAAAGATGCATTTAGTAATATCAAGATGAAAATCCTTTCCTTTCAAGGGAAAGCTGATCCTGATGTATACCTTGAATGGGAAAGAAAAGTTGAGTTTATATTTGACTACTAATCTTTTTGAGAGGAAAGTAAAGTGAAATTAGCTGCTTTGGAGTTTACAGATTATGCAAGTCTATGGTGGGATCAATTAACCACTAGTAGGAGGCGTTCTGGAGAGGGCCCAATTTGGTCTTGGCTAGAAATGAAGGCTCTCATGAGGAAGAGATTTGTCCCTACCCATTACTATAGGGATGTGCACAAAAGGCTTCACAAAATCAAACAAGGATCTATGAGTGTGGAAGAATATTTTCAGCAAATGCAAATTGCTATGATCAAAGCTGACATTGAGGAAGATTCAGAAGTTACAATGGCAAGATTTCTTGGTGGCTTAAACCCTGAAATTGCTATAGAAGTTGAATTGCAAAACTACTTTGATATGGAAGAGTTGTTGCATAAAGCCATTAAGGTGGAGAAGCATTTTAAGGCAAAATAGAAATTGAAATCACATGCTAGTTCCAACAAAGACTTCAAGTCTTCTTTCAAGTTTAAGGGAGAGACCAAGCCTAGAGAGGAGAATAAGTTGAAGATACAAACACCTACTTCTAAAGGTAAATCTAAACCTAAATCTTTTTCTAGTTCTTCTAAAATTAAATGCTTTAAATGTCAAGATTTTGGTCACATTGCTTCACAATGTCCAAATAAAAGGACTATGATTTTGCTTGAGAATGGTGTTGTTACTAGTGAAAGTAGTGGTGATGAAGAAGTGGAAGCTGAGTTGAGCTCCAATGGAGGTGATGAATCTGATATGGAGGTAGTTGAAGCTGTGTTTGGTGAGGTTCTAGTGTCAAGGTGTGCTCTTAGCATTCAACCTAAAGAAGAGCTTGAAAAAGAACAACGAGAGCATATCTTTCACATTAGGTGTTTTGCTAACAACAAGGTATGTAGTCTTATCATTGATAATGGGAGCTGCACTAATGTTGCTAGTACCTTGTTAGTTGAAAAGCTAGGTTTGCCAACTAGAAAACACCCCACTCCTTATAATTTGTTGTGGTTCAATGATAATGGGGATGTTAAAGTTACTAAACAGGTTATTGTAGCATTTTCCATAGGAAGTTACCATGATGAGGTTTTGTGTGATATAGCTTCTATGTATGCTGGACACTTATTATTGGGTAGACCTTGGTAATTTGATAGGAAAGTTAAGTATGATGGTTATACTAACAAGTATTCTCTTGAGTTTAATAAGAAAACCATTATGCTAACCCCTCTCAGACCTTTGCAGGCATATGAGGATCAAAAGCAAATTACTCAAGAATGCAAGCTAAGAGAGAAAGAAAAGAAAGTGCATGAGAAAGAAAGAAAAGAAAGTGAGATGGAGAGAAAAGGAAAGAGAGCTACTGAAAAGAAAAGTCAAGAGAGTGAAGAAAAGAAAGTAACATTATTTTCTGGTAGAGGAGAGATTAAGAGGGTTTTATATAGTGAGACATCTTTTGTACTCTTGTATAAGGATGTTTATCTAACCTTTAGTGACTTTGATGAATCTCTTCCTTCTAGTGTTTTAAGTTTGTTGCAGGAATATAAAGACTTGTTTTCGGAAGAGGTACCAGATGGATTGCCTCCCATAAGAGGCATTGAACACAGGATTGATTTTATTCCTAGAGCATCTCTTCCTAACCAACCTGCTTATAGGGCAAATCCAGAAGAGACTAAGGAAATTCAGAGACAAGTGGAAGAACTTATGGAAAAGGGTTTTGTGAGAGAAAGCCTTAGTCCATGTGCTGTTCCGGTAATACTTGTGCCTAAGAAGGATGGCAAATGGAGGATGTATGTGGACTATCGAGCCATTAACAAAATCACAATTAAGTATAGATATCCCATTCCTATACTTGATGACATGCTTGATGAGTTGTATGATGCTTGCTTGTTTTCAAAAATAGATCTTATGAGTGGTTATCATCAAATTAGGATGCAAGAGGGTGATGAGTGGAAGACTGCATTTAAGACTAAGTTTGGTTTGTATGAATGGCTTGTTATGCCCTTTGACTTAACTAATGCTCCTAGTACATTCATGAGCTTAATGAATCATGTGTTTCGCCCTTACATAGGAAAGTTTGTTGTTATGTATTTTGATGACATTCTTGTGTTTTCTAAGAATCTAGAAGAGCATGTTAAGCATTTGCATTATGTGTTTATTATTTTGAGAGAAAATAAACTCTTTGCAAATTTAGAGAAATGCTCTTTCTGCTTGGATTATGTTGTTTTCCTTGGTTTTGTTGTAGGTACTGATGGCCTCCGAGTGGATGAAGAGAAGGTAAAGGCAATTCGGGAGTGGCCAACAACTAAGAATGCTAGTGAGGTGAGGAGTTTCCACGGACTTGCAAGTTTCTACCGACATTTTGTAAAGGACTTCTCAACCCTTGCTGCACCTTTAAGTGAGTTGGTAAAGAAAAATGTTATCTTTAAATAGGGTGAGGCACAAGAGGTGGCTTTTAACACTTTGAAAGATAAATGGACCAATGCCCCTCTACTTATTCTTCCTGATTTCTCTAAAGTTTTTGAAGTTGAATGTGATGCCTCTGGAATTGGTATTGGTGCTGTTTTGATGCAAGAGTCTAGGCCTATTGCTTACTTTAGTGAAAAGCTTAGTGGTGCTTGTTTGAATTATTCAACTTATGACAAGGAATTGTATGCTTTAAAAAGAGCTCTAGAACATTGGCAACATTATTTATGGTCTAAGGAATTTGTTTTGCATTCTGATCATAAGAGTCTTCAATACCTAAAGACCCAAGATAAGTTGAATAAGAGGCATGCTGTGTGGCTTGAATTCATTGAGTCATTTCCTTATGTGCTTAAACATAAAAAGGGGAAAGAAAATGTTGTGGCTGATGCTTTATCTAGGAGGTATAGTCTCATTACATCTATGCAAGCTAAGTTGATTGGTTTTGAATCTTTCAAAAGCATGTATGAATGTGATGCTAATTTTGCTGAAACTTGAAAGTTGTGTGAAAAATATGGTGCTCACGATTTCTTTAGATTTGATGGTTTCTTGTTTAAAGGAAATAAATTGTATGTGCCTGTTTATTCTATACATGAGCTTTTGGTTAAAGAATCTCATAGGGGTGGTTTGATGGGGCACTTTGGGATAGAAAAGACTTTATCCATATTGAAGGAACATTTTTATTGGCCTCATATGCGTAGGGATGTGATTGCTATATGTAAAAGGTGCATTGTATGCAAGCACGCTAAATTTAAAATGCAACCACATGGTTTGTATACTCTTTTACCTGTTCCTTCTCATCCTTGGGTAGATATTTCAATGGATTTTGTGCTTGGATTGCCTAGAACATCTAGTGGAAAGGATAGCATATTTGTTGTTGTTGATCGATTTAGTAAAATGGCTCATTTCATTGCTTGCTCAAAAACAAATGATGCTATCCATATTTCTAATTTGTTTTTTAAGGAGATTGCTAGATTGCATGGTTTGCCCCGATCTATTGTGAGTGACCGTGATGTTAAATTTGTTAGTCACTTTTGGAAAACTTTGTGGGCTAAGTTGGGTACAAAGCTTGTGTTTTCTACGGTTGCACATCCTCAAACGGATGGACAAACTGAAGTGGTGAATTGAACACTTTCTTCCTTATTGCATGTTTAATTCAAAAAAATTTAAAGAATTGGGAAAAGTGTTTGCCTCACATTGAGTTTGCATATAATCGTGCCTTGCATTCTACAACTGAGTTTTCTCCTTTTGAGATTGTATATGGTTTTAATCCTTTAACTCCCTTGAATCTACTTCCTTTGCCTTGTAATGAGTTTGCTAACCTTGATGGTGCAAAGAAAACTAAGTTTGTGCAGGATCTTCATGCTAAGGTTAATGCAAACATTGAGCGCAAGAATGAGCAATATGCTCAACATGCTAATAAAGGCCGAAGGAAGGTTATCTTTGAACCAGGAGATTGGGTGTGGGTTCATTTGAGGAAAGAAAGGTTTCCTGAACAAAGGAAGTCCAAATTACACCCAAGAGGCAATGGTCCTTTCCAAGTGTTGGAAGGAATAAATGATAATGCATATAAAATTGATTTACCTAGTTCTTATAAGAATGTAAGCGCAACTTTCAATGTGGCTAACCTTTCTCTTTTTGATATTGCAGATTTGAGGACGAATCCTTTTTAGGAGGGAGGGAATGATGGAGGTGAGATAGGAGATTTAAAAAAGCTTGAACAAAATTAAGAACTTAGAAACAAAAGGGCTGGACGTGACTCTAAAAGATGGCCAAATAAAAATCCATTGCAAGGTATGGGAGGCCCATGCACAAGATCAAGAGCCAAAGCTATGAAGGAGGCCTTGAATGGAGTGATCCAAAAACTAATAGACTTGGAGCACATAGTCTTAGTTGAATATGAAGCCCAAAAGGAACAAATTGGCATAAAGATTATTTCATTCTTACAAGATGCTAGCCCAAGCCCAAAGGGAGCCTAATTGAAAGAGTCTAGCCATTTTCCACAAAATCAGCCATTTTTCACAAAATTCTCTTAGTTTTATTTTGTTTTAATTTGATTGTTGCTATTTCAGATTTTAGGGCACCATTCTTGGTGAATTTGTTCAGATTTAAATTTCTTTTATTTTCCCGCCATATAAAAGGCGCCACCTAGGAATTATTCTGTTTAGGGTTTTATTTTTCAAATGCCTATATAAGGCCCACTTATACTCCAAGAATGGCAGATTCAATGAATTATCTTTTTAGAATCATTTTTGATTTGTGAGGTTTCTCTTGTGGCCTTTGTGTGCTGGAGAAAATCTTTGACTTATCAAAGGAGTGGTTTCCTTTGTGGCGTCCTGGATTAGGGTTCTAAGAGACAGGTTCTCTTAGGGTTCAATTCCATTGACCAACATCTCTTCTTCTTCTTCTTTGTTCTTTGTTCTTTGTTGCTTATTGTCCATATTATTTGTTCTTGTGCTACATGCCAAAATTCGATCACTGATCTGTGTTATTTGGGGTTCCTAGAATGGGTTTCTAAGAGGTCTCACATCACAACACCTCGTTGATGGTAGCTTAATCAAACGATATCAAGTGAGACTTCACAAAAACAGCATCCTCTTGAATGATCGAGGACGTTTGTGCAGAACTCTCGCACAACAGGAAGCACACCTATTCAAGGTTGCCTACACAACTCTTGCCAGTTGAGTGCACTCATCAACTGATAATACCATTGATGAGTTTGAGCTATCAAATCGAATCCTTGCTCTTGGACTATATTCTTGATGTTAATGGTGTAACAGAACCTTCTTTGGGCCTGAGCTCATGCAAATCTAGTCTGATCATATGCAATTATGCCCAGAGGATGCTTCAGTCCTGCTTCTCTTTGAAGCCATCTGCAAAGTTGATTTAAGTACAAATCCTAGGTTTAAAAAAAATTAGGATAATACCTGAATTGGAATCCTAAATGAATTGTCTCTGAAAGAACAAAGATTCCCAGTGAAATTCTAATGGATGAAGCTCTAAAGTTTTCACTTAGTAAAGGAAAAACATTCTAATTATTTTTGAATTGTTGGGAAAATAAATTTGGACAAGTTTTCAAAATGACCTCAATTTTTCAAAAATTACAAAACATCCCCAAAATGGGGATTTCTTAAAATTTGACCCATAAAGTTTTCCAATTCAAACTATTCCCCATAATCCCCAATGCCTTATCAATTTAGTCCCTGAAAAAACAAATTCCTTTCAATCTAGTCCCTCTAGCAAAATCAAAGCAAATTTCCCAAAATTTGACCAATTAAAATAATCTCCCTAGATGTTCCTAAACCTAATCCTAATAGAAAGAAACAAGAAATTTCACCTGGATTGGTTAGAATTTGAAGAAATTTGAAAGAAAAGGTTGAGGCTTGAAAATTGCAAATTCACTCAGATTGGATGCTTTCAAAAGCCTTAAACAAGTGTCTAATCAGTGTAAAATGGTTGGTATAGGCCAAAGATAGGTATGGAATGGATTGGGGAAGAGAAATTAAAATAAAATGGAGCACAAAGGCATGAAAATGGAGCTAAAAAGGTTTGTTCTCGCCATAAATACGTGGCATCACCTGGGTGATATGTACTACATTGGTAATGAGCCCTAATTTTGAATTTTCAGGGAAAGGATGAATGCCGTGACGATGCGACATATTGCCATGATGTTAGAACGTGTATTTAAAATTTAAACTAATTTTTATTTTATTTATCTAATTTTCTTACTTTTTTATATTTTTCTTTAATTCCTAATATTCCTAAAAATTAAAATCTAAATCCTAAAATTTTGAAATTAAAATTTTATTAAACTGAAAATTAAATTCCTATTATATATTTGATTTTCAAACTTTAAAATTTTTATGGCTTTTTAAAATTTTTAATGCTAAAAATACTAAAAACAAGATTAATTCCTAAAAGTTAGAATTAAAATTTTCTATGCTACTCTAAAATTTATCTTTGTCCTAGCTAAAATTCTAAAAAAAATAATATTTAAAAAAATTATTTAGATTAATAAAAATTTAATAATCAAACAAGTTGCTTTTTTTAAAAACCAAAGCTAGATTGCAATTGCCTTTCAAGAACAATGAGAATTGGTTATTCAATGAAAATCAAAACTCCTTAGCAATAATGTTCCTAAATTTCGCTAAACACAGGAGTGTCTAGCTTATCTGATATTTAAAATATTATCATATAAGAACTTCACAACACATCAATGTACTGTGTAATTCACTAGTTGTAATCAATTTTGTATAATTGACATTAAAAAGAGACTAAGAAACGAATCTGGTCAACACTTTAATTTTTGACAACTTGTTTTCGGGACAAGCAAAGACCCAAGAGTGGGGGTCGTGATTAGTCTTAAATTTATCTATTTTTATATACTTATTTAAAAACTTATCATAGGCTTTTATTATCATTGTTATGTATTTTATAAAAAATTTTGTTAAAATGTACTTTTGTTGGTGTTTAACATTTGTGTGATGTTTTTAAGTTGCTTAATTATTTAATCTTTGTTAGTGGGTTGTAAATTGTCATTATATGTGTTTTTATTATTTTTGTAGGTGTATAAGTGTAAAGAAACAAAGACCAAAAGGTTCTAACCAAAACAAAGCTGAAACAAGAAAAAGCTAAAAATTACACTTTTGGGAATAAAATCTGGCACTATTGTAGCATTGCCTAGGCAATGTAAGTCCCACCTTGCCCAAATCTTGTATTTTTTAACATGAGAAGGCTATAAAGAGGGTCATTAGGCTGTGA
Source organism: Erythrophleum ivorense (assembly GCA_026724425.1). Taxonomy (NCBI): domain Eukaryota; kingdom Viridiplantae; phylum Streptophyta; class Magnoliopsida; order Fabales; family Fabaceae; genus Erythrophleum; species Erythrophleum ivorense. Next base: position 166,392 of record JAIUCV010000370.1, on the reverse strand, counting down.
TACAGGAAGGATGGCCATTTTTCCATTCTAGAACCCTTGGGAGCATTCTTGGGCTCTGAAGAGTTCAAGTTTGATGGAGAGGAGGAAAGCACAACATCAATTCTTCATTCTTTTTTGCTCTTCTTGGTATTTTCCATAAGACTTTGGTTTTAGAGTAATTTTGTTTATCTTTCCTTCACTTTTATTTTGATTTATATTTTTCTATAATCAAAATAAGACAAGTGTACCGTTCTCTAATTAAAATTTAACAAGTGTATAATTTTTTCAAACAATTACATGATTCTTTAATTAAACTATATACTTATTATATTTTTATTATAGAACTCTACACTTGCCTTATTTTAATTGAAAAATTTGATAATAAAGATATAAGGAACTACATCTAATTTTAGTCCATTTATAAATAGATGGATTAACACTTGTTTGTATTGGATTGATGTAGAAACTAATACTTGTTAGTCAAGTTCTCTAATGACATTAGGGATACCACAAGTGAAGTTACTTTGCCACACCCATTTTTTTCTCACATAGGATATAGTAAACTAAGACTTGTTAAAAAACTTTCTTACGGCTACCTAACATTCTAGTTAACTATGATATGTTTTAGTTAACTATGTCTTAACTTTGCTTTGCTGAATATTAAGAGTTAGTTAACTAATTCCTATTTTAATCAACTATAAAATATTCATACCTTCTTCCATTTGAATCCAAAATGCAAGTAGCAAGATGAAAATTAACTCTACGAAATCTACATACATTGTTAACTATGTTAGAAACAAACCCTAAGAACACCTGTACATGTGAGCTATCCAAAATTGAAAGACACAAAACTTTTAACATGGAAGGGAGCCTATTGTTATGGCCTCACTTCCCAATGAAATACCTAACACTCTATAAAACCTAAATTTAATAAATAAAGTTTAATATCCAATTAAGAGGGCATGAAAGGTTAAAAAAAATTAAGACATTTAAAAAAATTACAGGAAATTTTAAACCTTCAAAATTAAAGTTAACACTATCTCACTTAAAATCGATTCCAAGACTTAAGAGTCAACTACAACCTAAGTACATTATCCTCCTAATGATTTTGTAATGTCTAGTTTTTCGAAAAACGATGAAAATGAGTCAGTTTAAAAAAGAAGTCCCATTGATAGAGAGGTTTGATGCCAACTAAAATCAGGATAAAATTCTAAATAATAGAAAGTTAAGATTTGAGGCTTAAGATACTTGAAAACTAGAGCCAGAGGAGCTCGAAAAATTTATCAAAGAAAGTAGGGGCATTTTTGTAATTTTTGAAACATTTTGAAAACTCACAAGAGTACTTTTTAAATGCCAAATTTATGCTTTTCTAGGGTTCTTAAAGGCTCTAAACATCATGGGAAGCCCTAAAATAGTTGAAACCCCCTCTAGTGGATGATTTCGGCTATTGATTGATCGAAGTTTTGACCAAATGGTTCATAATGGTTTTAAATCCAAATTGAGTGATTCTAAAACCATTTTATAAGATTGAGAGCCTAAATATTACGATGAAAAGATGGATTTCAAAAAATAGTTGAATTAAGCCTAAAGGAAAAAAACTAAGAATAGGGACTAAAATGTTAAAAAAAAGTTTATAAAGTGGACTCCTCACTTTCTTAAAACACATTCCCTTTTAGCCTTTGATTAACCAACCTATTTTCTGCCCAAAACAAAGAGTGAGACCAAGGGAGAGAGGCGCACAATGTAATGTTCGGTTTTATTAAACGACAAAAATGGGCGCATTTTCAAAGCAAGTCCCCTGAAATGAATTAGTCAAGGTCTCAAAAAATTTGAGTAACATTCTAGACTCCTAAAAATAAGAATTCTAGGCTCAAACAAAAAGAAAAATAGAGTTAGAATGAAGAAACAAATTTCTTATAAAAAACTTACGAAACGTAATGGCATTTTTATAATTTTAAGCAAATTTTAGAATTCATACAAGAGAACTTTTTAAATAAAATTTTTAAGTCCTTCAGGGTTTTTAGAGGCCCTGAAAATCTTGGGAAGCCCTAGGACAGTTAAAACCCCTTCGGTGGACGTCTTCCAACGTCAATGTACCTGAACTTTGACGGATTCGTTCGGGAAGGTTTTAGCTCCGATTTGAGTGATTCCAAAGGCATTTTACTAAATTAGGAACCTAAATTTTATAATGGAAAAGACGGTTCTCAAAAAGGAGCTAAAACAAATTAGAAACGAAAATGTCAAAAACGAAGGATAAAATAGAAATTTTTGAAAAGTCATTCTTTCTCCACTTTTATATATAGGGCGCCCCACTCTCCCATTCACTTAGCCTCATATTTTTCTACCCTAAACTAGAGAAGAAACCCTAAGAGAGTGGTGCACTAAGGGAAGAAGAAGAGGAGGAGAAATCAAGGCTTGAAGGTATGAAATTTTAGTAGTTTTCATGCTTTCTTCTTTTCAAACCTCTTCTCCTCCATTCTCCTTTTTTTCCTATGATTATAATGAAGTTTATAAATCTATTTTAAGGGAGAAATTAAGGGGAAATTTTGGATTTGAAGAGAGAAGGCCAAAGAAGATAAGATTCAAGTGAGAAAACAAAGAAAAACAAGATAATTTCTTCTTCCATGGTTGCTACCCCTTGCTCCCCTTCTTCCTATGTTTCGCCCCACTCAAGAAGTCCTAGAAGGGCTTGGATTTTAGGCAAAACCAAGGGTGATTCTTAGAAAAAATGGTGTGGAGATTAAGAATATGCAAAGAGAATTAACAAATAACTATGAAAATTCAAGATGCAAATTCTAAGGTTTCATATGTTCTTTGCAAAATCTGATTTGATACCTTAATTTCTATGTTTAAATAAGAGTTTAAATGAGCTCCTAAGATCCCTAGAAGTCTCCCCATGTGCTTTCTCTATCAAGAAAATAAAGCAAAGTCCATGAAGCCCAAAACCATGCATAAGTTCAGCCAAGAGGGATTAGTATACCTAGGGAGAGTTTTAAATTTTTCTAAACCCATTTTTGAGTCATATATGATGAGTGAAGATGAGGGGAGGCCTTGGGAAAAGTTTAGAAACCATAAAGAATGAGTTGGTGCCATATGTTCCATAATATGACCTAAAGAAGTAACATGTAGTTAGGCTTTTTGTTTTAATTGTATGATGACTCCAAGAGGCTTAAAAGGAGTCAAAAATCATATATAAAAGGAAAGAATAGAACCTAGAACTTATTTGATGGGTGTTGCTTTATTAAGTGTATTTTTGGAACCATAAAGGGGTTTATAGGTTAAGCTAGAGTTTAAGCAAATTATGTGGCCTTAGAATTAATTTCATGAACCTAATTGGCTTCCATAAATTGTGTCTAGGCTAAGAGAAATCACTCCTACACCTTTGTGTGTGTAAGGCTGAAGAAGGGAGAGAAAATTCAAGAGAAAAAGTGTGTGCTTACTTCTGGGGTAGCTCACTCCTCCTTCTTTCATGCATGATTGTATGCTTGACTTGTCTTTGAATGTGTGTATATGTGTTTTAAGCCCTGAAAAGTTTTCTAGCATGATTTCATATGCTATGGTACCATGATGATGCATTATGTTTTCAAATGATGTTTATGATGCTTGCTTTAGTTTACTTGAGTGTGATGAGGCCAATAACCCTTAGTCATGGTGAGGATGAGCTATGAACCCTTAAAATTTGGTTGAGATAAAGTAAAGAGTCTCCCAAAGTGAGGTTAACTCCCAAGAGTAAGGTTGAGTCCAAGAACCTCTTAAAGAATGGGTGAGGTAAGTCTAAAATATACAAGTGAATAGGTGAGGCTAATCCACTTGCTTGACAAACCTTTGTATGCTATATATGACTTGCTCAAATGTTAAAAATGCTTCTTGAATATTTGCACATGTTGATACGCTATGCATACATTTGTAAGACATAGTTTTGCATACTTTATGTATGGTTTAAATGAGAGATGAGCTATTAGGATTCTTTCAATCTCATTCCCTCATCTCCAATATTCTAACATGCTAGATGAATCAAGAGAGTAAGGAAATGGGAACCAACCACATGAGAAATGAGAGCATAACACTAAAGTATATAGATTTGGTTACTTTAAGGCCATATGAATGGCAAATGATGTAACCTATGATTGTGTATGTCCCATGATATTATGAACATGTATAATTATGCTAATGTATCATGTATAAATAAGAGCTAAAGTTATATGTATTGAAATGCTCATTTTAGACATGTAATGGCAATTTACATCATGGAAGTGTATGCATAAATGGAAGTGAAATGGCCAAATTGAAATGCATGAGATTTGAGACCATTTGGGCAGCCCATACAAGTCATATTCATACTTTTAGACTTGTCCAAGAGGTGCCAAATATCAAGGAAATTCATTTGGACACTTTGGTATCCTATATGGAGCATAAATTAACCATATTGGAAACCTATACCACTTTTTGTCCAAATGAACTCTTTTTTACCTGAGATTTCTTATGCAATTAGAGCTTGTTGAGAGCTTTTTGGAAAGCTAAAGTTCAAAATTTTTTGAGATCTATGAAATATTTGATGAATTTTCAAAATTGGAAAAAATTCTAATTTTGGTCATGTTACTGTTCATACTGGTCTAAAAATGATTTCTATCACTCAAGTGTCAAATGATGTCCAATTGCCTTGAAATCTTATAGGGAGAAACTAGACACTTTCAGTGACTTGTGCCAACTAGAAGCACCCCATTTGGAAGTCTAGAGAGGGAGATATGAATTTTAAAGATTCTACCCAATATCAGGCTTTTAGACTGACTTCATGTACTATTTGATTAGTTTTCGATACCTGGACGTGCCTGAACTAGTTTGGAGTTATTTTTTTCCTCTAGCTAACATTTTTAACTTTCCAAATTGGTATCATTTGTATCAATTAGATTTTTTTGAAATTAATTAGAAATTTTTTAAATTTGTAGCAAAAAACTGTGACAGTACCAGTAGCTAGCCAAACCTCTGCACCTTTTCAAATGTTAAACATCTTTTTTGTTATGTTTCATAGTCTAGACATATTTTTATCATAAATTAAACATATGTATCTTTCCAAAATGGCAAAAAAAACATAATTTTGATTTTTCTAAAATTAGTTATGAATTTCCAAAGTTTGTGACAAAAGTTGCAAAATTCTGGCCGAAAATGTATATATGTATTTTATGCTTCCCTTTGCCTTCCACGAGTTGTAGCCCACTTTTGGTGATGAAAATGAGTTGTATCTATGTAATTAAATATAAGAATGTGATACATGAGCTCACATGGTCCATGTGACACTGAATGGAATTTTCATATGTAATGCAACGCTAAAATATTCATTATTTTTATGTTATTTTCTTGGTTCCTCCATGAAACACATAATATTAAACATGGAGATAGTATGAAATGAGTTAAGAAATTATGGTGTTACACACAAGAGAAGGGAAAAAGGAGGAAGAAAACACTAAGGAAAAGGTATGAAATTTAAGACTTTTTCTAGTTCTCTCTTTAGCAACTCTCTTCCCCTCCTTCCCACCTTCCTTTCTATGGTTCTAGTTAGTGAGATGGTGATGTTTTGGGTCTGGTTCACGGGGAGAAGAGTAGGAATTCAAGGAGGATTCTACACCAAGTGAAAGAGGCTTTGAAGGAACCAAGAAGCTAAGGTAATTCTTCTCGTTTTGTTGCTTCTCCTTGCTTACTTCCTCCATGGCATTTTCGTTCAACTTAGGGCCCATTCTATAGGAGATAAATTCTGACCATATTAAGGTAGGATTAGGGGTTTTAAGGTGTGAGGATTAGGAAGATACAAGTGAAATTAATTAAGAAACAAAAGAGAACTAAGAATGGGAAGCTAGGGATTCAAAGAGATAGACTAAAATATGATTTTATCCAAGGGCATTCTAGGTTATGTGAGAGTTTAAATGAGTTTCTAAGACCCCCAAGAAGCCTCCCAAGTGTCTTCCTATGTAAGAAAAAACTAAAAACTCCAAGGGCTTAAATTGCTCCCTATGGTTCGGCCAAGACAAAAGCAAGGGACTAGAGAGTGTTTTAATTTGTTCTAAGCTTAGTTTGGGACTATGTATGATGGAAGAAGATGAGAGAAAACCTTGGAAAAAATTTAGAAACCATATATTAAGAGTTGGAGCTATAGGTTCCATAATGTAGCATAATAAAGCAACACATAATTAGGCTCATTAAAATAATTGTTTGATGGTCCCAAGGAGTTCTAATGGAGTCAAGAGTCATAGATTAAGGGTGAGAATGGAGCCAAGATTATGAATTCCTATTGTTGCTTCATTAGGTGCTTTATGGAACCATAATTGAACCATATGAGCAACCAAGTTCTTCTAGAGTATGCATGGCATTAGAAATTGTTTCAAGATTATAATTATACCCTATTTGATGTGTCTAGGCCAAAAGAATCAAGCTCTACCCCATTGTAAGTGTTTTGACGAAGGAGAGGAAGAAAATTCAAAGGAAAAAGTGTGTTCTTACATACAAAGTAGCTCTCTCTCTTTTCTCTCATACATATATGGGTGTTTTCTTGTCTTTGAATATGTGCATGTATATTTAAGCTATAAAAAATATTTCTAGTATGTATGTATATGCCATGGTACCATGATACTTGTTTATGGGTTTGAAAAATGCTTTATGAACATGTTTTGGCTTGTATGAGCTTGGTGAAACCAAAAGTCCCATAGCTAGAATGAGGATGAGCTAAAAGTTTCTAAGAGTGGGTGAAACAAAGCCAAAAATCTCTAAGAAGAGTGAGGTTTAGTCAAAAGTCCTTTGTAAATGGGTGAGGCTAAACCATTGTCTTGGCAAACCTATGTGTGTTACATGTGACTTCTTGAATAGAATAAATGATCCATGTATGTTCATGAATTTCAAGATAGCCATACATGCATATTTAGACTAGAAATTGCATCCATTATGTGTGTTTGAAAGGGAGAAGGGCTATTGGAATTCCTAGAATCTCAATCTTCCCTTCCCATTACCTAACATGTCTAGGTGGGCGAAGTGAACCAAGGAATGGGAGCTACTAAGTTTGAAGGAGAAAGATTGATAAAAAAAAATATGTTATTTGTTATTTTTGTAACCATAATGATGTCAAAGAATGTAATACCATGATGTATATGATGTATAATCTTTTGAACATGTATAAATATATGGATATGTGATGTATATGTGAGAATGGATAGCAGTTGAATGATATGACAAGGTTTTGACATTGAAATGCAAGAATGAAAATGTTAGACTCTTATGTATAGCAACAAGTGGGATAGTTTGAGTTTTGGGTTTTTAGACCCTTGGGACATGTTTAGTAGGCTATTTTATGTTTTTCTACGTACTCAAGTAGTCCTAGAAAAGCTAGAAGCCAAATTAGTTCATTTTTTACCCTTAAAGAGGCATAAAAATGCTACTTTGCAACCCTATGTCACAAAGTGACCAAATGAGCGATTTTGAGTGTGAGATTTTGGACACATATAGATCTCATATAGATCTTTTTGTTGGTATAAGAACTACATTATTTGGAGATCTATAGAATTTCTTATAATTTTTCAAAGTTCAGCTCAGAAGTTGGTTTTGGTCTAGGCACTGTTCACTTGAGCAAATTTCATTTTCATGTTATCTGAGGGACAAACAAGATCTAATGGTTCTAAAATTTTACATGGAGAAACTAGATATTCACAGTGATCTGTAGCAACTAGAAGAACCTCATTTAGAGGTCTATAGAAAGAGAAATAAATTTTTGAAATTTTGCATTAGAACCAGTGATGTAAGCCAACTTTGTGTATTATTTCATTCTAATTCAGTTCCTAAACGAGCTTAACATGGTTTGAACCTCTTTTTATCATAAAGTTAACATCCATAGCTTTCTATAATGATATGGTTTGTTAGTTTTGATTTTTTTAGAATTAGTTATGAATTTTTAAATTTCATATTAGTAACCTACGATAGCAAACCTGAGCAGCTAGACCTTTTGTGCTTTTCTGTTGTCAAACATGGTCCAACTAGGTTTTCATAGCCTAGAATGATTTTTAACTTATAGTTAGATTTTTTTGGAAAGCTATTATTTATTTGATTTTGATTTTTTTTAGAATTAATTATGATTTTTCAAATTTGGTGGCAAAAACTTGAATTCTGGACCTGTGGCAAAAACTCTATTTTTCTGATGTATGGCTCCTAAATTGAATTGTATGGGATGTTTTACAATTGCTATAACTTGTTTAGATGGTATATAAGTAGGGAATGATATTGGGGAGTCCACAGGGTCCACAGAGCAAAATTTGAATTTTTAAAGTACTATGCCACGCAAAAATATTCTATTATTTTATTCCATTTTCTTTGAAACTCATGTATGAAGCATGTATGAGGCTTAATGTATAGGAAAGTGAGGCCAAAATAATATGGTGTTACAAATTTCTTAACATCATGGACCAATAATAAAGAACTAATATCCTATCTTTGAATATAATATTACTTTTACAAAAAACTTGGGTAATGCCATTCATATAAGTCTAAAGACTATCACAAATTCACATATCTTATTTATTCAAAAATGCAAATATAAATGTCATTTATTTTATGTATTAATCATAATTGCCTACAGGGTTCCTTAAAAAAGGGCAAAATAGCTTGCAATTACTAACTTGAAACCTATACTTAGCGGTTCCATATCACTTAAGATAAATAACCAAAAGAAAAAAAATGTAGTTTTACATCAATAATTTTGAAAAATCCAAAAATAAACCTAAACTAAAAAAAACTAGTTTGGTGTAACACCTTACTGACTTAACTCCAATTCAACTTCCTCTAGGCTTGATTCCATATGATTTTCCGGAAAATGACCGAAACCGTGGTATTTCACTATTTTAAATCGGGGTCTAACCGGTCATATTTTGCCCCGTGGGTCCTGTGAACCCATCATTCACACTCTTTACTCAAACACCATTTATAAGACCTGTACATAGTCTTAAACATCTCACAATCCACGGATATGGAGCCAAAAGCCAAGAAAACACCATTTCTCAAATGGGCCTAAAATTCATAATTTTGGCTCCAACTTTGGAAAATCACAATAAATTCCAATAAAATGGGAATCAATCAAATCATAGTTCTCTGGAAAGCTTGGGATGTTAACTTCACCCTAAAAATAACTTCCAACTTCAATATCCATGTTTAGACCCTCAATGACATCGAAATGGGAACAGACATCCGGCTGCCCCTGTTACTGATGCAGTTACTGTCATGAACTTCGGAAATTCGTAATTAAATCCACAAAAATCCAATCAGGGCAAACTATACCAATTTGGAAAGCTACTGATGTTAACTAGAGGAGAAAAATAAGTCCAGATCAGTTCAGGAGTTCTAAGACCTCGAAACCCGATAAAACAGTAACGAAGGTCAGAAACTTTCCTGATGCTGATACAGAACTTCAGTAAATCGTTTCTCTCTCTACAGACCTCCAATTAAGGTTCTTCCAGTTAGTATAGGTCACTATGGATATCTAGTTTATTCTCCTAAAGTTTCATGACATTTGGACATCGTTTGGTCTATGAGTGGCATGGTTTCATTTTCGGACTCAATGAACAGTACCATGACCAAAACATTGCAAATTCCCAATTTCAACAATTCACCGAATATTCTCTAGACCTCCGAATATTACCCACTCTAGCTTCTCAAGAAGCTCTTAATAGACTCTAGAGGCATGCCAAATTTCATACCACGAAGAGCTCATCCGGTCATACTTTGCCGGAGCTCACCCAAATGGCAATTTTAGCACCACATGGGGTTCAAAACGGGTCTAAATGACCTCCCACATGCTCTAACCCCTATTGGGCAGATTTTAAAGTACCAACATAGCATATATGAATTATCTAAGTAATCCAAATCATCATACATTCCAAATTCACTATGCTATGGAATCAAATGCACCAATTCATGTGAGCCTCAAATGGCCAACTTTATACATTCTCATTACTTTAACCCTTTACACTATCCATACATCATTTGTACATACATTTACATATGATCATATAGTTACAACTCAAAAATAAGAGGTGCATCTTCATTTTGGCACCTTATACATCAAAATAACCAAAAGAAACTACACATTCTTCTAACTATGCTCTTCTAGGCTCTATGAGGTGTGCTCGACTCTCCTTGAACACCACCTGGATAATAGGATGGGAGGGGAAGGGGGTGAGATTCGGGAGAATCTCAATAGCTCATACTCATTCAAGATGCAATCAAGGCATATACTAGTCAAACATGCATATAAGTCACAACAACACCACACATGCCATGAGATATCAAACAAATGCCAAGAATAGGCTCTAGGGACTTTTGGTCTAGCCTCACCCGAGCTTTAGGACTTTTGGATCGGCCTCACCCTTGGTTTAGGGACTTTTGGCTCCTCCTCACCCGTCTCAAGGGACTCTCGGCACCACCTCACCCGAGCAATTTCCACAAATCACATTCTAAGCATATTGGTACCGATGCATCAAGGCAAAATCAATAGCATATCTCATCATACAAGCACATATACAACATACAATGACTACTACACAACCAAGAATGCAACAAGAACAGAGTAGAGAGCTACCTTCTCAGATTACACAGCCTTCCCTTTCAATTTCTCCTCTCCCTTCTTGATTTCACACTCACAACAAGGTGGAGTTTCTTCCTTTGAGCCTAGGCATAACAAGAGCATCAAGTCATTCTCTCATAGCTTAAATAATTCTTCATCAAATTAAACCCTCACTACCCTCACAGATTCTAGGGATTCTCTCTCTAGAACCCTACTCACTTTCCTTCCCCTCTCAAGCTCTCCAAGAAGAAAGCAAGGAAGAAGAATTGAGGATAAATGAGTTCTACCCTCCTTCTAGAGTAGTTTTCCTACTTCCCTCTTCTGAACCTAACCTAACTCAGCTTCTAAAACCGTAGAAAGAGAAAACAAAAGGAGGAGACAACAGGCTAAGGAGAAAAGCTAGGGAAATCTACAAATTACCCACCTCTTTGCTTGATCTCCTTGCTTCTTGGCCTCTCTCTCTCTCTCCACCGCTCTCTTCTCTCTCTTTGGTCGAAGCTCAGGGCGGTTCTAAGAGAAAGGAAAAGTTTAGACTCTTTTAAAAGTCAAATCTCTCTTTTTACGCTTTTTCTGGACCGCTCTCGCTATAGCGAGTCATCATCCTCGCTACGGCGAGCTCGTGCAAGTTCCAGACTTTTGCCTTCGCTATGGCGTCGCTATGGCGAGCTCGGCCTGTTCCAGACCTCTGCCTTCGCTATAGCGCCGCTATGGCGAGCAACTCCCTGGTTTCTGTATGGAATGTCGCACTCGCTACAGCTAAGAACATCTTAGCTATTGCGATGAGGCATTCTCGCTATGGCGACTCCATTTCTCGCTATAGCGAGAAGACTTAGAAAATTTTCAGCCTTCGAAAATTTCCCAGCTCCCTCTCTTCTCATTTTTCTCTCATTCCTTTTCTGGTTGTTACATTTGGCAAGTTTAGTTTACCTATTGGCCAACTTATCATTGCCTGTACTTGATCCTTCACTTGAAAAATGTGTCTCGCAATGGGATGAGATCATACAGTTCCAATAATCAATGGCAAATGTCCAATCACAGGTTAATAGAAATCAACATTAATACCATGCATATGAAATTCATTTTAACAAGTTATACATGAATACCATAAATGAACAAATTCAAGCACACAACATATATCAATCATTGACTAACAACTTAAGAGTGACAAGCATATCAAGGCTTGTAAAAAAGTATAGCAAGGTCCCAAGACAGTTGAGTCAAAGCATAATGAGGCCCCAAGATCATAACAAGGCCCTAAAGTAGTTAGATTAGAGCATAGCATGGCCCCAAGTTCATAGCAAGGACTCCTTGACATTTTCTCAACTATCAGAACATAGCTAGGTCCATGATAGTACAATAATCTAGTAACTAACTCATTTATTCATCTAATTTACCAAAGTATGATTATGTAACATTTATTAACACAATTTCATAAATATATGTGAAAAAATTAAAACCTTCATTACCTTTTATAATTGCTACCTAATAACTACTGTCAAATAATTACAAACAACTTGGTTGTGAAAATAAATTTGTAGTAATGATGTAACTAAGATCGTCTCCCATAGAAATGGATTTCAATTAAGAGAGTTTCCTAAATGTCAAATGAAACTTAAAAACTAATAATTCTAGAAATTAATTGGGAGGTTTTTTTATTGAATTCAATTAGCTAAAATTTACAATGAATTAAAAATGCAAACTATTAACTAAAATACAAGATTTGAACAAGTAAGCAATGGATATGTGATTAACTTTGCATTTATCCCTTGATGTTCACTATTCTTATCCTAATTCAATTATTAATAGTTATGGTTTAAGACTTCCTACACGTGTTCATACTAATTTATCTTGAGTTACCACACAAGATTTAAGAAACTAATAAATCAATGTTGATTGAAACCTCAACTCTACATTAATTCAATAGTTCTTGTGATTAATGTAACACCATATTTTTAAGACTCAATTCATACAATTCTCATGCCTCATTTTATGCTTGTTCTATAGGAGGCAGCATAATATCATTCATTTTTATGGATAAGTTATATTTCTCTATGGGTAAAATTTTTCTTTCGGAGTCCTGTAGGCCATATGGACTCATGTATCATATTCTCATATTTAAATACATAGCTACAAGCCATTTCCATCATCAAAATTCGCCTAGAGGTCGTGCAAAGAAAGGGGAAGCATGAAATCTCATGGAGTAATTTCGGACAAAAATTTAGCTTTTCTGTCATAAATTTGGAAAATTATAACTAATTTTAAAAAAATTGAGATCATACATTCTTGGCCATTCTAGAAAACTACACATGTTTACTTTATGATAAAAATATGTCCAGACCATGAAACACAACACATAAGACGTTTGATATTTGAAATGGTCTAGAGGTCTGGCTGTCCACTGGTGCTGTCACAAAATTCTGTCGCAAATTTCAAAAATGTCCAATTAATTATACAAAAATCCAATCTAAGCAAATGATACTAATATGGAAAGCTGTGGATGTTAGATAGATGATAAAAATAACTCTAGACCAATTCAGGCACATCTAAACCTCGAAACCTAATCAAATAGTACCTGAGGTCAATTGAAGTGCCTAGTATTTGATAGAATCTTTGCAAATTCATATCTCCCTCTATAGATATCCAAATGAGGTACTTCTAGTAGACAAAAGTCACTGAGAATGTCTAGTTTTTTCATATAAAATTTTGTGGCATTTGGTCATCATTTGTGCCCTGTGTAATAGATTTCATTTTGGGATCTGAGTGAACAGTGACATGACCAAAACTAGAATTTTTTTCAACTTTAAAAATTCATCAAATATTCTATAGACCTCAAAAAATAATTTTCTTTAGCTTTCCAAAAACCTCTCAACAAGATCTAATTACACGCCAAATCTCAGATCAATAAGAGCTCATTTGGATAAAAAGTAATATATGGTTCCAGTATGGTCAATTTTAACTCCATATAGGATATCAAAATATCCAAATGGCTTTTCTTGGAGTTTGGCACCTCTTGGGTAAGTCTAAAAGTATAATTAGGACTTGTGTGAACTGTCCAAATGGTCCCAAATCTCATGCCTCTTAATTTGGCCATCTCACTTGCATTGATACATGCTTGCATCAAACTTTCAAGATGCACAATTTGCCATTACATACTCAAATCACATTCTAACATTCACATAACATATCCTCTCATTTATACATCACATATTAATATAATTATATATGTTCAAGAGGTCATAGACCATATACAACCATGGGTTACATCATTTGACCTCAATATGACCTTAAAGAACAAAATTCCAACCCTTTGTGTCATGCTTTCATTTCTCATGTAGTTGGCTTCCATTCTCTTAGTCTCTTAGTCCACCTAGCATGTTAGAACATTGAAGAGGAGGAGATGAGATTCAAAGAATCCCAATAGCTCATCTCCCATTCAATCATACATAAAGTATGCAAAACAAGTCTCACAAATGCATGCATGGCATATGGACATGTGCAATCATTCAAGAAGCATTCTTAGCATTTCAAAAAGTCATACATAGCATACATAGGCTTGGCAAGCAAGTGGATTAGCCTCACCCATTTACTTGTGAAATTTGGACTTGTCTCATCTATTCTTTAAGAGGTTCTTAGACTCAATCATGCTCTTGGGAGTCAACCTCACTTTTGAGAGACTCTTTACTTTGTCTTAACTAATCTTAAAAGTTCTTGGCTCATCCTCACCATGGCTAAAGATTTTTGGCCTCACCACACTCAAGCAAACCAAAGCAAACATCATAAATATCATTTGAAAAACATAATGCATCATCATGGTACCATGGAGTAAGAGCTCATGCTAAAACATTTTTTGTGGCTTGAAATACACATACACACATTTAAAGACAAGTAAAGCAAGCAATCATGCATGAGAGAAGGTAGAGAGAGCTACCTTGCTAGCATTTGTACACTTTTTTTCCTTAAGCCTTGAATCCTCTCCCTTGACTTCACACACCCAAGAAGGTGGAGATCATTCCTCTTGCCCTAGACACATCATATGGAAGCTAATTATACTCTTGAAGTAAAGTCTAAGGCTACACAACTTGCTTAGATACTAGCTTGGCTCATTAGCCCCTTTATGTTTCCAAGAATACACTTAATAAAGCAACACCCATCAAATAAATTCTAGGCTCCATTATTTCCTTTCAAATATGATTCTTGACTCCTTTTAAGCCTCTTAGAGTCATTGCACAATTAAAATAAAGAGCCTAACTACATATTGCTTCTTTAGGTCATATTATGGAACATAAGGCACTAACTCACTTTCTATGGTTTCTAAATTTTTTCCAAGGCCTCCCCTTATCTTCATTCATCATATATGACTCAAAAATGGGCTTAAAAAAATTTTAAACTATCCCTAGCTATATAAACCCCTTTAGACCTAGGCTATGGAAGACTTTGGCTTCCATAGAGTTTGCTTTGTTTTCTTGATGGAGGAAGCACATGGGGAGACTTCTAGGGATCTTAGGAACTCATTTGAACTCTTATTTAGGCATAGGAATTAAGAGATCAAATCAGATTTTGGAAGGAATACTTGAAACCCTAGACTTTGGATCTTGAATTTTTATGATTTTTTGTTAATTCTCTTTGCATATTCTTAATCTCCATACCCTTTTTTCTAAGAACCACCCTTGGTTCTGCCTAAAAATCAAACCCTCCTAAGGTTTCTTGAGTGGGGTGAAATGGTGGAGAAAGAGGAGGAAGGGATAGCAACCATGAAAGAAGAAATTACCTTATTTTCTTGCTTTTTCTCACTTGAATCTTGTCTTCTTCAAGCTCCTCTCTTCAAATCCGAATTTTCTCCTCAATTTCTCCTTTAAAATAGATTTGTAAACTTCATTTTAATCAAAGGAAACAAAGGAGAATGGAAGAGAAGAGGTTTGGAAGGAAGAGAGCATGAAAAACTACTAAATTTCCTTACCTTTTAGCTTGAATTTCTCCTCCTTTTCTTCCTCCTCTTATAATACCATACTTTCTTAGCTCATTCCATGCTATTTTTCTTGCTCCTTATATGAATTGATTGATATGAGATATACAAATAGCATGGAATGAGCTAAGAAAGTATGATATTACATTTATTAGTATCAAAGCAAATGTTCAAGCCTTTCTGCTCATATTTGGCTCTTGAGTGATGTAAGTGGTTTACTTTCGAGTGGAATATCCATGTATATGTGTTTAAATTATGTTGTGGGACTAAGATTGTGATTATTTTTCAATGAAAATGGTTGAGACAAGAAGAGGCAGAGGCAGGGGTAGGGGCAGACCACCTAGAGAACCAGAAGTTGAGTCTGCGAACCCCTTACGTGCTGTCATAGATTGGATTAATAGATTTGAGAATATGATGGTCCAACAACAGTATCTTATCCAGTAGAAGCATGAGATGATCATGCGGCTGCAGGAGTCCCTGGCTAGACAGGAGGAAGCCAGGAGAGAGGTCCCTCAGCCTCAGCCTCAACCTTTTACTTTTGTTACCCCACAACCTTCCACGTCGGGTGTTCCACCCCCACCTCCCCAATAGTCAGCTCAGACTCCGCCATCAATTTAGAAATATCTAAATCAGTTCAGAAAGAACAACCTACCTGTATTTGATTAGGGAGCTAGATGCAGACAAGACAGAGGCTTGAGTGAGGGAGATAGAGAAAATCTTCACAGTGATGGATTGCACCTTAAAACAGAAAGCTCAACTAGCTAACTTTATGTTACGGAAAGAAGCCGGTAATTGGTGGCTTAGTGTATCCACAACTTTTCAGATTGGTATTATTTACATGGATTGGATTTTTGTGGAATTAATTGGACATTTTCAAAGTTTGCTGCAGAATTTTGTGACAGTTCCAGAATGCAGTTTGACTCCTGGACTTTTTCGGATGTCAAACGTTCTCTGTGATGGATGTTATGATTTGGACATATTTTTAGTATGAAGTAGACATCTGTAGCTTTCCAGAATAACCAAGAATGCATATTTTTTATTTTTCTAGAATTAATTATAATTTTTCAAAGTTTGGACAAAAAAGAGGCAAAATCTGTCTGAAAATAAATACCCATATTTTATGCTTCATTTCGGTTTTCTTGAGTTATAAGCCACATTTTATGATACAAATAAGTTGTATATATGTAATTAAATATGGGAAAGTATAGTATGAGTTCACATGGTCTACATGACACCGAATAGAAGTTTTATACGTGACGCAACGCTCTAAATGCATGCCAAATTTCAAACTAAGAAAAGCTCATTTGGACAAAAAGTGGTATAGCCTCCTAAAATGATAAATTTTTGCTCCATATGGGTTACCAATTTGTCCAAATGGCCTTCTTAATTGTTTGTCACCTCTTGGGCAAGTTTCAAGGTACAAATATGACTTGTAGAGACTGCCCAAATGGTCCTAAACCCCATGCATCTGATTTAGTCTCACCCCATTTCTAGGACTTTTGGATTTGCCTCACTCTTGGCCTAGGGACTTTTGACTTAGCCTCACCCATTCAAGGGACTTTTGGCCTTGTCTCACCCATGGCATGAGACTTTTGGCATCTCCTCACCTTCATTAAAGGACTTTTGGTATCACCTCACCCTTATGAGCTCTTTCCACAACCATAGTCATTCAAGAAGACACATTGGTACCAATGCAATCTCAAGACATCAAGTGGCATGTTCTCAAATCACAAGAGCATATACAAGCACACAACATATACAAATGCACACAAGAATGCAAGAGAATGAGGTGGAGAGCTACCTTTTAATTTATGCAAGCTTACTTTGCCAATTCCTTTTCCTCCTTGGTCTCACAACTTAAGAAAACCGAAATGAAGCATAAAATATGGGTGTTTACTTTCAGATAGATTTGCCTCTTTTCTATCCAAACTTTGAAAAATCATAACTAATTTTAGAAAAATAAAAAATATGCATTCTTGGTCATTCTGGAAATCTATAGATATCTAATTCACACTAAAAATATGTCCAGACCATAACATCTATCGCAAAGGGTGTTTGACATCCGAAAAAGTCTAGGGGTCGAACTACATTATGGAACTGTCACAAAATTCTGCAGCAAAATTTGAAAATGTCCAATTAATTCCAAAAAAATCCAATCCATATAAATGATGCCAATCTAGAAAGATGTGGATGTTAACTAGAGGGTAAAAATATCTCCAGACCAGTTCATCATGCCCAATCCTTGGAAGTTAATAGAACAATAACTTAGGTCGGGCAAAACTCCTACTACTGGATAGAATGTTCAAAAATTCATATCTCCCTCTTTAGATCTCTAAATGAGGTGCTTCTAATTGGCATAAGTTATTGGGAATGTCTAGTTTCTCTGTATAAAATTTTGTGGTAATTGGACATCATTTGCCCTATGAGTAATAGAATTTAATTTCAGACCAATGCTATAGTACCAAAGACCAAAATCAGAAAAATTCCCAACTTCAACAATTCGCCAAATATTCCAAAAATTGCCAAATTTAGCTTCCCAAAAAGCTCTCAATAAGCATGCTAAATTTCAAACCAAGAAGAGCTTATTTGGACAAAAAGTGGTATAGCCTCCTAAAATGGTAAATTTTTGCTCCATATGGGTTACCAATTTGTCTAAATGGCCTTCTTAATTGTTTGGCACCTCTTGGGCAAGTTTTAATGGGTGTGTGAGCTATTGAAATTCTTGGAATCTCACTCCCCTTTCTCTCTCATGCTTAAAATGTCTAGGTGATGCCCAAAGCCAAGGGAATGCAAGCCAAGAACACTAAATGGCTACACTTTGTTTAATTTGTAGTTTAAATTGTAATGGAGTGACAAGAAGTATTGTACATATTTTTTTTGGTTGTGTAAAACCTTGAGCATATGTAATATGATGTGTAGACTATATGTAGAATGTATGTAGTATTAAATCAATGAAATTATATAATTGGACCCTTGAGTGGCATGTGTGTTTAGTGCATAAATCGAGGTCATTTCAGAGGACTTACTTTTATATGGCTCATTTCGCCATTTTACGAAAATTACGTTTGCTATACCTCTTGTGCGCCTCATCCCCTAGGGTTTTCTCTAGCTTTTGGGCAGAGCTTAGTCGACCAAAATGAAGGGGGAGAAAGGGTGCATCATATATATAGGTGGGAGGAAGAAATACTTTTCAAAAATTTTCATTTTGCCCTTCGTTTTTGGCATTTTTGTTTCTACTTTGTTTTAGCTTCTATTTGAGAACCTTTTTTCCATTATAAAATTTAGGTTCCCAATTTAGTAAAATGCCTTTGGAATCACTCAAATCAGACCTAAAACCTTCCCGAACGAATCCATCAAAGTTTGGGTGTATTAATATTAGAAAACGTCCACCGGAGGGGCTTTAGCTGTCTTGGGCCTTCCCATGGTTTTCAGGGCCTCTGAGAACCTTGGAGAACTCAAAACTTTCATTTAAAAAGCCTTCTTGTGTGAATTCCAAAAAATGCTCAAAATTACAAAAATGCCATTACGTTTTGTAAATTTTTTGTAAGAAATTATTTCTTCATTCTAACTCTGTTTTTCTTTCCATCTAAGCCGAGGATTCTCATTTTTAGGAGTCTAGAATGCTTCTCAATTTTTTGGGGGCCTTAACTAAGTCATTTCAACGGACTTCCTTTTATATCCGGTGAGTTTCGTTTGTTGACAGAGAAATCATATGTTACATTTCTCACGTTTTCTCTCGTTTTTGGGGAACCGGATGTTACAATTAAAGTCATTGAACACCAAAAATGAATAATTAATCAATCAAATTAGCCTCTGAACTTTCATCTTAGGAGGTTCAATTAACCAATCTAACCCTAAGGAAACCTCAAATTAAACATTTAAGCACAAAATTTCAGCATGCATTTCATCAAACACCTTGATTGCATAAGCTGAAAATTAGAGGCATATAAAAATTACAATACTTAAGCCAATAAAATATTGATCCATTAATCATCAAAACCTATCCTAATTGATGTCTAACTAGCCACCAATCATGAAAACACCATTCTCAATCTAAGAAGTATAGAAATCTTAACCAAATCCATAGATGCTCTTCATGGATTTGAGCTCCACATCAAGATTTTCATCCAAGCTAGCCATAAGATAGATCCAAGCTTCCATTGACCAAAATTGATAGAGGAATTTTAAATGAAGAGCTTTGCCCATGGAGCTTCTAAGAGGAGAAAGGAATGACATTTCAATAATGGAGAATAAAAATGAGATTCACGTTCTACCCCTATGTCCATGTTCTATCTTGAAAACCCATGTCTTCCTTATGTGATTCATCCCCCTTACGTGGACTCCTATGTCATTCCTCCTTACATTACATCATGCATGATTGTGTACATTAGAAAGCCGTGGAGAGATAAGATGATTCTACACATTTCTTTCATGAATGTCCACGTGAAAATGAATGGAATTACCACGTTCATGTAGCCGTGTGTGATCACGTGAGAATGCCAAATCCATATGTGAATGTCCTATGTGCATGAAATCCATGTAAGCATGAATGGAATGATAAATCTAAAGCCTTATGTGAATGAAGTGAATGTTGTGTGCGTAATGTGTTAGCATGAGAGAGCTCGTAACTTGGAGAGTTGAGGGCCGTGTGACCTAGATGTATGTTAACATGTGAATGAAGCCCGTGACTAATCCATGCGTGAGTGTGACCCTTGTTGGATGTATGACCTAGTGAAAGCCGTGAAGTTTAAATGTGAGAGTGCCTTATAACAACCTTCATTCATCCATGTCTTCGTGCATTTCATTCCTCCATCCACATGCCATTTCCATGATTCAAATGATGCATTATATCAGTTGTGTAAACATTCATCCATTCCTTCCCATGTGAAGACCAATCTATGTGTGTAATGAGGGAGTCAAGTGGCTACGTGAAAGTAGAAGGAGTGGATGATTCTGCACTCATTTTACCATTAGTCATGTAATATTCAATCTCTCTAGAACTGGACTAAAATCGATGAGATTACAAAAGAGAACCCCATAATGAAATTATTAGAGGCTAAACAAGATTGGAATAATAATCTAAACATTTAGAAATGAGAATATAAAGTTAATGATAGCTCAAAATCAAAGCAAAAGTGGCTAAACGAAAAAGTCGAAAACATAGTGACATTTTCGTAATTTTAGATAATTTTTTGAAAAATCAAAGGAGGGAGCTTTAAATGAAAAAATTGAGTTTTTTAGAATTCTTAGAGGCCCCAAAAACCATAGAAACCCTTAAAATGGTTAACACCCTTCTGATGTATGATTTAGGCTATCGATTGACTGAAACTTTGACCGAATGATTTGATAAAGTTTGAAATCCAATTTAAAAGAAACCAAAGGCATTTAGGAATGGAAGGACCTAAATTTTTATATAGAAAATATGGTTATAAAAAAGGAGCTAAAATGAGTGAAAATGGGAAAAATGAAGTTAAAGAGCAAAATGGGAATTATAAAAATTGTTATAACCTATCTTCCCTCTTCTTAAAACAAGCCAACATGTGTTCTACCATTTAAAATAGAATTCCCTTGCCCTAAACCAAAGGTCCAAGTCATACCAAAGGAAGAGGAAAGTGGGAGGAAAATAAACCAAGAAAAGGTATGTATTTTGGCACTTTTTCATGCTTCTTCCTTCACTAACTTGATTCTCCTCTTTAAGCCCTTTCTCCTCATGGTTTTAGCTTCCTAAAAGGAGGGTTTTCATGGCTAAACTTGTGGAAGGAGTAAAGGATTTGAAAAAACTAAGCTTTACATCAAATTCTTCTCTTGAAAAGCTTTAAGATGGTGTATAAAACATAATGCAAAATTGGCTCTTCCTTAGTTCTCTCTCCTTCTCCCAATTTGGCCAAGTGAGGTCCCATGTAGAAGGAGGATGCTTTGATCGAAAACAAGGATAACCCAAAGGTTTTAAAGCATGGAGAATTAGAATATGCCATTAGATTCAAGAAAGAAGCATTAGAAAGCAAAGTAGAAAAATTAGGGTTTTAATTACACCTTAAAAGTTTTGGAACTTTAAGAAAATAACCCAAGCCATATTTAAACTTGTCTAGACTCTAGAGAAATCAAGGAATAAGAATATGTATCAAATTTCCAAGGAAAGCAAGCAAAACTCTATATGGCCTCCATTGAAGTCATGGTTTGGCCAAATTATGGAAGGAGCATCTAAGAAGTGTTTCTTTGAGTTCTAATAAATTTAGAGACTTAGATATGATGAATAAATAACTATGGAAGTATTGGATTGAATTTAAGAGCCTTAGAATGAAAGTTGAAATTTTAAGGATTTAAATGAGGTTAATAAAGCAAGTTAGTTCTAAACCCTTCAAACTAAGTATGTAATGATTCAAATGAGTCTTTTGAGAGTTCTAAGACTTGTAAGAGGCAAGAGTTTAGGGTTAGGAAAGCAAGAATCAAAGGTTGCTTCATAATATACCCCCATAATTAATACCTTGAGTCTTAATGAAATTAAGTAAATATTTTGGAACCTAGAGTGAGTTCTGTAGGGTTAATTTACCTTGTAATTATCATGTGTAGGTCAAGGTAACTCAAACTCATTCATTTGTGGGTGTCAAGGCAAAGAAAGTAAGGAAAAAGAAGACCAACTGGGTTAATGGTACATCCAAGTTCCTAAAGCCACAAGGTAGCTTTATCTCCCTCTCTTGCATATATTTGAATGTTTAACTGAGTTATAATGCTTGTATATGTTGTCGCTTGATGCATTCCTGATGTATGTTTTAGCATATCTTCCATATTGAACTATATGGATGAGAATGATATATGTTTTGGCTCCTAGCTTCTCTAGGGCATGGAATTAAGTGTAATACTCTTCCTAAGCCTTTTGGTTAAGAAGAGTTGAGCCTAACAAGTTTATGAGATGCCATAGCTATAAAAGGAATGAATTTTTATATTTTATTATGCATTTGATTCACATAAGGCATGAGCATTGCATTCTTACACCACATGCATGACATACATTTATGACATTCTTATATATATTGAGTTAGTTGAAATTAGCTATTGAGCTTCTCCCGAATCTCACTCCCATGCTCCCACTAACCATTTCATGTGGTTCATCAAGTCAAGCCCAAGATCATGAAAAACCCTAGATACCAGAAAATGATGTATTAGAATTTCATTTTGTACCAAATTGTTGTATATGTATGTATATGCCACTTTATGTGTATTTTGATGGCTCACAATATATATGATAATAGTACTTCATATTTAATGATGGAACCATATGTAAAAGTATGAGAATATCCATGTATGACCATCTTGGGCAATGTATGTGCATTATGGTGACATTTGATGTATGAGTTGATATGAGATGTGTAGGTAATCTTAGGAATTAAGGGGTCAAATTTTGATCCACCTATCTTGGAATGATATGGAATGGTTAGAGAAGCTATTTAGAATGGAAGAAATATACTCAAAGTGAAAGAAACCTAATTGGATATCAAATGGTCAAAATTGGTACCTAAAATGATATCAAATTTGCCATAAATAACTCCTATGTCAAAAGTGACCTAGATGACATAGTTTGAGCCTAATATTTGGTATGTATTTAGACCCCTCCTAGAGCTTTTTGTCAAGTTAAGAATCATAATTTTTGGATTTGTACATAATATTTCACAAAATTTTGAAATTAGATAGAAACTTTAAATAGGTCCTGTCACTGTTCATATATAATAGCTTTAGAATTTTGTGTCATTCTGGGGCCAAATAAATTCCAATACTCATAAAATTTTACAAGCATGTATATGACATTATAAGCTTTCTAGAGCCACTAAGTTTGTATGAAAAGAAGTTGTATAGAGGGAATTATGAATTTTTGAAATTAGAGGTCTGATGGTGCCTGAACACTATAGTAGTCTCTGATATGCCATGGTTTTCATAAGCCAAATGAACTCAAATGGTCTTAAATTTTTTATAGAGATTAGATCTCATCTCAAGCTTTCTATGCCACTAAGAGCACCTAATTTGGAGTTGCATAGCTCAAGATATGCAATTTAAAAGTTTCATGTTAGCTACATGCCTCCATTTCTGACCTATGTTATTATTCCATTGTATTTGACTAAGTAAATGAGCTCAATTTCACCTAAATTTTTTACAACATGTAGTTTACATCATACGCTTTTTGTAGACACCTATTTGCTTGACTTGGAGTTGTATAACTCAAGTTATGAATTTTCAAAGTTAGTGTAGATTTTGGCACCTATATTGTCATTTCGGGTTCTATGAGAAATTAAGGGGTTCCACAAGCTATGCACCATAATTTAAGTATGAACAAAATTTTTTATAATAAAAAGGAGTTAAGTAAAAGAAAGAATCAAGTTTGGATGCCTATGGTTCAAAATGACTCGGAAATGGCATGATTTTGATGTCTAATTTCATGTAAATAGATATGATTCGTGTATTTAAGCTTCATACGTGTATGAATATGCTAAAGAGGAACTAGTTATGATAAGCTGCACCATCTCATCTTTATTTTTCAATTTTTATTTTTTAAAGAATATTCGCTCCTTGGCATTGTAAAGCATGTAGCTTTTACCTTTAAATTTTTTGCCCTTGATTCAATCTTGTAGCTTCAATTCTCTTCCAAATTAATTTTCATCATTTAAATTTTATTTGCCCATTGAAAATATATACAAATAATAGAAAATATTAAGTAGAAAAATTTACAAAATTATTTAAAAAGAATTTATGCATTAAAATCAAGAATTTTGCAAATTAATTCTTAGAGTACAAAAATGGCCAATAAAATCAAATATAATCTAATAAAATTTATGAAGCCATAATTTATCATCAAAAAGTCCAAATTAAGATAAATAAAAGATATAAGAAAATGACATTTATCACTACCTGTCAAGTCACCATCACCTTCCATTCTACACATGCTCCCTAAGCCTACTAATTATACAATTAGAAATATATTACATTAATTCCAGAAAACACATAAAATCCCAAGAGTTAAGCAATTTTCCTCACTTAAGGTTCTGAGAATCTCAATTCTTTAATTTTGTACAAGACATAAGTTCCAACTAAATAAACACTCTTAATTTTTGCATAAACAAAGAATCAAAACTTTGGGTTCACTTCTTCCTCTTTTTTTCCACTGAAAGCCTTCCAAAAACTTCAAATCTATTAGTCTAAGCCAAAGGTCACATTCCCTCATCAATTGGAGCTTTGAATGTTGGAGCAACTTATTTCTTTTTCTCTTATATTTTTTGTGTCGTGGGTGAGATAAAAGGAGTATTTCAACATATTTGGCTTCAAAGCATGTTTTAGTGTGAGAGGAAATTAAGTGTTAGGATTGATTAGATGTTTTAGTGAGTTAGTTTTGGGTTCTAGGTCTAATGATTTATGGGTCTCAAATTATTTCCTCAGATATGGGCTTTATGTGTTACCCTTTTAGTCCAATTACAAGAAAAAGGCTATTGGAGAATAAAAATCTATGTCTAATTTAATTTATTTTAATTCCTAGAGTAATTGAGCCCTAATTTATTTTTCTTTGGTAATTCTAAATTGCTAATTAAATAAGCCTAAACTTATAATTAATTTGTTTTTCCTTTTGAACCCAAATTAAATATTTATAAGTTCTAATTATTTTTATTCTTCCTCATTAATCCCTTAATTAATTATTTTCCTCTAAAATCCTTAAATAAATTCCCTTTGTCCTTAATAATTTTGATTAATTTAATTAAAATCCTTAATTTTATTTTCATCAAAATTAATTATTTTTGGGATATTACAATCTTCCACATTTTAGGAATTTTGCCTTCAAAATTTTCCATAACTTATAGAAACAATGCTAAATAGTTCTTCTTTATAACCTCTATCTCTCTATGTTTTAGTCAAGCAAGAAGAATGAATGCCAATGGATTAACTGTGAGGTATTTATAAAATGGAAAGTAGAAAGTGATTGGTCCAATTTAGAGCAAGATCTCAATCATTCATTTGGTATCACATGAGTGTGTAATGATTGCTTGATGGGTGAATGGTGCCACTTGGAAGAACCTAATTGGTAGGATTTATAAGCATAAGATAATGTAATCATTAGATGGATAAGATTGCCACTTGGTTGAATTTGACAAATGGGAGATTTCATTCATAATTATTTATTCCATTAATATTAGGAAATTTTTTTGGCTTTTTGACATAAATATACAAGAAAAAAAATCTAACTTTTAAAACATATTCCCCATATATATAACAAAATTTTTTTAAAAAATTAATATGGGATGCAAAGCCTATAACTCTGCGTCCCAATTAAAAAATATTTTTTATATATATTTTAAGGGAGGCGGAGCAACACTTTTTTTTTTAAAGAAAAATTGACCCTTTGAGGGTCAGTCTCAATAATAACTGACCCCCAAAATGGGGCTTAATTAAAAAAATTAATAATTTAAAATTAATAACAATTATAAAGTTAAAAAAAATTAAAAAATTGACTTTTATTTTAGGGGTCATATATATAAATAATTTTTTAAAATTTTATACATAAAATTTTAAAAAAGGATTTTAACTTGACATATATATATAAAATTTTTTTAATTTTATAGTTGTTAAAAATTTATATTTTAAGAAATATTAATTAATTTTGTTAGATTTGTAAGAATAAAAATTTAAATAATTATTAAAAAAAATTTATATTTAGACCATGCACTTCATTTGAAAATATAAAATGGCATCCATATTTTTTATTTTAATGCTAGTATCAAAAGTTCAAAAACATATTGTTACAACATTCATATCATTTATTAATTAATATTTTTTAAAACATCAATTTCTTACTACTACAAAAATAAATAAATAATATATATAAATTAAGACATTATGGTCTTCAAAATATAAATAATTATTTTTAATAATCGAACAAATTTTTTATAAATATACACAGTCAATACATTAAAATATGCTTTTAAAAATAATTTTACCATTTTTTAAACATTCTTGTTTGAATTTTTTTTAAATAATTATTTAAGTTTTAATTTTTATACATTTAAACAAAATTAATTATTGTTCCTCCAACTTTAATTTTTAACAACTGCAAAATTAAATAAATTATACATACAAATTAAGACATTATATTTTTTTAATATATAAATAAACATATTTTTTAGTTGAACAAATTTTATATAAATGCAAACAATTAATAAATTATAATATAACTTTTTAAATATTTTTCTTAATCTTCTTAAATTCTTATCTAAATTTTTTTAATGATTATTTAAATTTTAATTTTTACAAATTTAACAAAATTAATTAATATTTCTTAAAATATAAATTTTTAACAATTATAAAGTTAAATATATATATGTCAAGTTAAATTTTTTTAAAAAAATTTATGTATAAAATTTTAAAAGAATATATTTATATATATATGACCCCCAAAATAAGGGCTAGTTTTTTTAAATTTTCTTTTAATTTTATAGTTATTATTAATTTTTAAAATTTTTTTTAAACTGACCCCCAAAATGGGGATCAGTTTTAAAAAAAATTAAAAAAAATGGGACACGGAGCAACAAGCTCTGCATCCCTCAAAATATTAAAAAAAAAATTTTAATTGAGACGCGGAGCTATAGACTCCACGTCCTATATTAATTTTTTTAAAAATTTTATTATATATATAGGGAATATGTTTTAGAAGTTAGATTTTTTTCTTTTTCTTTTTTTGTATATTTATATCAAAAGGCCAATTTTTTTCCTAGATAGCTTATAAATATCCTACAAATAAATTTTAAATTTACCTAATACACCATAGTAGGACTAAATCTTTTAAAGTATAATTTAATACCATTATTTTTCTTAATTATACTTAAGCATCCTTTTCTCAATTTAAATAAAATATATTTCTCAATAAATCTTCATTCACTAAAGCCTTAATAAATCTTATTAGTTACATAGGTTAAGAATTTACTAGTGTGACATTTCTACCCCTTTTAAAATATTTTTGTTATTCAATTACCTTACTCTAATAGTGTTGGTCACATCTTTTTCAATTCCTCTTTAGTATCTTTCACCCCATTTTAATCAAAGGAATACTCTTTCTTTTAAATTATCTAAATTAAATATCTATATAATATGTCCAATTCTCTTGTAAAGACATCAAATTCTATCTTTATAACTTATAAAGGATCTATTCCCACTAATAACTAAAACTACTCATAGGAAGTCATATTCTTCTGCTTCTCGTTATAATGATCTCTTGTCTACATAGGTCTTTTATTTGTTCTAGATTGTAAGTAATCTCTCTTATTGTTCCATCTAGCATACAAGGACCTACATGCTCTACCACACAAGACCTCATAAGATGTTGTTGAAAGACTAGAATGATAATAATATTTTGGTCAACTTAGTTAAAAATATATATGCACCTTAATTGTTGAAGATTTCCAACACACAATTTAAGTATTCACTGTTAAGCCTAGACTATTCTCTTAGTTCGACCATCAATTTAGGAATAATAAATTGTTTGAAAATTTAATCCAATACTTAAGGCTTTATGAGTAGTCCATCAAAATTGAGAAGTGAATATTGGGTCTCTATTAGCCATAATACAATGCGTATTCTATGAAGTTTCTCAATTTTTACTAATGTATAACTTGACCAATTAGTATAAGATACATGTAACCTTAATTGATAACAAGTAGTCTACACTAGTTAATCCATCCATCACAACCTTATAACACAAAACTTGGGGGAAGTTCTTACTAAGCTCATTACAAAGTCTTTCAAAATGCAGTCAAATTTTCATTCAAGTGTGTTCAAAGGCTATAATAGTTCCTTAGGTTCCCAATAAATAGTATAACTATTTTCTTTTATTTTTTAGTTTTAATCAAGATAAAGTCTCTTGGATTTTCACTATCTAGTGTACACACATCTACCTCTCATTTTGTTATTTCACTAATCCATCATTGGATATGTTGAACTCCTTAACTTTTGTTTGTGATACTTGATTTTTATTTTCACTTAAATAAACATTACAAGTGTTTCACTAGTTAACCATATAATCATATTAAATATTAGCTTATTTACACATAGGCTACTAGGATATAGGAATACTTTAAGATTTGACTCCTAGAATCTCCTATTAATTAAATTCCTTAATCATCTTCGCTACTGTTAATTATGAGTCCTTTACTCTAGGTATCAACTATTATACTAACCTCTCTCAAATGGTATTTCAGGGTAAAATCCTAATCCTTATGAATTCTATTTGTCTTTTTTATCTTCATTTTTTTTAGAATTAGAGTTAAGGACCTAAAGTTGAAAAAATTTACTTTGAAGAACCTATTACCATTATTTTAAGATAGATTACCACTGATTTTAAGTAAAATCCCATAAACCTAATGATAACAGGTCCCTTAGAATAATTTTTTTTCAATTTTGAGTCTTTAACTTTAATTCTCTTTCTTTTTTTTTCAACCAAGCTACCATTTTAACTCTTATGGTTGTTACCTCGTGATGATAAGGTCTGCAAATTACCAAAGCAAATTCAACAACTGGTAATTCTAAGTCATTGGGAGAATAATTCTTTTTGTGTGATCTTAACTATCTAGAGGCATGAGCTATTACTCTACCCAATAACACATTTTAACCCTTCATCATGGCCATTATTATTGTAACATCCAATTCTTTGAAAACGAGAGAAAATGTGAGAAACATAATGTATGGTTTCTCCGTAAACGAACAAAACTCACTAGATATAAAAGGAAGTCCCTCGAAATGATGCAATTAAGGTCCCAAAAAATTTAGGAAGCATTCTAGACTCTTAAAAATGAGAATCCCAGGCTCAAATAAAGAGAAAAATAGAGCTAGAATGAAGAAATAATTTCTTACGAAAAACTTATGAAACGTAATGATATTTTCGTAATTTTGAGAAAATTTTGGAATTCACACAGGAGAACTTTTTAAATAAAAGTTTTGAGTTCTTTAGGATTCTCAGAGGCCCTAAAAATCATGGAAAACCTCGAGACAATTAAATCCCCTTCGGTGGATGTTTTTCAATGTCGGTACACTCGAACTTTGATGGATTCATTCAGAAAGGTTTTAGCTCCGATTTGAGTGATTCCAAAGGCATTTTACTAAATTGGGAACCTAAATTTTATAATGAAAAAGATGGTTCTCAAAAAGGAACTAAAACAAAGTAGAAACGAAATGCTAAAAACGAAGGGCAAAATTAGAATTTTTAATAAAGTGAAAACTTCTTGAACATTTTTTAAGTTTCTTATTTATTCTCCCCTTCATTTGCACTACCCATTCTACCCAAAAACCAGAGAAAACACCAGCTCTCTTAGGCGCACCATGGAGGAGAAGAAAGGAGGAGAAAAAGCAAGAAAAACGTAAGAAATTTCATAGATTTTCATGGTTTCTCCTTTCCAAACCTCTCCTTCTCCATTCTCCTTTCTTTCTTGTGATTATATTGAAGTATATAAATCTGTTTTAAGGGAGAAATTAAGGAAAAAATTCGGATTTGAATAGAGGAGCTCAAAGAACACAAGATTCAAGTAAGAAAAAGCAAGAAAATAAAGTAATTTCTTCTTCCATGGTTGTTACTCCTTGCTCCCCTTCTCCACCATTTCGCCCCACTTGAGAAGACCTAAGAGGATTTGATTTTTAGGCAGAACCAAGGGTGATTCTTAAGAAAAAGGGTGTGGAGATTAAGAATATGCAAAGAAAATTAACAAAAAACTATGGAATTTCAAGATGCAATTTCTAGGGTTTCAAGTGTTCCTTCCAAAATCTGATTTGATCTCTTAATTCCTATGCCTAAATGAGAGTTTAAATGAGTTCCTAAGATCCCTAGAAGTCTCCCCATGTGCTTCTCCCCTTGAGAAAATAAAGAAACTCCATGGAACCCATCATGCTTCATTGTCTCGGCCAAGAAGGGTTACCATAGCTAGAGAGAGTTTTAAATTTTTCTAAGGCCATTTTTGAGTCATATATGATGAATGAATATGAGGGGAAGCCTTGGAAAAAATTTAGGAAGTTTAGAGAGTGAGTTGGTGCTTTATGTTTCATAATATGATCTAAAGAAGCAATATATAGTTAGGCTCTTGGTTTTGATTGTGTGATGACTCCAAGAGGCTTAAAAGGAGTCAAGAATCATATTTGAAAGGAAAAAATAGAGCCTAGAATTTATTTGAGGGGTGTTGCTTCATTAGGTGCATTTATGGAACCATAATGAGATTTATAGGTCAAGCTAGTATCTAAGCAAGTTGTGTGGCCTTAGAATTAATTCTATGAACCTAATTGGCTTTCATAAATTGTGTTTAGGCTAAGAGAAATCATCCCCACACTTTTGTATATGTGGGGTCGAAAGAGGAAGCTTGGATTCAAGAGAAAAAGTGTGTAATTGTATTCAAGGTAGCTCTCTCCACCTTTTCTCATGCAAGATTGCTTGCCTTACTTATCTTTGAATGTGTGTATATGTATTTCAAGCCACGAAAAATTTTGTAGTATGAGTTCTTATTCCATGGTACCATGATGATGTATTATATTTTCTAAATAATGTTTATGATGTTTGCCTTGGTTTGCTTTAGTGTAGTGAGGCAAAAAACCTTTAGCCATGGTGAGGATGAGCCAAGAACCCTTAAGATTGGTTGAAACAAAGTAAAGAGTCTTCCAAAAGTGAGGTTGACTCCCAAGAGCAAGAACCTCTTAAAGAATGGGTGAGACAAATTCAAAATTTACAAGTAAATGGGTAAGGCCAGCCCACTTGCTTGGCAAGCCTTTGTATGCCATGTATGACTTGCTCAAATGATGAAAATGCTCATTGAATGTTTACACATGACAACATGCTCACGCATGCATTTGTAAGACTTGTTTTGCATGCTTTATGTATGATTGAATGGGAGATGAGCTATTGGGATTATTTGAATTTTATCCCCTCCTCTCCAATGTTCTAACATGCTAGGTGAACCATGAGAGCAAGGTAATGGAAGCCAACCACCTTAAAGATGAGAGCATGACATCAATGTGTCTTGAAATTGTTACTTTAAGGCCTTATGGATAGAAATTGATGAAATCTCTAGTTGTATATGACCTATGATGTTATGAGCATGTATAATTATGTTAATGTATTGTATATAAATGAGAATTAGGGTTATATGTATGGAATTACTCATTTTGGTCATGTAATGGCAATTTTGCATTAGGAAATTTCATGTATGAATGGAAATGGAATAGCTAAAATGAGATGCATGAGATTTAGAATTATTTGGGTGGCTCACGCAAGTCATAATTATGCTTTTAGACTTGCCTAAGAGGTACCAACCCCCCAGGAGAGCCATTTGGACATTTTGGTATCTTATATGGAGCCAAAATTGACCATAATAGAATCCTATATCACTTTTTTATCCAAATAAACTTTTCTTGATCTAAGATTTGGCATGCAATTAGAGCTTGCTGAGAGCTTTTTAGAAAGCTAAAGAAAAGAATTTTTGGAGGTCTAGAGAATATTTGATGAGTTTTCAAAGTTTGCAAAAATTCTAGTTTTGGTCATGTCATTGTTCACTTAGGTCCAAAAATTATTTCTATCACACAGGGCCCAAATGATGTTTAATTGCCACAATATTTCATATGGAGAAACTATACATTTACAGTGACTTATGCCAACTAGAAATACCTTATTTGGATGTCTATAGAGGGAGATATGAATTTTTAAAGATTTTGTCCAGTATTAGGAACTCCAACTGACCTTAGGTATCATTTGATTAATTTTTTATGCCTGAACGTATCTAAGCTAGTCTAGAGTTATTTTTTTCCTCTATCTAACATCCACAGATTTCTATATTGGTATCATTTGCATGGATTGGATTTTTGTGGAATTAATTGGACATTTTTGAAGTTTATTGTAGAATTCTGTGACAACATCATTGGACAGCTTGACGTCTGGACCTTTTTGAATATAAAATATTCTCTGTGATAGATGCTATGGTCTAAACATATTTTTATGATGAAGTAGACATGTGTAGATTTCCAGAATAGCCAAGAATGCATGATTTTGATTTTTTAATAATTAATTATGATTTTTCAAAATTTGTGATAGAAATGTGAAAAATCTGGCCCAAAATATATGTATGTATTTCATGCTTCCCTTTGAACTCCACAAGATGTAGGCCATTTTTAATGATGCAAATGAGTTGTATTGATGTAATTAAATATAATAATATGATGTATGAGCTCACATAGTTCATGTGACATCGAATGAAATTTTTATACGCGATGTAACGCTAAGAAATGCATTATTTAATGCTATTTTTCCTTGCCTCTTTGTGAGTTGTTTGATATGAGGCATAGAGATAGTATGAAATGAGCTAGAAATATATGGTGTTACAACTATAAATTACAAGACTCTCTTTAAGGTCAAAAGTGATTAAGACTAGGTTAGATGTTAGCCTAACTTTTGATTTTAGTAGACTAGCCCTATGGTCATCATTAATGTATCACTCTCAATAATAGGATAAGCAATATTTAGGGTTTTAAACTATTTGCTTCCCTATTAAAACAAGGAGCCTTGTTCTAGCTACCAATATATCTATCACTTAATGACTTAAAATACAATCGATACTTACACAAGCAAAAGAGTTTAACAATTTCCTTTCCATATCCAATGTATATTCTTAAAGTCATTCTTTCATCCTTAATAATAATACTATCAAGCATTAAACTTTTTTCCTTAGAACAAAACTAATGCTATACTTAAACCAAGTAGCACTAAATTTTGGCAGTATAGAAAAATCATCTAACACATGTAGTGTATCTCACATTGTTGTGTCTCTTGCACTGAAGTGTCTTCTTGACTAACCAAATTCAACATAGCATGTAATACTAATAAATTGTATCCTGTATACATGTTATAGGTGTAATAACTAGTTTTCTAGAAACTAAACTAAACCCAATCACCCTAAAACAAAGCAAATTGAGGCCGAATAAGATTAAAATATTAATCAAAACATCTAAAAATATGGTTAAGAGCTTAAGGATAACTCATAAGTGGAGCCAAAATGGCTGAATGAATTTATGGAATAATGTAGTAGTAAAATCATAATTTTAGGCAACTTTTTAAAAATTCAAAGAAGAAAGTTTTAAATGAAAAAATTGAGTTTTTCAGGGTTCTCAAAGGCCCTAAAAATCATAGGAACCCTAGAATGGTTAAAACCAATTCGGTATGCATTTTATGTCATCAATTGACTAAAAATTTGACCAGACAATTTGATAAAAAAATTAAATCCAATTTGGTGAAACAAAAGGTATTTTATGAATTAGAAGACTTAAATTTTATAATGGAAAAGACGATTCTCAAAAAGGATTTGAATTGAACTCAAACGAAGAAAACAAAGTTCAAGGGTAAAGTTAGAATATTGAAAATATGTAAAACCCTAGCTTATTCATATAAATAGCCCCCTCCACCTTCTTCTCCTTCATTTGGCCAAAAATTTTAGCTCTAAACCAAACCTAAAGGACACCCCAAATAGCACTACAACTCAAGAGAGATTGAGGCCACCTAAGGTAAGGAAATTTAAAGAACTTGCCTATGATGTTCTTATTGTCTAGTTTCCATTCTTTCTTCTCTTTTTCTCCATGGTTTTGACATCTCAAAGGAAGGTGTTTTGAATCAGAACCCATGGAGAAAAGGGCTTTAAACAAGGAACTAAACACTCCAAATTAAATATCATGGAAGGCCTTTTCAATTAGTGTGTGTTGTGGTATGGAAGATTGCTTCTCCTTGTTTCTTCACCATCTTATAGGTTCAGCCAGCCAAGGGGGGATATAGGGGGAGTTGGTTTTTCATTGAAACATGCTAGGAATTAAGGTTTTGGAATGTGAAGATTAAGATTTTGCCATTAGAACAAAGTAATAAGCCATGGAATACATAAATGAGAAATTAGGATTTTGATTGCACCTTAGGGAATATAAAGCTTTCTAATGATAATTTAACTTATGTAAGAGTATAATTGAGTTCATAAGAGACTTTAGAAGCTTCACAAGTGCCATTTCCCGAAGAAGAATTGACAAAACTCCATGGGTGCTTCCATAGAGGTGTGTCTTGGTCAAGGGTTTTATGATGTATCTAGGAAGAGTTTTCTTTAATTCTAAAGATAGAAATGGCCTAGAAATGAATTATAAATACCAAAGGAATCATTGGTTTAAATTTATGAACCATATTTTGAAAGTTAAAAGTTTAGGGTTCCATTATACATAAAGAAGCAACTTGGTGTTAGGCTTCTTGATTTAAGTTTATGATGACTCTAATAGGTTTAAATAGAGTTATATGACTTAGATTGAGTGAGAAATTGGAGCCAAGATGATTAATTCTATGAGTTGCTTCATTATGCTACAATATAGAAACATATGGATGCTTAGAACTAAAACTAGCTTGTGAAGGGCTTGTGTAAGGTTAAAGATCATTCCATTGATGTGTTTGTGTCTTGTTTGATGTGTCTAGGCCAAGCAAGTCAAGCCTCTCCCAAGTGTTTATGTGAGAACAAGAAGAGGAGTTAGAAACCAAGGAAGGAACTTTGTGTAATCTTGAGCAAGGTAACTCTTCATCCATTCTTGTATACTTAGTTGTTTGGTTGTCATTGATTGCTTGTATATGTGTTTGAACTATAAAACATGCCCATTGTTATTAGTTTGATGATATGGTATCATTATGTTTTATAAAATGCATTTGGAATGTGATTAGCTCTTAATGGGTGAGGTTGTGTCAAAAATCCCTCGAATTAGGTGAGGTGAAGCCAAAAGTCCCTAAGTAAGGGTAAGATAAGGCCAAAAGTCTTATAAATTGAGTGAGGCTAAGTCAAAAGTCCCTGAAATAGGTGAGCTAATCAAAAAGTCCCACATAAATGGGTGAGACTAGACCAAAAGCCCCTATAGTTTGATCTTGGCTCTCATGGATCCATTTGATTTTATGAATATGTTTATGTTTGATGTTTGGTTACCAATGACTCGTGCTTACTATCTTTGACATGATAAAATGCCATATAAGTGCATTTGAAGGATGGTTGAGCTATTGGGATTCTTAGAATTTCACTCTCTCCCATATTATCTCTAACTATGTTTAGGGAATTCTCAAGGAGTAAAGAATGGAGGCTAAGAAGTTTGAATCATGTTCTTTTGATAATGATTCAGGATATTATGTAATTTAATGTCAAAGTATAGTTGTATATATTATTTATATAATGTAAACCTTATCACATATGTAAATGAATGAGATTACGATGCATATACCATATTTGGAGCCATATGAGTAAGAATGTGAATTTTTGGTATCATGTGCCATGGAAAGTGTGAGTGCAAAGCCAAGTGAGAGGGTGAGTTTGAGTTCCATAATAAATTAGGCTAGATAAGATGGCCACACATGCTGTATTTCAAGTGTTGGACATGCTCAAATGGTCACAATCTATGTAAGAAGCCATTTTGGGCCATTTGATGCCACTTTGATACCAAATTGAACCATAATTTGCCCCTAAACCGGAACTAGACTAAATGAATGAATTTTGGCAAGCATTTAGATCTCATTAATATCTTTTGACAGAGTTAAAGAACACAAATTTTGAAACTCTATAGAATTTCTTATGATTTTTTAATGTTGGTTGAATTATGTATATTTGCCTGTGCACTGTTCATTTGGTTAGTTTTAGTTTTCTATATATTTGAGGGGCCAAATGAACTCCAATGCTCATGAAATTTTACAATTATATATTTGGCATTATAATTTTTTCATAGCCACTGAGATCACTCAATTTAGAATTGTGTAGTTCAAGTTATGCATTTTCAACGTTTTAGGTCTACATATGCATGAAAATCTGATAGTGGTACTATTCCATTAGATTTTTGTGGTCCAACAAATTTTTTCTAATCTGAAATTTTTACAGCATATAGTTTATGTTATAAATTTTCCAAAAAGTCCTCATTTAAATGATTTGGAGTTCTCTAGACCAAGATATAAATTTTTGAAATTAAGAGTAGAATTATATGACTATGTGAGACTATGGAATTTTGCTAATATGCGATGCTTGACCTTAAACCTGAATTCAATACTTCTTTTTGTGATATTTTTGATTGAGCAAGAATATTAAGTATGGAATTTGAGATTGATAAGTTAAGATGGTACATTAAAGCCAAAATGAAATATTTTCACTTTTAATGTTGGTTAGTTCCACTGCTAAAAGTGTGGAATTTAATGAAAATGATGTTGTAAGCATACTAAAATACAAATTATGTGCTAAAATATTATGGTATTACAATAGCCATAAATCCATTTATGTAACTCATACTTTTAAACTTGCTTAAAAGTTGTTCCCCTCTCATAATTCCCTTTTTAAAAGTACTTTTATTTGTTTCTTCAGCTTTTATTGACTCAGCTGAAGCCATCTAATAGGGAACTTTTAGAGTTAAGAAATTTGCTAAATAATCAGTTCACAATAAACTCTAACTTTCCTTATGAAAAGAAATCACTTTATTCCTTTAAAAAACCTAAGGGTATATGTCAAATACTTTTGTGTCATTTATCTCACTTTTGGCAATCCTCTCAACTTGGCTGGAAACAAGGTAAAGTATCTTAATATGCATTTAGAGTTAGATGTATCAGGAGGTAGAGAATCTCAAAATAATCTATAATAGTACTAGTGGCTAACAATCCATCCATACCTACTTAACATCTATATTGGTCAAAGAAAGACCTACTAAGTTTAGAGTGATAAATCTATTCTCTAGTTCTTTCCCATAATTTAAACATATTTCTTGAAACAATTATTTTTCTTTAGTAGGTATAAGTGCAAGCAATCCAAATGGTACAATACCGACCTTTATATCTAAATCTCTAATCATATTGAAAAGAAGCAAGAGATTTTAAGGTTAGTTAATGTATCTATTGGGTAATTTAGTATTAACCTTATACAAGAAGTTAAACTTAAAAACTAATTACTCATTTTTCTTGGAAAGAGCTAAACTTTTCACTAAATCATTTTATTACTTTCACCATGGTTGCCATTCATCTAGGCCTCAAATTATTGCTAAATAGTATTAGTAGCTATGGCTTACATTACAACCTGAGTCTAAAATAATGCTACTACATTCTTTAGGCTCATTAAAATTCTATTTAATGTCTCCACTTAAGTTCCTCTAATTTGAGCCATCTAATTATGCATATGTAATCTTCATGTCATGGTAAGAGCTAGTTCCTTTATGGATTCAAAGGTAACACTAAATACATAGCCACTCAAAACTAGTCATTGTGCCTACCATATCTCTATTTCTATAGCATGGTAATTCAATTTCAAGCTCTTTAGTCAATGTGAAATTTACTCCACACATAGTCTCTCATAATCTACTATTATATTTTTAAGCACCTTCCACTCCAACATCATATAAGATATAGTACTAAATACTAAACCTCACACAATCACTTATCCTTACTTAGAACTATTTATTGCCTTTTAACCTAACCACAAAGCCATTCAAAACTATAAGTTAAGTCAAATTATTGCACACTTACATTTATGTTGAATCAATTTAATTCATAAATATACTACATATCCTAAAGGATTTGTTTACATCCTCCATCTAATCTCTCTATTTTGACTTTCTTAGGTCAAACTATCTCATCATGCAATTTAGAATCAACAACATTATATGCATCAAGAATCACAGTGCCATCAAGCAAACTAGATTCAGTTTCAACCAATTGCAAAGTATTAGAAGATGGAAGGATATTACTCGATGAATAGGACTCTTCCTCCTCTATAACTTCCCTTCTAATTTGCTCTTCAATTGATTCATTAGCACTTGAAGTCGATTGATTCATTTGAAATCCTGAATCCTTCATGAGGTTATCTGCCATTTGCTGGTCTTGGAGTTGCAACCATTCAGTTCCCCGTTGGACCATTTGCTCAAATTGTTGGTTTTAAATAATACATGCTTCCATTAGCTGCTCTTCCTAACTTGGTTCCCTTTGGACCTCTTGTTGCATATACCCCTCATGATAATTGTAATTTTCATACTCTGGCTCTTGCCTATGGAAGTTGTGGTATGGTTGGTAGCTAGGGTGAACTTTATAAGAATGATGGTGTGGTTGGTAGCATGGTTGTTAGACTTGTTGATATTGTTGGCTTTGTATTTGTCTTTCAAGAAGGCCTTGAAGCATTGACATGGCTTCATCCAACTTCTGAGAAATCCTATGCTCTGCACATGAATCATATACACCTTAATTAGAATAATGATGATCCATTTAAAGCAAAGAAAAATGAGAAATTCAATTAATTCAATACAAGAAAAATCACTAACAAATTATAACTAAAATTAACTCTAATTCGAGAAAATAAAATTTCAATGAAACTAAGACTTACTTAACTATCAAAAACACTCCTAAACAGAGGTTAATGATGTAAAATAAACTCCCAAGAATAAAGAAATTAAATTCGGAAAAATTGAAAAATTCCAAAAAAATTCGAGAAAATAATAAAAAATTAGAAAAAGTGCCTTAAACATTGGAATTTGGCCAAAAAATGGTGCACCTAATGCTATTACTTTTGCTTAAAACACCTAAAAACCTTGGAAAACAAAGTTTGAGAATTTTCTGGGCACTTTAAAACAAAAATTTCAGCAAACAGGACACTTGACGCGTAACACCGAAATTAGCCAATTCCAAGTTCAAAACAAACAAAAATTAAACCAAAATAGAACAAAAATAGAGCTAAAACACCTAGAAAACTTTCTCAAACAATTGAGAATCCAATTCCTCGGCAACGGCGCCAAATTTTGAGTGGGAACACGTGATTAATGAAGCTTGAGAGCTGGAGAACATGCAACAGAAGCGAGAAGAAGAGAAGCATGTAAATTTTAAAGGAGATAGAGGCTTCATCCCATACGCTTCTTTCATTCATTGGACGCCCTCCATTCAAACCCACAATCCAATTCATGCACGCCTCTTTTTTTTCGGAAACCATCATCTATATGTTCATTCATCCCATTCCATCGAAGGAGCCATTCATTCATCTGCTTCTTCATCTCTCAGCTCGTGCAGCAGCTTCTTCGTCCAGCCCAACATCCAACTCTTCTCAAGCTTCTCCTTTCCATGTGTTTTTCTGACGTGTTACTCCTTTGATGAATGGATGAGATTTCCTTCAATAGCGTTCTGCCCATGGCCTCTTCTTTGTTCAGCCATATTCAACTCGTGGCTTTCTCCATGTTGGCTGCTGTGCTTCCAGCTTCCTCTTCTTTTCAAATACCCAAGCTCTCTTCCCCTCAACCAGAAGCATATTCTTCCACGTTGCAGCTACTTCAACATGTTGTTGCTCCATGCAACCTCACCAAAACAGAGCATCATCCATGCGAGTTGATGTGTGTATGACGTGGAAGCTTATGTAATATGTTTAACGTGAAATGTGTGCCCATGCATGAATGAGTGAATGACGTGGATGCATGCTTCATAGAAACTAATATATGTGTGGGAAATGTGGGTGCAAAGTGAGAGTGTTGTGGAGTGTAAGTGAATGGCTAGACAAGTGCATGGATAAATGAGAAACCATGTACAAGTGAGCTGTTAAATGGAACGGATATGAATAAATTTGCAAAAAAAATCCTTTCTTCTTCTAAAACCTCCATCACCTCCTAAATTCTCCTCCATCCCTTAGATTTAAATTGCCCAAAGCCTGCACAAAAAGATTAGAAAATATTAAGTAGAAATATTCACAAAATTCATTTAAAAAGATTTATGCATTAAAAATCCAAGATTTTGTGATTTAATTCCTAAAGTGCAAAAGATTGCAACTAAAATAAAATCTTATCTAATTGAAGTTTTGGAACCATATTTAATCATTAAAATGCCTAAGTTAGGAGAATTAAAATATATAAAAATCATGGTTATCACTATCTAGTCCAATATATATATGATTCTTAAATTAGATGTCAATTACTTACCACCACTAATCCCTAATCATAGGAAAGCTATCTAATTTTTCCCAAATTCAGACACTAACGTCAAATGAAGTACTAAGCAATCAATTATATTCCTACCTTAATTATCTCTTAGTTAGGTCTCTTATATTACTATGGAACCTTTGTAACATAATTCTAAGCTAAACCATATATTGTTTACAAGTATTTTTGATTTAACATTATTTCCAATAACACCACATATAGTATTAAAATACTAGTCCTCAAACAATCCATTAAACAATATCATAACTATCTATTATTCCTTAAACTCAACCATAACATTATTCAGGGCTAAAAATTAAATCACAATCTTAGAACTCATACATCTTTCATAACATGACTATTTAGCATATATCAAGGTACCAAATCATATTCATGGAAGTTACCCCTTATTCTCTTCAAATTTACCCATGAAGGTCCTCTAATGAACTAAAAAACTAATCATGAACCAAATTTAGAGCAGTTATTCCTAAACCATACTTTGATACCAAAATGAAACACCTAACACTCTATCTAGTTTAAATTTAATAAATAAAGTTTAATATCCAATTAAAAGGTTACGAAAGGTAAAAATAAATTAAAACATCTAAAAAAAATGAGGAGTTTTAAACCTTTGAAGTTAGAGTTAACTCTGTCTCACTTAGAATTATTTCCAAAACTTAAGAGTTAACTACAACCTAAGAACATCTTCCTCCTAATTAGATTTCTTAACATCATGGACCAATAATAAGGAACTATTATCCTATCTTAGGATATAATATTATTTCTACAAATAACTTGGTTAATGCCATTCACAAAGCCTAAAGATTATCATGAATTCACATCTTTAATTTATTCAAAAATGCAAATATAAATGTTATTTATTTCATGTATCAATCATAATTGCCTAAAGGGTTCCTAAAAAATGACAACATAGCTTGCAATACCTAACTTAAAGCCTATGCTTAGTGGTTACATATCATTTGAGCAAAATAACAAAAAAAAACCTAAAATCCAAAATAAACCTAAACTTAAAAAAAAAAAATAGCTTAGCAACTCCAATTAAGCTCTCATCCAATCTACCATTTCCTTTACTTGATCCTTCACTTGAAATTGAAAAATTTGTCTTACAATAGGGTGAGATCACACAATCCCAAAAATCAATGGTAAGTGTCCAATCACATGTAAAAAGAAATCAATATTAATACCATACATATGAAATTCATTTTAACATGTTATAGATGAATGTCATGAATGAGCAAATTCAACTACTCAACATATACCAATCATTGGCCAATAACTTAAGAGTGATGAGCATAACAAGGCTCATAAAGGACCATAATAAGGCCTTGGGGAATAAAACGGCCCCAAGATAGTCAAATTAAAGCATAGCAAGGCTCCTTCAACATTTTCTCAACTATTAAAACATAGCTAGGTCCATAATAGTACAATAATCTAGTAGTTAACTCATTCATACATCTAATTTACCAAAGTATCATTATGTAACAAACATTAACACAATTTCATTAACACAATTTCATAAATACATGTGAAGATAATCAAAACCCCAGTTTCCTTTTATTGTTGCTACCCACTTACTATCAAGTCAAGCCTAAAAATCATATAATCAAAAATATATTATATTAATTCTAGAAAACACCTAATCCTAACAAGTAAAATCCTAAGAGTTAAGCAATTTACCTCACTCAATCTTCCTAGAGTCTTAAATCCTTAATTTTGCATAAGATGCAAGTTCTAACTAAATAAATAGTCCTAATTTTTGCATATAAAAGGGAACTAACCCTTTGGGCTCACTCTTTTCGCTCTTTTCCACCAAAAGCCTTCTAAGGACTTCAAATCTATAAAGCTAATGCCTCTTCAATCAAAGCTCTAAATGTTGGAGCAACTTACTTCTTCTTTTTCTTCTGCATTTTTAGCATCATGCATGAGATAGAGAGAATGTTTTAGTGTGTTTTACCACAAAAGGTGCTTTATAGGAATTAAGTGTTAGAGTTAATTAGATGTTTAGTTTGTTGGGTTTAGGTTCTAGGTCCAATAAGTTATAGGTCTCAGTTTATTTTCTCATATCTAGGCATAAGTTAACCTACTCCAATTACAAGAAAAAGCCTATTAGGAAATAAAAATCTATCTCTAATTTAATTTATTTTAATCCCAAGGATAATTAAGCCCTAATTTATTTTTCTTGGACAACTTAATTGCTAATTAAATAAGCCTAAGCCCATTACTAATTTGTTTTCCCTTCATGATCCAAATTAAATATTTATAGGCTCTAATTATTTTTATTTTCCTTTATTAAGCCATTAATTAATTATTTTCTTTTAAAATCCCCAAATGAAATCTCCTTGTCCTTAATAATTTCAACTAATTAAATTAGAAATCCTTAATTTTATGTATTATCCAAATGAATTATTTTTGGAATGTTACACCCTATGCCATAGAGTTACTCCATTTTATCCAAGATTGAATTTTTGGACAATTCGGCCTAAAAAAAAAATTCTTGGACAAAGGTGAACTGAGCTGCAACTTGGAGCTAAAGTTGCAATTTCCAAGGCTTTTGTTCCAAATTTGCTCCAATTTCCAATCTATTCTAGTGACATGCCCAAATTTTGATATATAGCTTCAAAATTCACCTAACTTGACATGGAACATCATTAGTGTGTTAAGTAATCACCATAAAAATTTCAAAATGAAATGAGGTGGTTTGACCCCTAAACTTACCTAACTTGCAAAATTGTCTAGTTTTGTCTCAAAGTAGAAAATAGCACTTTTGATGTTTCATTTGGACAACTAAACTTGTCTAAAACTACCTAAAATTTGGAATGCTACTTCACCTATAGGTTAACTATGTTCATAAACATTTCAAAGCCTACCACCAAAGCTAGACCCCTAAGTTTATTTAATTACTAACAATGTCCCATTTTAAGTTTTCAAGAAAATTACGAATACCAAGTTATAATTTGGTTTAGCTTTCCATTACCCAAGCAAGAACCGACATAATATCATTCAAGACCACATTTTCTACTACAAGACATTCCCAAAAATTACTGTTCCCTTCAATAACACTAGGTTACATGAAATGAAAATGTTTACAACACCTTTGTGATACACATGATATATTATGGTCAAAAGAAATAACAATTTTCTACTATATATATATGTGCAAAAAGCTATTACACATATATATACAAGTTAGCATACCCAAATAGCTAGTACAC
The DNA here is from genome assembly GCA_026724425.1 of Erythrophleum ivorense. Taxonomy (NCBI): domain Eukaryota; kingdom Viridiplantae; phylum Streptophyta; class Magnoliopsida; order Fabales; family Fabaceae; genus Erythrophleum; species Erythrophleum ivorense. Next base: position 122,660 of record JAIUCV010000370.1, on the reverse strand, counting down.
ATATATGCACATATAATTCTTATACACATATTCACCATTCTATAACAACCCCATTCCAACAACTACAAAAACTAATTCTAACTAAGCTTATGTTTGCTTTTCCTTGCCCTTATATGAGGTATTCCCTGAAAATTTTAATTCACATAGAGATGACATAAACATTTTAGTAACATCATATCATTCCAATTATATATGCAATGAATTCAAAAGTAACATGATTATAAAAATCACTTTGCAAGATATGTAAAATCACACTTGAGATATAAATTTGGTTATAGTCAACTATAATCTCATACTTGTAGTCAAATCACTTAATTAATGGCTAATAACTCAGGAGAAGATCTACTTGGCATTAACTCCCATATCAATGAGCTTTATTTAACTCTTTTTCTATATCAATGGAGAGTTTTGCTTAGCTCTTGAACTCTACTGTAACTCAATAATCAATCAATCATACATAATTAAGTAGCCAAATCCATACATAATAGGGGTGTATATGGGCAAGGCTAGGCCAAACATTTAATTAGCCTGAAGCCCAACCCAATTAAGGTATCTGGCTTATTTTTATACTGGTGGCCTGACCTAGCCTTAGGAAATCTAATTTTATGTTAGGTTAGAATGTGCCAGACCAGCCTTAACAAGCCCGAAATTATGGTTTTTTTTATGTTTTCAACAAACAACAAATCAACTAAATGCTTAACTATAAATATTAAAAAATAAAAATTATCATAATACCCACATATCAGTCATGGATTCAATCATATGGGAGTCAAACTAAATGCATATATGCTAAATGTATGCCTACATATCAGTAAGGCACCAAAGAATGTGAAAGGAAGGCGTTACTTTTGCTCTTTCTAGGTGTGCTTCTTTGTGTATGTTTACATAGTTAAGAGAGAGAGAGAAAGCTGAGAGCAAAAATAAAGCCCTATTAACCAAAATGCCAATAAATAGGCTCATAATCTCTGTGCATGATTTAGATATACTTCTTAATGATTACTATCTAAGTGTACATAGAATATTCATTAGTTTTTTAAGCTTAAAATTCATACACCAAAGTAGGCATGAATGTAAACACAATTGGGTTAATTTTTTTAAAAGATAATAATATATTTGATCCCTTTCCAATGACCAAATTTATGTACTCTAAACCCTACTTTGCTATCTGTTGGCAGGATAGCTTTCCATCTTGGCATATGCATGTTTTAGATGATCCATATCTTTCTATCTACATATCAATATCAATTTGTGGGTACTATGTAGGGCTTTCATTCTAACTTCTTCCATTAAGTATTTGATAACAAATCCATTTATATGTAGTATGGTTCAAATTTAAAATCAAGAAATAGGTGAAAAATGTACACCAAGTTCAACTAAAAAATAAAAATTGAATACTAAAAAATGCCACTTAAATCTAAACTTCTTATAACAAAATCATAAGTTAACTTGTTACTTTAAAAAAAGTAACTAATATGAGAATTTTGTTTAGTAAAATTATATGGTTAGATCTGGCAATTAATATAAACCCAAGCTTTATTTGAAAAAAAAAAATCTCCAGAAAGCCTTTAAAGATACCACACCTTCTGTCTTAAAGAGTAGTTAACAAATTCAAAGCCTAGAAATTCTTTAACTAGTGCATAAAAATTAACTTGAAAATGCCTGTAAATCTTATATCTTTTACCTAAAAAGAGGTTATAAGATCAACATGATCATTTTAACAATAAACTGTACCAATTCCATACATTACTTGTGTATAAATAATTAATGTCTAACATCTAGAAAGCCACTAGCCACAAGCATTCCCATAATCATTTTAGCAATAAACTTCACCAATCCAAGAAATGAGGCAGTGGATTAGTGGAAGAACTAGTAAAAAGAGACACAATAATACGATACTTTCATATAATGCCAAAATTCATAATACCATTGGATTGCTTTTAACAAAAAAAAAACTTTGTAAGTAACTTTGATTTCATAGATGAGAAGGTTCAAAGTATAAATTTTGCCTACATTCAAGGATAAGATTATTAGATTGGCATCTAATTAGTGTAGTATAAACTATAAAAGAACTAGTAAGTCTTAAGTTTGCAATCACCAATCAATTTTGAAACTCTATGTATAAGATCTCGGATGTCATTGGAAGAATTCCTATTTATAATTACCATAGTTTGATTGAATGGAAAAGACATGCTTTGACGTCATTAGTTTAGACTCCTTACAGATAAGGATAGAGAAATTTAATGGCGTAATCCTTATCAACACACTTCTAATCAGCTAGCAAAAACGAGGGCATTACTTTTGCTCTTTGTGGGTTTGCTTCTGTGTGTACGTTTACATAGTTAAGAACATATCAGAATGGAATCACAACAACATATCAAAGTAAGTATAAGGCTGCTAATTATTTAAGAAAGCTGATAACACTGACTATTATCCCTATTTCATAGTGTAACATCCGTCATTTCGTAAAAATATCGAAACGAGTCAATTTGAAAAGAAAGTCCCTTAAAATGAAAGTTTTGAGGCTAAATAAAATTAGAATAAAATTTTAAATAATGAAAAATAAGGATCCAAGGTCTAAGATACCAGAAAACCCAAACCATGGTAATTCAATAAAATCGTCGAAAGTATAATAGCATTTTTGTAAATATGAGCACTTTTTGGAAAACTCACAAAAGGGCCTTTTAAATGAAAAATTTGAGCTTTTTAGGGTTCTCAAATGCCCTAAAAACCATGAAAACCCCTGGGACAGTTAAAACTCCTTCGGTGTACATTTTTGAATGTCGGTTGACCTAAACTTTGACCTTTTTGTTTGCAAAGGTTTTTAATCCAAATTAAGTGATTCTAAAGCCATTTTATAAATTAGAGCATTTAAATTTTATGATGGAAAAGATAGTTCTAAAAAAGGAGCTAAAATGAACCTAAAATGAAAGAGCCAAGACAAAAGGCATAAATGGCATTTTTAAAGAACAAATTTCTTCTAATTCCTTCTTAAAAGTGGTGTCCCATTTCTACTCTTCTCTAACCAACATATCATCTACGCAAAATAGAGAGAGACCAAGGGAGAAAGGTACACAAGGAAAGGGAAGAAGAAGAAGGAAAGCAAGGAAAAAGGTAAGGAAAAACTTAGAATTTCTAGCTTCTTCTTTCTTTAAAGTTGTTCTACTCCTTCCCACCTTTCTTCCCATGGTTTTTGTGTGTGATATGGTGATGTTTGGGTCTAGTATAGAGGAGAAATATTGGAGTTTGAAAGAAAGGAATTTACCAGTTGAAAGAGCACTTGAAACAAGGTGGAAACCAAGGTAATTTCTTTGTTTTCCATGCTTCCTTCTTGTTGCTTCTTCTTGTGTGTGTCTCAGCCTCATATAGGACAACTAAGGGAGAATTATTTCTGACCCAAACCAAGTGTGAAACCTATGATTTAAAGTGTGGGAAACAAGATAGTACAAAGAAATTTAAGAAAGAACCAATGAAATTCAAGATAGTAAAGCTAGTGATTCAAGGACATATGCTAAAATCTGATTTTGTCTAAGGGTGGTCTAGGTTATGTGAGAGTTTAAATGAGTTCCTAAGATCCCTAGGAAGCCTCCCAAGCATCTCCTCCTTCGAGGAAAAATTGAAAACTCCATAGGCCCAAAATGCTTTACATGTCTCGGCTAAACACACTTGGAAGACCTAAGGAGTATTTTAAAATCTTCTAAATTTAGTTTAGGACTATATATAATAGGAGAATATGAGAGGAAGCCTTGAAACAAATTTAGGAAACCTAGATGGTGAGATGGAGGTATAGGTTCCATAATATGACATAATAAAGCAACATATAGCTAGGCTCTTCAAAATGTTTGTGTGAGGCCTCCAAGAAGTCTAAATGGAGTCAAGAGTCATAGATTGAAGGAAAGAATGAAGCCAAGATCATAAATTCTAGTAGTTTCTTCATTAGGTGCTTTATGGAACCATAATTGATACATCTGAACAAATAGGCTTCCCTTGAGTGTGTGTGGTGTTAGAGTTTGTTTCAAGAATGTAATTGGATCCTATTTGGTATATCTAGGCCAAAGGAAACATACTATACCCACTTGCAAGTGTTTGACATGAAGAGGGAAAGAGCAATTAAGAAAAAGTGTGTGTTTGTGTAATATTCGGTTCTCTGAAAATGAGAGAAAATGCGAGAAACGTAACGTATGATTTCTCCGCAAATGAAGAAAATTCACTTGATGTAAAAGCAAGTCCCTTGAAATGACTTAGTTAAGGTTCCCAAAAATTTAGGAAGCATTCTAGACTCCTAAAAATGAGAATCCCAGGCTCAGAAGAAAAGAAAAACGGAACTAGGATGGTGAAACAATTTGTGACGAAAACTGATGAAACATAATGGCATTTCTATCAATAAGTGAAACTTTTGGAAAAACATATAGCAGGGCTTTTTAAATAGGAAATTTGAGTTTCCCAAGGTTCTCAGAGGCCCCAAAAATCATGGGAAGCCTCAAGACTGATAAAACCCCTTCGATGTATATTTTTCAACGTCGGTGAGCCTAAATTTTGACAGATTCGTTCGATAAGGTTTTAGCTCCAAATTGAGTGATTCCAAAAGAATTTTATTAAATTGGAAACATAAATTTTATAATGGAAAAGATAGTTCTTAAAAAGGAGTTAAAACGAAGTCGAAACGAAATTGCCATTACAGAAGGATGAAATTGAAATTTTTGAAAAAGTGTGTTTCTAGAAGCTCCCATACACTTCTCCCTTTTTCTCCCACCTTCTTAAACATGCCTTCCTCTACCTACATTATAGAAAAACAGCAGCTCCTTGAGGCTCACCAAGAGAGGAAGAAAAGGAGGAAGATAAAGGCAAGAAAGGTATGGAATTTTTTAGTTTTTTCATGCTTTCTCTTTAGTAAACCTCTTCTCCTTCATTTCCCTTTCTTTCCTATGATTTTATTGAAGTATATGGATCTGTTTTGAGGGAAGAACAGAGGGGAAAATTCAGAGTTGAAGAGAGGAGGCTAAGGAAAGTGAGAAACAAGTAAGAAAAGCCATGGAAACAAGGTAAAATCTTCACCCTATGGTAGCTACTCCTTCCCCCTATTTCGCCCCATATATGTAGCTGCAAGAGGGCTTCAATTTTAGGTAGAACCAAGGGTAAATTTTATGAATTTAAGGGAGGAGAGTAAGAATATGCAAGGAAATTTAAGCAAAAGCCATTGATTTTCAAGATAGCAAACCTACAGTTTCATGAGCTCTCTTGAAAATCTTATTTGATGCAATTGTTCTTAGGACTAAATAAATGTTTTTATGAGCTCTTGAGATCCCTAGAAGGCTCCTTATATGCATCTTCCATCAAAAGAATGAAGAAAACTCACTTGGTGTTCATATAATGCATAGTTTCGGCCTAGGCTAGATAAAGCACCAAGGGGTAGTTTTAATTTATTCCAAGCTTATTTTTGAGTCATATATGATGGAAGAGGGTGAGAGGAAGCCTTGGAAAAATCTTAGAAGCCATGGATAGTGAGATGGTATTATAAGTTCCATATTATGGTTTAAAGAAGCAACACCTAGCTAAGCTCCTTGATTTTATTGTGTGATGACTCCAAGAGATTTAAATGGAGTCAAGAATCATAAATAGATAAAGAAAATGGAGCCAAGATGATATTTTCCTAAGGTTACTTCATTAAGTGCATTATGAAACCATAAAAGAGCCTTATGAGTCATCTAGCTTTTCTAGTGAATATGTGGCCTTAGAATGTGATTCAAGAGTATAATTAGCTTCCATATGATGTGTCTAGGCTAAGAGAAATGATCTCCACCTTTTTGGGTGTGTGAGGTTAAGGGATAGGACTCAAGGCTCAAGGAAAAAGTATGTGAATGCAAGCAAGGTAACTCTCTCCACCTTCTTTCATGCATGAATATGTACTTTCATTGTCTTTGAATGTGTGTATATATATTTTGAGCTATGAAAAGTATTTTAGCATGAGCTTTTATTCCATCGTACCATGCTAATATTTTATGCATTCAAATGATATTTTATATGCTTACCTTAATTTTCTTGAGTGTGGAAAAGCCAAGAATCCTCTAGCCATGATGAGGATAAGCGAAGAACCTTTAAACTTGGTTGAGACAAAGTAAGGAGTCTTCCAAGAGTGAGGTTGACTCCTAAGAGTAAGGTTGAGTTAAAACCTTTTAGAGAAAATGGGTGAGGTAAGTCTAAAATTTATAAATGAATGGGTGAGGCTAGTCCACTCACTTGGCAAGCCTATGTATACTATGTATGATTTATTCAAATGCCAAGAATGTTTCTTGAATGCTCACATGTTTCAATATGCCTATGCATGCATTTTCAAGACTAGTATTGCATACTTTATGTGTGATTAAAAAGAAGATGAGCTATTGGGATTCTTTGAATCTCATCTCCTCCTCTCCAATGTCTTAACATACTAGGTGAATCAATTGAGTAAGGTAATAAAAGCCACCAAGCCAAGGAGAAGGAGATTGACATCAAAATGTATGAAATAGCCTAGTTATGTCTTTCTTGTAGCCATACATATGGCATATTATGTAATCCCATAATGAAATTGTTATGTAATCATATGAACACATGTAATTACCCAATTGTATGATGTATGAATGAAATTTGATGCCAAATGTATGAGATAGCATGTTTTAGGTATTGAATGGTAAAAGCTAGCATATGTAATCTTGTATATATCATGGGGTGGATGAGTGAGTTTGAGAAATCTGGATTTATACACCTTTGAAACAAGTTTAGAGACTCATTTTGGTGCATTCCCACGTGCCCAAGTGGCTACTCAAGTTTGGGAAGCAAAATTGGACACTTTGATGTTAGTTGAGATAAAAAAAATGACCAAACCAAAACCTTATAGCATAAACTGACCAAATGGATAAATCTTTCCATGAAATTTGGTAGACATGTAGAGCTCATTGATAGATTTTTGGAAAGCTAAAGCTCAAAAAAATTGAAGCTCTACATAATTAATTATGAATTTTCAAAGTTGGAATTTTTTTGTTGTTCTAGTGCTTATAATGTTTATATGGTCAGTTTTGTGTTCTGTGTCATCTGATAGTCAACTGGTGTCTAATACTTATGAAATTTTATAGGCATAAACAGAGGTTATAAGCTTTCTGTGGCCACCAAGATTACCTCATTCGGAGGTCTGAACAGAGAGTTAAAAATTTTTTGAAATTTAATATCAGTACTAGTAGCACCACTTGACCTCCAGTATTGTTCCATCATAATTCAGTTCCTAAATGGACTTGACGTGGTCTAGAGATATTTTTCCATTAAATTTAACATTTATATCTTCTCATATTGATTAAGTTTGCATGATTTGATTGTTCTAGAATTAGTTATGAATTTCCAAAATTTATGACAGTAACTTGCGATAGTAGCCTAGACAACTAAGACCTTGGGTGCTTTTTGAATGTCAAACATCTTCTACTTGATATCTCATGATCTAAAACTATTTGTAGCATAAAGTAGACATCTATAGCTTTCTAGAATGGTAAAGAATGTATGATTTTGATTTTTTTAAAATTAGTTATGATTTTTCAAAGTTTGTAACAGAAAGCATAAAATTCTGGCCGAGGCTACATTATAGTATTTTGTGTGTTTCTTTCACTTGCACGAGTTATAGGCCACTTTTAGTGATGGATTTAAGTTGTATCTATGTAATTAAATATGATAATGTGATACATGAGCTCACATGATCCACGAGATATTGAATGAAAAAATCATCCCCTACGTGGCGCAAATTTATTCACTTTTTTAATGCTATTTTCTTGCCTCCCTTGTGAGATACATGGCATAAGGCATAAGAATTGTATAAGACAAGCTAGAATTTATGGTGTTACAGTTTGCATTCAAGGTAGCTCTCTAACCTTTCTCTCATGCATTCTTAATTGTTTTCTTTGTCTTGGATGTATGTATGTATGTTTTATGATATAAGAAATGTGTATAACTATCTTCTACATGCCATGGTACCATTATGTGCATAATATATGTATTATGAATGCTGTTTGTCTTGAATGAGCTTGGTGAAGCCAAAAATCCTTTAGCAAAGGTGAGAATGAGCTAAAACTCTTTAGAATTGGGCGAGACAAAGCCAAAAGTCTTAAGAAGAATGAGACTTAATCAAAAGTCCCATTAAAATAGGTGAAGCAAGTCCAAAAGTCTTAAAAAAAAGGGGGTGAGGCTAAACTAATACTCTTGAAAGCTAATATGTGATATGTATGAGTTTTTTAAACATGAAAATGATTATATATATGATGACTAGTAGCTAAAGGTCCATACATGCGTTCATAGATTTGAAATTATAGCTTTTATGTATGATTGAAAGGGTTAAAAGCTATTAGAATGTAAGCACCACGTATAAATATGGACTTAAGTATAAAGGGATTAATGCTAAGGCTAGGATCAGATGGCATATGAGAACCAATTACATCTTATAGGTCACGGGTTCAAGTCTCAATAAGAGCATATAATCCAAAATTTCTTTTGCTTCTTTCTCCTATTCCTTAAATACCGAAAACACCCTCCACTCTTATAATTTGAAACTGGTTTTTTTGGCTTTTCCCATGCTATATCTCTACCACACGTTGCTTTCCCTAGACCTATACATTTCAGACTACCAAAACAAGTCTGAGCCACCAAAACACCATCCTTTCCATAGCCCTGTTTGTGTAGCAACCATGTTCTTGAGGTGGTTCAGCTACTGCGTGGTGTCTGCTACTGTTTTTACATGGTTTTACTGTTACAACGCCATGCTCCTTTGTGCTTCTTAGTTACCAATCTTTTCCCTATAACTTGCCTCCCTTCAGCCATGTTCTGCTTTAGTTTTGGTATATAAATTGCTTCGTATGAGCCCACGCCCTTCTCAGATCAAAGGAAGTGTAAGTTACTCAAGTGTGTGTGTGTGCCTTGTCTAGTTTTTCATGGGGCATTGTGTAGGGAGAGCATGGCCATCGTGGCTCATTTTTCCTTTCTAAATCTCTTTTTTTTTTTTGTGCAGAAATGGTAGGAGAATAGGTTACTTATTTTGGAGAGCCAAGGAGAAAGAGCTGCATTTTTTTAAGGTCTGAATTTAAACTTGCTCTGGGTAGGTGTTCTTGCCTTGTGGTATAAATTCTTCCCATCCCATACTTTCAATTTGTGGTATCTGCTACCATGAGCTCTATGTGTGCATATGTGTTACTGTAGCTAAAGTAGAAAGGATATAATGAGCTGTGTAATTGTGTGTATATATACACATATTCGAATATGAACTTTTACTAGAGAAAAAAAATGAGTTTTTAGGTATTATGACACCATATTATCTTAGGTTGTCATTAATCAAAATATATATATATATAATAAAATGGGCAAACCTTTATGGGTTGTATCCGAAGACATGGAAAGGGATGTTTTTATGTCAACAGCAAAAGCCCAAGCTCATGGAATTGTTGATCTTGTAGCAGTTGAATAAAAAATTAGTAGGGATTTCGCACAAATACACAATTTGAGATTTTTTTTTCTTACCGGATTTAATATAATATCTCTATTAATTAATCTATTAATATAAAATATAAGTAATTCACAATCATCGAGTTAGGATTGATCTAAACGAGCTCATTATGTATACAATTCAACATGCCAAATATTAAACAATGAGAAATTGAAAGATTTCATTGAATTTGTTCATTTGGAAATTTCCTAAAAAGCTAATCATATGTTCTTTTCTCCATCGAAACAATAGGGATGTTATGTAACCGAGATTCAAAAGCTACAATTTCTCCGCAACTGTTAATAGGTTTAGCCAGGGAATTTATAACACAACCCAAATAAGCCTCACTTACTGGTATCTGAGCAATTTTTCCTATTGCTTTTACAGAACTTCCCTCTTGTATCATCAAACCGTCATCCATTAATACAACACTAACATTATTTGATTCCATATATATAATAAGTAATAAATATAATTCAAGAAGGAATAGATACTCAAAATTTTGAATATAAGAATTTTGGAATTTTGGAAATTTTGTGGAGAAAATTAATTAAGATGAGTAATTAGGAAAGTATATTGTGTATTTGGAACTTAGGCATATTGTGAAATCTTTCTATGTTAAATTGAGACTCTCCAAAAGCATCATCAAGTAGTTCATAGATGAAGTTGGTGTACTTTAATAGTGGTTGGAATTATAAGATAAAGTGTTGAGAATTGAAATGGTGGCTTAAACGAGTAGGTTCATATCAGTACTGGGTTAAAGGAATCTGACTAGTCATCATGTCTTAAGAGAAATTCTTTTTTACTATCGGTATTCAAGTACTAAGATAAGACCTTATGGACCGTGTTGTAGGATATTTGGGGAGAAATAGGTATACTAAGAATTTGGCAAAGGGATGCGATAGGAAACTATTCTGATGTCATCTTAAGGGGTGAGTAAGTAATGCTGACCCTGAGTCCGGTATAGTTGCAATTTCCTTTCTTTGCTCTAAAGCTAACTATACCCTATGCAATAATCATCATTTATTTATTTATTTTTCATCTGATTACTTGCTACATATATAGATTTTACTATATTATAGGAACAAACCATTCCTTGATTTGAAAGTAACAAATTTTTGGTAGATATGTTTTGGACTTTTATACTTAAGACACCTAAGGAATTAATCTAATTCTTATTTTGATGGAATGTATGTATGATTATGAATTTTGATCATTTTAAATGTATAATTTGAAATACATTCTTATGGGAGCTATCTACTATAGAACTCTGCAGCTAACAGCAGTAGTTGTTAGTATTAGTGTACCATGAACTATACCCCAGCTAGTAGGGGTGTTATTAGCCCCATGTGCGTGGCCACCATATGTAGATCTGCTTTGTTCTTCACGAGCAAGATGCTCTGCATCTGTGGTTACTTTCCCCTCAAGCTGTGTGCCCTGCGTCGATCCATTTTGTTCTGTTTAGATGCTTCTTGTGCACTATTAAGCATGACTCATATAAGGCATATTTCTTGCATTAACTATATCTATTTGGGTAGTTTAACCGTACCATTATGGTTAGCATTATTTACTCATTGAGCACCAAACTTACTCCATGTAATTTTAACTTTTTTTTTCAGATAGCAATGCAGACCTCGGTCCATCCTCTGTAGCATAGGAGTAGTTAAATTTTTACTCTTTTTGGCGAGCCCTGCTCTTATCCGCGTGGGCTTATTTTGTTGATGTAGATGTGATTTTTTTTGCTTAAAGAAAAAAGTGTGTGAATGTAGCTCCACTTAATTACAGATAGGGCCCCCTACCCCTAGAAATTGGTGTATTTTGTTCTGGATTGATAATTGAACTTACTTTTAATGTTTTGAACTAGTTGGCTGAATTGTAAAAATTTCAGGAGGTCTAATTTTCAAGGGAGACTCTACCGAAATTTCTAAAAGAGTCCATTAAATCAAACTTTATGTAATGCATATATGATTTGAAATTGTTTCATTGAGTTTTGATATCTGGAAATTAAATCTTAAGGATATTCATTAGTGTTGGATATAATTTTTAGGTTGTGAAGGCTCATGGAAAAAAAAAGGAATATTTTTTGTTACCTTCTTTACCGGTCGCACCTTTGTCTACGGGATGTGACATAGGATTCTTAGAATCTCACTCTTCCCTCTCCACTATCTAACCATGCCTAGGTGAGCCAAGTAGGCCAAGGAGTGAGAGCCAACAAGTATAAAGAGCAAGACTTTGACATATGTATAGGAAAAGGATCTTTGTAAATGTATTTTGATGTCAAGAATTGTAACTATGAGTTGTATATACGATGTAGACACTTGAACACATGTAAATGTATGAATATAAGATGTATGTATTGATTTTGGCACCATATGAATGAGTATGTGCATTCTTGACATCTATATACTTGGTATGGGTTATGAAACTTTGTGCATATGAACAAGTGGGATAGTGGTTTTATGATGTATAAATATTTAAACCTGTTGGACAAGTTTAGTAGGCTATATTTAAGCTTCCTCACGTGCTCAAAGAGTCATGGGCAAGGTAGAAGCAAATTTGGTTCACATTTGACCCTATATAATGCTTAAAATGGCTATTTTGTCACCCTACATTCCAAAGTGACCAAATGAACGAATTTTTCCATGATATTTGGCCCACATATAGGTCTCATATAGAGCTTTTTTTTGAGCTAAAGAGCACCCAAATTGGAGATCTAGAGAATTTATTATGATTTTCCAAAGTTAGAGAAAAAATGCTGAATGATAGGATGCACTGTTCATTTGGTCATTTTGTAGGTCAAATGGTGTCTAATGGCTATGAAATTTTACAGGCATATATTAGACATGATAATATTTTTATAGCCACCAAGATCACCCTACTTGAAGGTCATTAGAGGGAGAACCAAATTTTTGAAGTTGCATGACAGTATCAGGGATCTAGCAAGACCTTTGGTATTATTACATAAATTTTCATAAGCTAAATGCACCTATTTTGGTCTAGGGTTATTTTTTCTAGTAGATATCCCTAGTTCTCTATAATGGTATGGTTTTCTGGGGTTTGATTTTTCTAGAATTAGTTATGAAGTTTTGAAGTTCATATCAATAACCTGTAATAACAAACCTAGGCAGCTGGACCTTTAGTGATTTTCTATTACCAATCATGGTACAATTGATATTTTCATGGCTTGGAATGATTTTTAACCTATAGTTGACATCTAGGGATTTGCAAAAATCCATCATTCACTAGATTTCAATTTTTGTAGATTTAATTATAAATTTTCAAAGTTGATGATAGAAACTTGGTACTGGAATTCGAGAGCATCTTTGCAATTTTCGGATGTGTGGCTACTCGAGGAGCATGTGTTATTTCTTGATGTTTATGACTTGTATAGATGAATATTAAGTAGATAATCATATTGGGGAGTTGAGGGGTTCACGAAGTATAAAATAAATTTTTGAAGCCTTATGTAAATATTGCATTATTTTTATTGATTTTCTTGAGAAAGTTTGTGAAATTGAGGAAATGTACCTAGGTAAAGATAAAGGGAAGGCTAGAATATTATGGTGTTACACATAGCTTATATCAGCCTGGTGAGAATAGGTCAAAATGGATCCACAACAATAGATCAAAAGAAGAATCAATGAGTGAAGAACAAATCAGTATGGAACCACAATAACAGAAAGACTACCATATGTATTCGTGATCGTGACTGCGTGCGGTGGCTAGGTTAAGGGCAGAAGCAAAATGTCTGTGATGTATAGTAGGCGTGGTCTATGTTATGTATGGTAGTCTTGAAGAAGCATAATGTTGCAGATATCGATCGGTGTGGCTCGATCTCAATGGCAGCAGCTGATGGATGAAGAGAAGAGTTAAAGATGAAGATAAGTGTGAGGGGCTGCAGATGGCTATTGGCTGAGCTCGAAGCACAAATGTAGAGAGGCAGGAGATGTGAAGGCATAAAGCTATTAGGTAGCCTAGGCTGGTGGGGACTAGACTGCACATCTCATAAAAACTAAAACCAATTTACATTTCTTTTTAATGTATATATATCAGTTAGGTCAAGCAAATGTTGTTTAAAGACTCTGCCTATGGCTCAGCTTGGCTTGGTTTATAAAAACAATTTTTTCAAAAAGTTTCACCCTTTGTATTTTTGACCTAGCCCGATTAAGCCAAGTTATATCAGGCCCCTCAGGCCTGACAGGTGAATGTACACCCCTAATACATGGTAGCATATGTATACATATCATTAATTCAATTCAATAACAAATAGGATAGGAATTAAAACACTAGTTCTTAAGCAGTATCTAATCCTTTCAAGCAAATAAACAAGACTTAATTCTATGTAAAGGAATAAACATGTTAATATCAAATCACAAACACATTCCCTAATTAATCTTAACTGTAATTTCAGTTAAATCCTAATTCACCTAGCTTAATTCTTCAAGTTCTTAAGTTGCTACTCCAACTTTTCAAGCTTCATAAATCCAATCTTAGCCATAACACACCCTTAACAAGCTTCTTGCTATGGCCAAAGAGAAGGAAAACATCACCATATTTCTCTTAAATTTTCAAATGCCTAAAAAGCTACAATAAAGGGAGAAATTGTCTTACCAATATGGCTCTCTCTCTCTCTCCCCCCTCCTCCTCCTCATCCTCCTTCAATTCAATAAATTCTCCAAAAATTTCCCTAACAATATCACAAAAATCAAATTCCATTTGGTGCAAAATAGAGCTTGTAAGGAGTAAAAAAATTTTCCCTTCATTTACCTTAGCAAAGGAAGTCTCTTAGCGGCACATGTAAGCTTCAAGAGTTGGCCTTTAATGGAGTTTCATGCCTTCTCTCTCTCATCTCTCTTTTTTTTTTGGTTTTATGTTTAAAATGAGATGCAAATAGAATGAAGAAGCTTACTTTAAAAATAAAGGATTTGAATTGCTATAGAAAAGTCAACGTTGCAGATTTTCTAATGGAATGCTAAGTGTTAACATTTTAGTACATTGCAATGTTCATTGATTTAACTGAACATGTAGTATTAGGCATTGACATTTTAATTAAGGATATCGACTCAATCATCTTACATGCATTCTGGTATAGTTTGGGTATTATGATATTTCTTAGATTTTATTTCGATTAAAGGATAATTTATACCTAATTAAATTTAAATAACTCTATATCAGTCTATTTCTAATATTACCTCTCGTTTTAATTTCTCTTAGATTAAGGACTAATTACACAAATGGTAATTTCTAAGTTAATTTATTTAGTCTCTTGATATTTATGTATACTTCCTAATTTAATTAGTTCTTCCACTAATTCCTAAATTAATGCCTCTCATTAGTAACCCTAACTAAGTATAGCTACTAGGGTGTGACAATTGATGATGGATCTATTGTAATGGTACGTTGATATTTCTTATTTAATTATGGAGCATATACTATAGGTTTAATGCCTTTGTTCATTTATGTGATTTCTTGATTATTATCTTAGTTTAGGGAGGAGCAACTAAATTATTTTGTAATTAGGAAGTTTAGGTAATGTGCGAGTCCAAAAGAAGCACTCACATTAGGATGAATTAAGACCTAGTGTATGCCATGGATTTTATCAACCAAAAAGTATTTAATGAATTAAGCCTAGTTAGCATGACTTAGTCTAAGATGAGCACTCATGGTTAATTAGGTTGATGCCAAGGTCCAACTTAAAGAAAGTTTAACATAATTAACTAGAAAATCAATGTTAAACTTGGCACTTTAGGAATTTGCTCGCCATAATTAACTAGGAGATCAATGATGATCTTTGCAAATGGGTTTAGTAGTTAGAATCCATTTAATTTTAAGTTTGTTTATTTTTTTTAATTAAGCTTTTGAACCCTAAAGCACGAGGAAAGTTAGCCCTAAATTGGGAAGTCCCCTTCATAGTGACAAAAGCTCTAGAAGGAGGAGCATGCCAAAAGTCTAGAAGAAGAAGTGGTCTCAAGGTTATGGAATGCAGAAAGCCTAAAAGTATGCCCCTTCTAAAACTTCCAACTTTAAGTGCTTCACCAACTTCGAACATTACTCATTGAATCTCACATGACAAAGGGTAACACAATGTAGTAATCCATTAAATATTGCATGTCAACTATCAATAATAAAATTTGGAGTTAAAATTTTTTTGCAAACCTTCACTTTCTTACTATCACACAATATTGCTAAAAGAATTTAAAGAAAAAGGAGAAGTGAGGGAAATCAAACAAATCCTAATATTTCTTGGTATAGAATAGGGCTTTAAATTGCAATTGCAGCTACGTTATAGTTACTATGGTTGCTGGTATTGCGGGTACTATAATGCAAGTTGCAGTCACTGATTTTTTCTTTAAAGTTGCACAAACTACTTTAAAAATATATATAATCATTATAACTCTCAAAGACATAAATATATCATGCCTAATATTAATATTAATTAAATAAATCCTCATTTTGTACAAGTATATCAATGGTACTTAAGAAAATTAAAAGGAAAAATTAGATAATATGAAAGTATGCCCCCATACTTATAATGTCCAAAAAAAGGATTTGAGGATTTGAGGCTTTGAGGCTTAAAATGTCCAAAAACCAAAGCCAAAAAAAGCTAAGAAAATTTTTCAAAATAAGTTGGGACATTTTTGTAATTTTTGAAAAATTTGAAAAACTTACAAGATGGCTTATTAAATAAGAAATTTGGGCTTTCTAAAGTTCTCAAAGGCTTTAAAAATCAAGGGAGCCCTAGATCAATTGAAACCCCTCCGGTGAGTGATTTCAGTCGTCAGTTGACCAAAACCTTAACCAAATAGTTCAAAATATTTTCAAATTTAATTTGGGTGAAACCAAAGCCATTTTATAGATTAGAGGATCCAAATTTTATGATGAAAAAGATAGATTTTGAAAAAGAGTTGAAATAAGGCCAAATGGAGAAACCATGGATGATCTAAGGGGCAAATGATATCCAATGCTCATGAAATTTTATGAGAATAAACTAGGAATAATAAGCTTTTTATAGCACTTGAGAGCACTTCATTTAGATTTATATTAAGGGAGATATGAATTTTTGAAATTGGTGGTCAGTACTAGTAACACTGACAGACCTCTGGTATTGTTTCATCTATTGTCTTGGGTTAGATGCCATTTCTCTGATGTGGAACTATTTTTAGTTGAAAGTGGACATCTACAAATTTTTAGAATGGTATGGTTTGCTGGATTTTTATTTTTCTAGAATTAATTATGAATTTTTGAAGTTTGTATCATAAACTTGTGATAGCAAACTTAGGCAGCTAGACCCTTGGTACTATTCTATTGTCATTTGTGGTCTAGTTGATGTTTTTATCATCTAGAATAATTTTTAACCTATGGTTGACATTCAGGGCTTTCTAGAAAGCTATCATTTCCTTGATTTCAATTTTTCTAGAATTAATTATGATTTTCTAAAATTGATGTCAGAAATATGCCCCTGTAACCCGAGAGAAATTCTGGTTTTTAGTGAAGCATGGTTCCATATCCGAAATGTATGAGATGAAATGTGATGTTGTTAACTTGTACAGATATGTTATGGATATGAAATGATGTTGGTAAGTCCACATGGCCCCAAAAGCCAAGGATGATGTTTATGGCCCTCTATTTACACAAGTAACCTTGGATAAAAGTGTATGTGTCTTGCAAGTGGTGCTTGATCCTTAATGTGAGCCTCTAAATATATTAATTTTGGTATGTTTGAGTATATTATGGGTAGAATGGAATTGAGATAAGTTTGAATGTCTTATGTGGGCTAAAATGATCAAATTCAAAGTCCATGTGCTTGCTTTCTGGGTGCCAAAGTATACAAATCTCATAAAAATGAAGATGTAAGACTTTAAATGTTATGTATAAGGTGTATGAACTTAAGGTATTACAATAGCCCCCACTTTTACTTCCATTATCACATTGTCTTGCTCCCTATCCAAAAAGATGATAAAAAAAATCCTCCACCTATGTCCTTCATTTGCTAATAAGGAAAATCCTTGGTGATAATAAGGCTCTTGATAATTTATTGAAAGCTGATAATATGGTGAGGCTTGAGTCATTGGATAATGATCATGTGACATATGAGAAAGTTGTTGATAAAAAAGTTGATAGTAACTTTGACTACTTTGACACGAGTCACCAATACCAAAGTCACTAAAACTTTGTGAAAAATTAAAAGAAGAACTATCTTCTAATACACTACTTTGTTACCTTCCACCTCTTACAAATCTAGAACCACCTCTTCTATTATCACTAGAGCCTTTGTCTTAAAAAGATGTTATATTAAAAGCCCAAATCATGTATAGTATATGGAATGTCTTGATATGGATCTTGTTCCCTATCTTCATCTATGTTATGATTATTTTCTGTTGCATTACCACCACCACCACCATTATTGTTACTAGGTAGACTTAAACCACCATCACTACTCTAACTATGACCTTCATGGGAACTTGAATCATCATCAGCCTCTACCTTTTCATCATCAGTATATATTTTAAGGAGTCATTCTAAATTTTGGAATCCATCCAATAATGGGCCTTCTCTTTCCTCAATCCATGGAAACAAGGGATCATCATCTCAGAATATGTAATCAAGATTAATTGGATTGAAATTACTTTTTATCTTTTCTTGACTATGTCTCTTATTTTCCCTCATTCTTAGCTTCATATTGTAAAAGGTAAAGACAAGTTTCTATAATTTTTTATACTTAAGTTTATTCCTTGTCTTTGCATGAATATTGCTAAACTTGTATTAACCCCTACAAATCCAAGGATTTCAAGAGGAAAAAAAAGTGGGTCCTATAACTAAAAAAAGAAAACATAGGTCCTATAGGAAAAAATAAAAAATAAAAAAATATGGATGACTAGTGCATATATAGTAACAAACAGTGTATCAATGATGTGACATTATGAATAGTAAAATCCACAAGTTATGTATATATAAAATAGATGTGCTCCAATTCCTTTAACAATTTGAAGTTGAAGTTGTTTGGCTCAAATTTTTTATCACAATGTTTTGAAGTTTAAGAGCACACAAACCATATATCATCCATCATTCAACTATTTAAACAAATAATACAAAAATTTAATCAATTTTAGACTATAAATAAAAATAATCATTCTAATGGAGTCACATATTATACTATGTATACTTGTAGATAAAAAATAAATGATATCTTATTGGGATCCATTTGAGACCATGCTCTCTATGCTTGTGGCATTCCATAGTTCTCTCTCTTTTCTCAAAAAAGCATTAACTATATAACATCATATTAAATTTAATGTAAATATATAATAGTATATTCCAAATATTCATTATACCAAAAATTAACTAACCTGATTTAGTACTCTAATTGTAACATCTATATTTCTTTCTAATTTGATGATCGTACTTTGGGTTACATCAAATGTTTCTTTATAAATTGAATGACGATGCTCAACTCCAAATTGAAACTAAGGATTAAAAAAATAATCTAGGAAAAAAAAAAAGAAATAGACTTACTTAGTTAATACACAAACATTTCTTCTTTTGTGACAATATAAAATATATATATATATAGACTTACTTGCAGAATGTAAATCAATATGTAGAAATTTTCACCTTTTATCTATCATATCATTATAAGTTAAGTAATAACAACAGTTTTGTTATATAGATAGTTTTGCTCTATCTATAGTTTCATAGATAAAACTCATAGTTAGTTTTTCACTTTGTTGTATAAGTTGAGTGATAACTTTGACCCAACAGTCATTATCAAAAAAATTTCTTGCATCATGTGCTAGTTCAGAGTTGTCCTTACCAAATTTAGACTTCTTAAACTTTTTAGAGGTGAACATGTTTTTCAAAGCTTGCTTTTGTTTCACAAGAGATTATAATTGCAAGAATTGTGTAGCAAAGCAAGTAATGGCTAGACGAATAATGTCTCTGCCTTTGGTGCATTCTTTCATCAAATTCACAGTCCAAATTTTATTGTATATAAAGGATGTTATTATCTTTGCATCCTCTAACACCTATTGTACATTGCTTTTTTTTTTCCAATGTCTTCTAAGCACAGATCTAGATAATGAGTTGCATAAGTGACTAATAGAGATGTGGTCTTTTTTCCATCCATTTTTTTCCAATTCCCTTTAAAACCCTCTCATTATTTATAACTACTTAAACTACATATTTTTCTTTAACTTCTTCTATCACTTGATCAAGTAACTGAAGATAGTAATCATTATTTCTGCTAATAATAAAAGAAACATAAATTGATTTTAGAAAAATAGTTCCCTTACTATAATAAACAAAAAAATTTATTATATGCATGTGATTAATATTATTAGTCTAACCATCACACATTATTGTAACACCTATTCCCTTCTATGCATTTTTCAACCCATTTATTCATTCTATCATGGATTGGTATTTAGTTTTCCAATATACATTTGAAATCTCATAAGGAGAGAGAATTTAATTCCTGTTGTACCTATCTCAACAGTTGCAGTAATTAAATTATACAACCAAAGAGAATTAGATAAATTCATTGGAAGAAGCTCTTATATAATAAAGTTTAATACTACTTCTCCTAGTTTCTTCCTCGATATTTTCATCAAACCACTAGAAATTCTTGGCTATTTATTTTTAGTCTTCACAAGATCAACATTTATAGACCTTAAATTAAAGACAATATCTTCTGATCATCTTGCCCTTACATAAGAGCTTCCACCCTCTTCATACACATTTTGCCCTCCTCTAGTTTGTTGTCTAAATTATTGCTTATCTTCCCATTCACGATGTGATTTGACACTTTCTTGGGTCGCATGTCTCATTTGCATTCCCTTATCAACAAATGCTTCATTTCATCATCTTCATCGCCTTTCAACCTTGCTTTAAATTCTTCTTCTTCTTCTTTTGAATCATTTGTTTTATTATCTAAAAGAAGTTTTATCATACATTCCTGAATAGTAGTTGTAGCTCTAAGACGACCAGCTTCTTGTCCTTTAAAATGTGCAATATGTTACTTTAATTGAGTAATTCCACTCTTTACTACTTTCCCATAGGATTTGCAAATTATGTTGTTTTGATTTCTAGTTACAGATGTTCCAAAATGTCACCCAATATTATCACTAGGAGCACCTTCCAATCTTTCTGTTGAAAATTTCTCTTTTGGCAATATTATTTATATTTTATAGTACCTATTGATCAAATGAAGTTAGTAATATAATATAATATAACAAAATTAAAAGCACAATTAAATAACTAAAAAATTAATCAATTAAACAAAATAACAATAAAAATTTAAAGTTCACTAATAATAATCATCGTTTCACCACCAGCATCAATGACTCTTTTTCTCTTCAATTTTCTCTTATTGTTTTTTAGATTTTTAAAACATGATTTTTTTTATAGATTTTTTTAAAAAAGAAAAAGTATTTATATTTTCAATTTTTTAAAGAGAGTAGAAATTTTTAGATAAGAAATTTCTTAAATATACAAAATGACTGATTTATTATGTTAAAAAGGAAATTTGTTATTTTTTAGATTTTATCAAAGAACAAAACAAATTAGATATAGGCTATTGAAACCCATATATTTATTCAAAAATATTAATTAAATACCACACAACTAATATTGTTACTTAGGAAGGCTCAAAACCTTATATTACCCATCAAATCACATCTAAATATTTGTAGAGCTTCAATATCTCATATGTCAAACTCTTAAAAAAAATAAAAATAAAGAATTGAAAAAGCAAAATAAAAATAAAAATTAAATAAGTTAATATATATCATAAACTAGCATTAAATTTGAGCATAATGTTATTGGTAATTGCAAAGATTTTATACTTGATTCACGAGACTAATAAAGAGAGAAGGGGCCAAAGTTAGGAGGCAACCTAAAGAGTGGGAGTGATGGCCTTGTACTATAGAAGATTTGTTGAAGAAAGAATAAAAAATAAAATAAAACTCTATATAAAAAAGGGTATATATAAGAAAGAAAGAAAGAAGACACTCCATTTGGTAAAGAATTCAAGTTTTATTAGCAATAGATCAAATTGTGAGATAGAATACATTTAATTTTGTATCAAATAAAAAATTTTGTTTATATAATTGTGTATAATGTTTGTTATATTTTTATAATTATTATTTTTATTATTTAGTAATATTTATTTTTAAATTAAAATTGATATGAATATATAATTTTTTTATTTATAAAATTATTTATTTTTAATTTCACATAACAAACTGAATCGAATATAAAAAGAAAACGTGAACCGTATGAGTGAGATCGGAGGGTGTAGGTTGTTGAAGGAAGTCGCAGGAGAGGAAAATCTGAGGGAATCTGTGTGGGTCCCAAGGTCGGGGTGATGGACACGTGGAGTTGATGGCCATAGGAAAACAACTCGTCGGGGAGCAAGTTGCATGGGGGTGGTGTTGTGTCTCCACAAACCGAATGATGTGGTACACACGAGTCCCGTTAGATGGTTAGTGTGGAGCTTCTTTACTGCTTCCTTCATCTTTGAAAACCTATGATTGATAATCATAACCCACTGCACTACAATTGCTTTCTCCCTCCCTTCCTTTTTCCCCCTATTAATTTGTTTATGTGTTATTTTCTCTCAAATAATAACATTTTGTTTTATTTCTACCACTTTGTTAGACTAAATGAACTCTAAAAAATTAAAAAAATAACTTTGTTAAAAGAAAAAAAGTAACATATAGACAACTCCTATCATTAATTAAGTGTTATAAGTTTTCAAGTAAATTATTTTATTAACTGATTATAATTTTATTTAGCATAAAAGACTATTTTAATTAAAAAATTAAAAAAACTATATTATTGATAGGAGTAATTTTTAGAGAATTACATTACGAGAAGAGTATTTTTTTAATAGCTAAATCATTATTTTATTCTTTATCTTTTTTTTTGTGTTAAACTATAATATATGTTTTAATATAAGGGGAAAAAACTACAATAACCTCTCTAATTTTTATCATTTACATGTGACTCTCCCAATTTTGAAAACTGAAAATAACCTTTATCATTTATCACCTTTCAAGATGTAATGCCTTTTAGCCATTTTCTCATTATGGTATAACAAAATTTTCAACTCAAGCTATGATATATATTGTTTGGTTAAAATTATCTTTTTAGCCCCAATAATTTTATCAAAATTTTAATCTAATTTATAATATTAAGGTAACAAATATTGCATTTGAGAAACAGAAACATTAAAGAATTTTAATTAAAATAAAAGCCAATTCCAAGAGGGTCAATTTTCTATTGAACAGTTCAAAATATTAGCAAATAGAAATTATTACTTATATTTCATTTTGATTTTTAGTTTGCATAAAAATATCTATAAAATATATAAACTACAAATTAAAAAACTATCAAAACTAATATAAATATAAAAGAGTAAAAAACCAATAATCATAAACAAATTTCAATATATATATATATATATACGCGAAACCATTCTTTCCAAACCATAAAATATATATATTATTAAAAAGATCTGAAGGCATTTGTAGCGTGGCGTGGCTCCCTCCTTCCAACTCCCCTGATTCTCATTGCTTAATGTCTAACTCTAAAAGTGGCAACCAGAAAAAAACAGATCAAGAAGTACATACCATTGGGGGTCGGCGCTAACTTGTCTCTTCAAATTCAAGCAAGAAGTTGATACTACTAGCTCTACTTCAGGACTTCAAATTCATATTTTAGACCACCACGCTTCAACTTTCAAGTATGGTTTCAAACTTCAAAACTTCAAATTTATCAAAACGAAGCTCTCTCTATTGGTTGTTGTTGTTGTTGTTGTTTGCTGGCTTTTCTCTTTTGTTGTTTGGGAAAGGAAAGCTAGGGTCCGCAACTCTATTTTGCTAAGGTCTATGTTTTTGGCTTTATATAATATGTCACAAAAAAACCACAGCATCGTTTCGTTGTGGCCACAACACCATTATATTGCAACCCATTAGCGTGATCTTCGAGTTCTCTACAATTGCAAGCTAATGTAGATGCAGGTTGGGCCACATCTGTAATATTGCAACCACATTTTGCAATTTAGGCTACAATTTGAAACACTAATATAGAAAAGTTGCTAGAAACCCTATATTAAAAAAACAACAAAAGCTAGCCATTTGAATTCCTTAAACTCTTAGCACAAAAAAAAGAAACATATAGTTGTAATATCGCCATTCTACATGTTTTCACCAACATATGGAAACCCATCTTCATCCTACTCTAAAGTTCCTTACATGTTATAAACTGGCAAGGCTATTACCCCCTTTCTCCATTACTCCAAAAAGATGAAGGATGAAATGTATCACCTTCCCATCCTCTCAACTTTATGAGTAGCCTACATAAGGCATCTTTGCATGAGCAAACACCCATGCGAGGCATCAATGCATAAGTAAAAAGGGGTTTCGACGAACTCTAACAGCCCCCGTGTCATCTTCCCTTGAAAACTTAGAATCTTGTTCATAAAACATCAAGGCTAGAAGTCAGAACATCCTGAAAATGGCAAAATAGGCAGTCTCCAACAATTTATATAGCCATTTTCCTCTCAAAAAATAGGACGTCATAGAAAACTGTTAACGTCCCCAAGTAATAAAAAGTGACACTATGAAAAGTGCATAAGGTGAAACTTAGTAGTCTTTGACTAATTAAAGTAGATGACTCAAATAGTCTCTGATTAGGGCATATCGCCATGAAACATATGCAAAATAAATGGTAGGTATTAGTTACTTACATTAATACTAACCAGAAGGCTTGCAGGTTGCGAAACCTCAAGACATAAGAAAGGCATGCAAAACCCCACAAACATCATGCCACCATTGCATCCCCATATATGTGACACTACATACAACTTTCTTCACAATTTTAATTTAGTTTTAGTCAAATTGAATAGTCAAAAATTCAAACCCACATAAAAAATGATGCTTTTACTATCTAACAAATATTCCTTTTGACCTTTTGACTTTACATACAAAACAAGTTGAAAAAGTTTTCCAAATTGATTTATACTTGGACATTTTTTTTTCTTTTGTTTTAGACATTTTGAAGGACCATTTCAAAGTTTTATACTTAGCTAGTTCAAAATACCGTTAATTCATTCTCATTGAGAAAATAATCTTATAATTTATATCATATATTAATCATCTCAAATGATTTTTTTTCTTGGAAAATACTTCAAAAACTATGTTAATATTCAAATTTGTTAGAGGCCAATAGATTGTTAAAAGTGACTAGTCCACTAGTGCAACACAAAAGCACCAATGTTGTCTTTGGGTAAACACTAGTCAACTAGTCTAGGTCCAAGACACCACTCAATTTGGAACTAGCTCCCAATTAGTCAACTAGTTAGATGCAAAGACAATTTGAAAGTATTATGAGACAAAGCAATTGATTGATGGCATGTGATAGTCCATGGTCGGAACATGAATATCAAAAACTTGAGATTTTATTTGATATGATGCTGGTCGAAACATAAATATCATAAACTTGAGATTGTATTTGATATGATGCTTGTTGGATTGAATGGTCAAGAGATTTCAGTTAATTGGTTCTTGGGGTGAGTGAAAACCTATAAAGCACAACCAATCAATTAAATTTGAAAATTGAATTTTGAATTTGTGAAAATACATTATAGTTCAAAATCAACTCTATAAAAGATTAATTCTAAACACATAAATTAGATGATAAAAAATATGAACAAACCTTCTATTATCCCATATTCTCTCTTTGACCTTTTACAATTCTCTTGAAAGAGAAAGATCCTCTATTTATTGAGTGTATTACAATTCTCTTGAATGAGAGGCATTCTCTATTTGTTGAGTATACTATATATCTCTTTAGAGTGTTTTAGATAACTCAAAAGCATAGTTGTCTAGACACTATAACAGAATATTGGGGGGCAAATTTTGTTTTGAAAATAGTATGATACGCACATATTTCAAAGCCTTTGATCTAGTTTTCTTTTCTAATTTGATAATTATATTACAGCTCCACATTCTTAACAATTTTAAAGCAAGATTTTCCCGGGGCTTTGATGATTTTTCACAAAAATATGCCACATAAGTTTATATGTTATTTTAATCTGTTCTGTGAATATGTTGTTCAACAAAATACATTGTGATTTTTTAATTTTTCTGAATTAAATGTGTGATTTGAGTATTGTTGATAGATGGAGCAAATCAACAAGAGAACCCAGCCATTAAACAAGGAAACTGGAAAAGTGAATCAACAGTTGGCAAAATAGAGACTGTTGCTCTGTTTTTGGTGAATCGTTGATTTGGAGTGAATCCAATCTTTGCAAACAAGACGCAAAGGGTTGTCGCAATTTAACCCAAAAAAATCAAAATTGCCATTTGCGCCAATTGCAACAGTGAAGGCACTGTTTTAAAATTATGAAGCCAACAGCGCCGTTTGTCTTTTTCTGGAAAATAATGATGGCATATTATATATTTATATAAATATATATGATTCGCCGTGGCTCTGATTTGGAATTGGTTCAGTAGAAATTACAATCTTGCAGTTGAGAAGGGATTAGTTTATTTTGCATATCATAATAATACTTATTTGATAGAAAGTGGAAAATCGTCTCGCACAGATTCATGAAGGAATTTGTCATTTGTTAATGGGATGCATGTTTCTAAATATGACATATTTAAGAAGCAATAGTGTATGCGATTTAATTTGCGGTTATATACTCTGGTGAACAAAAAGTGAATGTTTTTGTCATATTTGAATTGCCGTAAAGATATGTCTCTGTTGGTGATTCCAATTAGAAGAGTGCGGATTGTGTTGATACTTGCATTCTCGCATGGTTTGAAAATTGATTTGTCTTGATTTTGGTAATTTAAGGATTCAAGTGCCCCCATAGATATTGAAGAACTTTTAGACGATAAACATTATTAAATGTTTTACTACCCAGAAGAAAATTATAGTTTTGAAATTTCAAAGTTTCAATGAATTTATCGGTTTATACTTTAAATTATTATATGAAAGTGCAAGTTGGATGATTCAAGGTACATGATTATTTCTTTAATCTAATTTACTTACTATGATACTTTGTATCTACAAATTCAAAATTTATTTGTGAAAATATTACATGTTTATGAAAGATAGAGGGGGGAAAAAATCTTTGAGGAGTAATCTTGGAGGAGATAAAGTGGAAACTATCAACGGTCAAGAAAGTTTTCTGTGAATAGGTTCATATTCTTATCTATGTTTATCTTTAAAATGTTGATAATCATATATCCATATTTGTGTGTTAGCTTATCTAATTTATTTATAAAAAATTAGATATGTTTTATATAAATTTAAATAATGGTATATATGTTATTGATAATTATTATAAAAAATTATAATTAATAATTAAGAATCGTTGATAATTATTCTATAAAATTCTAAATTTAACTAGAAAGGTTTGATGATTATCTTGTAAGATTTTAATTTTAATTATAATTGTTATATATACAATAATTAATAATTGTTCTACAAAATTCTAATTTTAATTAGGTTGGTAGATAAGATGTTGTAAGTTCTAATTTAATTAAAATAAATAATTATTATCTTGTAAAACTCTACTTTTTAAGTTAGAATTAACATGGTTCCTATGGAATTAAAGGTTCAAATTTTATGTTGTGGGCCACGTATGAAAAAGGAGGAGAGAACAAGGAAAATAGTGGGCCCCACAGCAGTAAAAGAAAAAAAGTACAAGTGAGTGGTATATTGATGAAACATGCATGAATAGTGAAAAATGAACAATAAGAAAGGCGTGGCTCCCACAATAGCGGAAGGAAAACAATAATTGTTGGAAATAGGTCTAATGAAAAAGAATAGAAAGGAGCGTGAAGGAATTTTATAACCTATCATCATATTTGGTATGATATAAAAAAGAATATAATTTTATTTATTTTTTATATTTGATTAAATAAAAATAATATAATAATAAAAAAATTAATTAAATGACCACAATACTTCTAATATAAAAAATAATTATTTTTAATTAATTAATAATATAATTTTTAATTTAAAAATAATTTTTTAATGGCCAATAATTTAAAAAATAAAAATATTTATTTTTAAATGATCAATATTCATTATTAATATAAAAAAAAGGTCAACTACCAACTCATTTCTTTGAACAATGATGCTTTCCTTCTAACTTTTGAAGGATTTCACATTCCTTCATCTGAAGGAATTTGGACAGCACAATGGAATCCTCCATTGGTAAACTCTTGCAACCAAACGACGGAATGTTGTTTGGATTCCATTCCCTAATGCCTTTTTCCAACAACCAAATGGGCCATGAGTGAACAATGCGCTAATAACATTATAAATAGTGTATAAACATTGCAAATAAATAGTACAAGAGCCGCGAGTTTTTATATATAAAACATTGTTATATATGCATTGACAAGATAGTAAAGTGAGATGTTAGTAATATATGCTTAGGATTTATGATTGTACAATTGCAAACTAGTTACAAAAATATTCATATATAGTGGTGAAAACTATTTAATAGTAAACTAGATGAATAATTCTTGTCTAATTTATTTTATGGATAACTAAGCATATGATAAGATGATAGATTAGGTGCAAATTTATCTACTAATTTCTATACTTAGATATCATGTATGGCAATTTTTGCTTGGTATGAATCTACACAGGAAATACTTATTATTACAAATAGAAAAGAAAATTTTGTGAGATAGATTTGTATCCTATATTTAAAATAGAAAACATAATAAGGGTTCATCCTTTGAAGTTATTAAAGGTAATTAAATAATCATAACTTGGTTTAAAGAGATAAAAGACCTTTTATGGGTGATTCACACATATATCATTAATGCCATTAAATTTTTGTAGTGCATACATGTTTTAAGTTGTGCTAAAAGTATATTTGTTTCATACTTTATGACCTACAAGGCAAAGAAAAGTACCGGTTATTGAAAGTGAAGGATAATCCAAGGATATATTGAAAAGAATATAAATTTAGGGTTGAAAATTTTAAATTCTTTCATATTGCATTGGATGGATAAATTGTAACTAGTTGGATAACTAATGTAATTCATTCCATCATAGAATATGAGTTAATAAATTGTAAAACATTGGACAAAGAGGAATATAGTTGAAGAATAAGAAAAATGTTATGGCTATAACCAAAGCCCACCATTTTTTTACATTGTGTCTGTGAAGTATCTAGTGAATTGTGAATTTCAACAAACATATAAACATAATAGCTTTAAATACGTGTTATTGATTTGTGATAGTATAATCACAAAGGCAACATCCAAGACCAAGATATAACTTGTTAGATGTCCTTTTGAAGGAACCCACAAAAGAAAGTTGTGAGAAAATTTTGAAAGGTATAGGATAAAAACCCATAACATAGAGTCATTAGTAATAAAAAACTAAGCACTAAGGAATTATGAATTAATTCAAAAATAGTGCATAAATAAGGATAAGAGGGTGAATTTAATCCTCTTTATGAAGTCAAGGCAAACCTACAAGGTTCTTGAGGAATCCTTCACCTATGTTAACGTCCAAGAGTGAAGTTGCTCTTCTCAGAAGTGAAAATTAAATTCCTAGAAATGTTTATTAAATCTAGGAGTAGCACATGGCCATAGTCGTTCTAGTTTTTTTTGTGAGCTTTGTTAAATGTATTTAGGACATGTGTGTGATAGTTTTGATTTTGATTAAAGAGTAGTGGTTTAACATTTAAAAATCATCTACTTGTTAAAACTTTGAATCATTCACACTAGGAAAAAGTTTAAGTCATAAGATACTTCTCATGATGCATGGTTCTATCAGAAGATAAATTACTTAGTTTTTAAACTAAGTGGGCCATTGTTGGCAAATAATTTTAAAACTATGTTAAAATTCAAATCTGTTGGAGACCAATTGACTGGTCAAGAGTGACCAATCAACTAGTGCAACACAGAAGCACCATTGTTGTCTCTAAATAACACTAGTCTATTGGGAGCTAGCTACCAGTCAATTGGTCAGATGCAAAGACATTTTGGAAGTACTCTGGGACAGACCTATCGACTGATAGCTCGCAACAATAGATTAGTTGAAACATGAACATAAAAAACTTGAGATTTTATCTTATATGATGCTTGTTGGATTTAGTGGTCATGAGATTTCATCAGATAATAGTTAAATGACTGTTGGGGTGAGTGAAAATCTAAAAAGAAACAACCAATTAATTAAGTTTGAAAATTGAATTTCAAGTTTGTGAAAAGGCATGATAATTCAAAATCAGCTTTATAAAAGATTGAGTCTAAGCATATAAATTAGATGATGAAAAATATGAACAAGCCTTCTATTCTCCCATATCCTCTTACCTTATGCAATTCTCTTGAAAGAGGGGGATCTACCATTTGTTGAGTATATCTTTCTAAGATAGGTTGAATAACTCTTAATGGCAAATTTGTCTAAACCTTACAGCATTATAAAAGGAGCAAATCTCTCTTTAAGGATAGTGAGATATGCACATATTTCAAATCCTTCAATCTAATTTTTTGTTTTGATTTTATGACTCAATTGCAGCCCCAAATTCTTAATATTTTTTTGTGCGGTGAATTTTTTTATATAAGGTATGAAATTGATTTAAAATTATAACTTTTTAATCAAATTTGCTTCACGAAACTTTATATATGTTTCTCGAATATCTTGCATTTGGAGTGCATGAAATTGTCCCATGTAACAAAGTTCAACAGGACCAACATTTATTAATCAGCTTATTAAAATAGAAATAAAGGTACTTTTCTGAGTGAAATATACATAAAATAAAATAATACTTTGTAATATGAGAAATCGAACTTGACTTTTACTTTAATTAAGGTCAAATAAAGATGACAAATATATAGTGATATATATTGTTGTTGAAAAAGTTGACGGTGACTTTTGCGACGTGGCCTTTGCAGTCTTGGCATCATGCGTGTGTCACGTGTTATTGAAAAAGCGCTCAGTCCAATCTTAGGAAATAGATCATTTTAATTTTTATTTAAAATTAATAGTATTAATTTTTTTAAAAAAATAAATATAAAATATGTAAAATATATTATTTACGCGAATTTCACATATTGAAATAAAACCCACCACTCAAGTGGATTTTACACATTCTATATCTAATTGTCTTCATAATTAATCATGTAAATTTTCAATAAAAAAGAAAAGAAAAGAAAAGAATCAAATTAAAATTTTTTATGATCAAAATTTAACATCAACTCGAGATCGCCAAGTTCAATGTGAAAAGCGATTAGGGATTGCTTAATTAGAATGTTATCTTTGAATATTCCCGAAGGTGCATTTGAATGTCAAAAGTCTTTCATTCATAAACGACAATGTCAAAAGCCTATCTTTTGAGTCTTCAATCTAGCCGGCACGATCCTCTCGATTTCGCTGGCCACTTGCTTTTTTGTCTTCTTATTCAAAGTCTTATATATATATATATATATATATATATAGAGAGAGAGAGAGAGAGAGAGAGAGAGAGAGAGAGTAATGGCATCTAAGTCTATAGAATAAATTTACTTGGTAAATTAATAATTATTAAGCTCTTATTATTTTAATATGTAGGATGGTGTCTATAATCTGAGTAAAATAATGTCTAATTTATTAAAAAAATTAAGGTCTAGAAATAGGTTGGTAATAGTGCTATTGCAGTTATATCGGATGTATCATTAATTTCTAAGTCTATTTAACAATATCATTTATGCTTTGTACTCTTAATATTAAGTTTAAATAACTTTCTTCCTTTTCTAAGTATTCTAAATTATTATCTTTATTTATTGTTGTTTTGTTTTTATTTACATATTGAGTTATCATTATTATTAGGATATTTAATTCTAAAATAACATCTTTTTTTTAACCTATGATGAATAAAATTAATTATTCTCCATAGGTATTCTATAGATGCTAGATCTACAAGCTTAACACTTTATTATAATAAGAGGAGTCAACTTTGGGCTTAACATACTAGGCGTCCCGAACCTCTGCCCTTCTTTTGTCTACCCCATGTGTGCCCTTCTTGTAAAATGACATAGTTTTTGTGTTAAAAATGTTATAATCTAAGCCGTTTGCTTGATCAATTGTAATGGATGGCTCACTAAATAAAATGACATAGTTTTAGTGTTCAAATCTTGGTCATTTAATCTGAAGCATAATCCTAACTGTTCGTTCCTGTTTAACTTAGATTTCCTCTTCCTCCACAAATCAGATCATGTTTTTTTGGAAAGGAAGAACAAAGTCAGCAGGGGAAAATGCTCTATGGTCTGTGAAGCATATCAAGCATCATTGTAAAGGCATTTTTGATGTTTATTGGTGGGGAAAAGATAGAAAATAGCTATAATGTGATTAAAAATGTATCATTTAGAATTTTGTATGAATTGTTTTGAAAAGAACAAAAAAATAGGATGTGTTTTACGAAGGCTGGGAACTATTATATCAATGTTTAGAGTCTATAGTGCATTTTTATTTTATATTTTTGTTCTACAGATGTATTTTGGTCTATTTATATTCCTATTATAAATTTTTTTCAATATCTGTGAAGATATAATAATAGTTTCACCTTGTATTTCAAAGGTTTTAAATTTTTTTATCAGATAAAAATAATTTCTTTTTGTTTCAGATATATTTGCAATATTTGATTTGTAAAGTTTACTTTTTTTTTACTCTTTGTAATTTTTTGGCAATTAGTTTTTGTTGATTAAGTGGTATTTACTTCTTCTCTTTTTAGATTTAACTTTGATGGATATCAATTTAACTCCTCAACTGGGCATTGAGTTTGAAAATTTAGAGGAAGCATGGCAATTTTGGAATGGTTATGGTAGTAGAATTGGATTCGGCATCAGAAAGCATAAGTTCACCAAGAGTAAAAAAGATGGCTCAATTATTTGTTATAAATATGTGTGTTGCAAGGAAGGAGTGTGAAGGCCTGACAAAAGAGATTATAAAACCAAAAACCCTCAATTAGAGACTAGAACAGGGTGCAAAGCAAAGATGACAGTTAAATGGGTAAATGGGAAGTATAGAATCAGTGACTTTGTTGATGAGCATAATCATCCTTTGCATCCTCAAGAGTCAGTGCATCTTCTAGCATCCCAACGTAGACTAACAGAAGTTCAAGCCTATGAATTAGAGGTGGCGCATGATGTTGGGCTACAACCAAAAGCATCATTTGATCTAATGAGCAGACATGTAGGAGGAAGGGCTAATTTGGGGTTTACTAGAGAGGATGCAAGAAAACATTTAAGTTCTCGGCAACAAGAAATGGCATATGGAGAAGTTGGGTGTCTATTACAATATTTCCAATAACAATTGACAAATAATCCATCTTTCTATCATGCATATCAGATAGATCAAGATGAGCAAATAACAAATGTGT
This sequence comes from Erythrophleum ivorense, assembly GCA_026724425.1. Taxonomy (NCBI): domain Eukaryota; kingdom Viridiplantae; phylum Streptophyta; class Magnoliopsida; order Fabales; family Fabaceae; genus Erythrophleum; species Erythrophleum ivorense. Next base: position 89,778 of record JAIUCV010000370.1, on the reverse strand, counting down.
TTTAGGTCGATGCAAAGATGTTGATTGATTATTTTTATTTTGGAGATGTGGTTTCATTAGATACAACGTACTATACCAATTGTGATCATAGACCCCTCGCTATTTTTTCTGATTTCAACCATCATAGAGGAGCAATAATATTTGGTGCTGCATTGTTATATGATGAGACTATAAAGTCCTTTAAGTGGCTCTTTGAAACGTTTATGCAGGCACACAAACAAAAGTTACCACAAACTATTTTCACGGATCAAAATCAAGCGATAGCAAGAGCACTACAAGAAGTAATGCCAAATGTGAAACATGGACTATGCACATGAAATATTAATCAAAATGGCTTAAAGCATCTTGGTAATTTAATGAAAGATGAATCACATTTTTTGACAGAGTTTAATAAATGCATGTATGGCTACCAAGATGAAAATGAGTTTGAGGACGCATGGCAAAAATTATTATCATATTACAATGTTGAAGACAACTCTTGGTTGTCTTCTATATACAAGTTAAAGGAGAAATGAGCTACTTGCTACATGAAACATTTTTTCACTCATGGCATGTAGAGCACCCAACTCAGTGAAAGTGTCAACGCATCACTAAAATGTTGCATGCAACCCAACCTTGATATCAATGAATTCTTCAAGATGTTTGAAAAGGTGATAGAAGATAAACAATATAATGAGTTGAAACTTGACTTTGAAATGTGTGAGAAACTACCAAGAATGGTTATCCAAAGTTCACCTGTGTTAAGACAAGTCTCTCAAGTTTATACTCCCATTGTATTTGATTTATTTCAACGTGAATAGGACTTAAGATGTGCTTGTCCTATAAAAGAGAAAGATGAGACAAAACCTGTATATGAATATGTGCTTGGAATAGTTGGTGAAAGAGGAGAATGGAAAGTTAATTATGATACCATTGATAGGTCCATCAATTGTAGTTGTAGGAAGTTTGAGAAATGTGAAATATTTTCTTGCCATATATTGAGGATATATACACATCTGGACATTTTTTAAATGCCTGAAAAGTATATAATGAAGAGGTGGACAAGGGAAGCAAGATGTGGGATTATACATGATATTCAAGGGAACGAGATTCAAGCAAATCCTAAGATAGAAAGTTTAATATGTTATAAACAATTATGTCCTATACTTGTAAGACTCGTTGCTGACGCATCAAAAAGTGTAGAGGCTTTTGCCATTGTACATCAAGAAGTGTTGGACCTTAACAGGAAAGTTAATGAGATTCTTTCCACATGTGTTCCTCCTGAGTGGGAACCCTCCAACAACCCCCCAATAGAGTGTGTTGAAGGTGAAACTTCCACCAACCCTCCTAAAGGTTTCAAGAAGAAAGAGGGGAAAAAAAGAAAAAAGCAACTAAAGAGTTAGGTTGATGAGTTAAAACAAAAGAAAAGAAATGTGAAGTCTTCATAAGAAAATGAAGAAATATCAAAAAAATCTAGTAAGAAAAGGAGGAAAGGGAAATCTTCCCAAGCACCTGAAGAAATGGTATATTTTTTACTATTTTCTGTTGTCACATAATAATGTTTAATACTAATTATTTTTGTATTGTAGGTAACTCAAAGGTCTGAAGAAATATCAAACTTAGGATCTCCAACACATCAGCAGTTTAGTAAGAAAAAGAGGAAAGGAAAATCTTCAAAAAAATCTTCTTAAATACTTGAAGCAACGGTAGATTTTTAATTATCTTGCCTTGTCATATAATAATAGTTAATACTCATTGTTTTATATTATAGGTAACTCAAGTGCCACAAGTATTATCCAATTCAGCATCGCTATTATCATCTCAAATTAAAGCAATGGTATATTTTTAATTACATTGTTTTGTCATATAATAATAGTCAATGCTAATTATTTTACATTGTAGGTAACTCAAATGCCACAAGTTATATCCAACTCAGCATCGCCTCTACCATTTCAATCTGAAGCAATGTATCTATGCCCTAATATAAATAGAAGTCAAATGAGTTATATTTCAATGTTGATGGTAACTTGATAGCAGCATGATGGACTTTTATATCATGCCAGGCTTTAATATTATTTCAATATTTGCATTAACTATATTTTGCCCATAATGTAGGCATAATTTGACAGCAACCTAGAATCACTATAAGCAATACACTTCAGTCAAGCAATGACTAATGATATTGAGAAAAGAACAGCAAAATTTTTATTAAAATGCAATATCATTATGCGTACAACAGAACAAGTTACAATACATTTCTTTTATTTCAATAACTTCACTAATCATTACAATTATAAATCAATATTTCATTACAACATCAATCTATTGACAGTCTTTTCCTATCACAAATAAGTGCATCATTCAACTTGCAAAGTGAGCATCTTGTCCCTGAAAGATCATTATAGCTGCACCAGATTGCTACAGTATCTTGTCTTACTAGGCAGTGCACCAACAATTTGCAAAGTGATGAATTTCTTCAATCTTAGTGTAGCATCAAGAGCAATGGATAGTTTCTTATTTTGTTCCATGATAGCTTTTTGTTCAGCACCATCACAGTTTTTTGTTCAGCCTTGCTACAACAACAACAATAGATAGTTTGCTATTCAATATCATGACAGTTTTTTGTTCAGCAGTGCACCATCAACAGCAACAGATGGCTTTCAGTTCAATACCATGACAATTTTTTGTCCAGCATCACCAAAAGCTTTGGTTCAATATCATGCTAGTTTCTTTATTGTTAATTTTATCCCTGCACCAACAATTTCAATATACATATTCAGTGAGCTTTAATTCAAAATCATACTAGTTTCTTTATTGTTAATTTTATCCTTACACCAACAATCTCAATCCATTTTAGTAAAGCAAAAAATTTCAGTTAGATCTGTGATTTTTTTTACAAGAGAGAAAACACACTGTATCAAACCAAAAAAAATGACAATATAAAATTTTTTAGCTGGCAACTTAAAACGGTAAATTATAGGCATTAACAAGAGGATTGAGATTTCATTGCCTTTTCTAGGAGGTGGCAATGAAGAATTTATACAATAAAACAACTAGAATTAAATAATGGAAGTTCCATTATCATGTTATGTTTGCCAAATCCTTTTAATATTCCTATTTCTTCTCATAAGAGAGAATAAAAGTTTTTAGATAATTTAATTCATTGTTATATGATAAACCAATTAATAGGCAACAAGTGGAGGAGGAGGAGAATGTTTATTAGAATATTTGTAACAATCAGAAAAAGAAAAGAAAAAAAAAGGAAGCTGAAAATTTTTGAAGTCCTAAAAATTTTCTAAGTCTGCTAGCTATAGTAAGAAATGGGCTAGCTATAGCGAATGTACCTGTTCACTATAGCGAGAAAGAGTCTAGCTATAGCAAAAGTGTCTTTTCGCTATAACAAAAATACTTTTAGCTATAGCAAGTGTGGGTATCCCATACAAAAACTAGGAAGCTGCTCACCGTAGTACGCGCCGTAGTGAAAGCAGGGGTCTGGGACTGATACGTACTGGCTGTAGCGAGGGTTATGCTTCGCTATAGCGAGGGTTAGTCTGAAAAAGTGTGAAAAAAGAGAATTTGACTTCTTAAAATGTCCAGATCCATTCTTTCTCCTTTAACTGACCTAAGTTTCGACCAAAAGAGAGAAAAAGGGCAGTGGAGAGAGAGAGACCTAGAGAAGGAAGGAGAACAAGCAAAAAGGTAAACAAGTTTAAGATTTTCATAACTTTTCTTCTTAGCATGTTGTTCTTCTCTCTTTGCCCTTTCTTTCTATGATTTTGGTTGTTAAGTTGGGCTTAGTTCAGAATAGAGAAAGTGGGAAACTACTTTTGAAGAAGGCTAGAACTCATGTCTCTTCACTTCTTCTTCTTTGCTTTCCTTTCTTGAGAGCTTGAGAGAGGAAGGAGAGTTAGTGGAATTCTAGAGAGAAAACCCCTAATTTCTTATACTTTGTAGGGTTTGCTCTGAAGAAACCCCTAACTTTGTGAATAATTGTTGATGTGAGAGTAATTCCATGCTCTTTGTTGTGTCTAGGCTCAAAAGAAGCAACTCCATCTAGTTGTGATTGTGAAACCAAGAAGAGAAAAGAGAAATTGAAAGAGAAGGCTTGTATTAGCCGATAAGATAGCTCTCCACTCTTTCTTGTTGAATTCTTGGATGTGTAAAAGTTATTGTATGTTTGTGTATATGCTTGTATTATGAGACATGGCATTTGATGTTGCCTTGATGCATTGGTACCAATATGCTTATGATATGGATTGTGAAAATTGTTCGGGTGAGGTAATGTCAAAAGTCCTTTGAAATGGGTGAGGTAGAGCCAAAAGTCCCTAAACCAAGGGTGAGGCCAATCCAAAAGTCCCAAAACTCGAGTGAGGCTAGAACAAAAGTCCCTAGAGCTTATTCTTGGCATTGATATGATATCATGGCATGAAAATCATATGTTGTATAATTGTGAATGATTTGCATGCTTGACTTGTTTATATGCCTTGATTGCTTCTTTGAATGAGTATGAGCTATTGAGATTCCATGAATCTCACCCCCTTCCCTCTCCCATCTTAACATGTTAGGTGGAGTTCAAGGAGAACTAAGTGCACACCAAGGAGCCAATGGAGCATGCTTAGGGAGTTGTGTAACTATTTTAGTTCTTTTGTTGTAAAGAGGTGCCAAAATGAATATGCACCTACTATTTTTAAGATATAAATATTTGAACAAGTGTAGAAATATGTATAAATGATGTATGAACTATGTAGAGAGCCAAAGCAATGAAAATATGGGATTTGCCCCTTTTGTGGATTATATGCAATAGTGTATTTTGGCTCGTAGCATAGTGAATTTGAAATGTATGATGATTTGGATCACTTGGACATTTCATATATGCTATTCTTATACTTTAAAACTTGCCCAAGAGGTGCTAGAACATGTGGGAGGCCATTTGAACCCATTTTGAACCATGTTGGGTACCAAAATCGCCAAATTTGTGAGCTCTATTAAAGTATGACCAAATGAGCTCTTCTTGCTATGAAATTTGGCATGCCTCTAGATCCTATTGAGAGCTTCTTGAAAAGCTAAAGTGGATAATATTTGGAGGTCTAAGGAATATTTGATGAATTGTTGAAGTTAGAGAATTTTCTAGTTTTGGTTATTGTACTGTGCAACTAGGTCCGAAAATGAATCTATGTCATTCATGGATCCAACGATGTCCGATTGTCATGAAATTTTATGGATATAAACTAGATATCCATAGTGACCTATAACAGCTAGAAGCACCTCAATCGGAGGTCTGTAGAGGAAGAATGAACTTTCTGAAGTTCTGTGTCAGTATCAGGGAAGCCATCCGACCTTCGTTACTGTTCTATCATTTTTTGAGATCCAAAGTCTACTGAAATGATCTGAACTTATTTTTTTCCTCTAGCTAAAATCTTTATCTTTCCAAATTGGTATAGTTTTCCCAGATTATATTTTTTTGGAATTAGTTATGGATTTTTGAAGTTCATGACAGCAAGCTGCACCAGTACCAAAGACAGCCGGACCTCTGTCTCTTTTTCGATGTCAAACATGATCCAAAAAATGAGATTGTGGTTGGGCGTTATTTTTAGTATGAATTTAACATCTAGAGATTTCTAGAGAGCTATGGTTTGCTTGATTTCCATTTTTCTAGAATCATTTATGATTTTCCAAAGTTAGAGCCAAAAATCTGACTTTTGGGCTCTTTTGAGAAATTGCATTTTCTTGGTTTTTGGCTTCATATCCGTGGTTTATGAGTTGTTTGATGCTATGTATGAGTTGTATAAATGGAGTTTGAGTAGAGAGTGTGAATGATGGGTTCACAGGACCCACAAAGCAAAATATGACTGGTTAAACCTAGACTTAAAGTAGTAAAATACCACGATTTTGGTCATTTTCATTGGAAATCATATGGAATCAAGCCTAGAGGGAGATTAGTTAGAGTTAAGTCATTATGGTGTTACAATATTTCTATACAATTATATTAGCATCAACTTTGTGGAACTTCTACCAGCCAAATCCTTTGAACCAAATCAGAACTAGCTTAGAACTTTCATGCTTCTTTGAAATTGAAGATTGCACTTTGTCTTTGAGGCATGAACTCAATGAAAGATATTTGCATAAGTTTTTCATATTATTTGCAAAAAGTAATAGTTTGTAATTGATTCCATGAATGAACTTTTATCAACTACATTGAAGGGACAGAGGCTAAAAATATACAAGTTATGGCTATCTTTAAAATTGCACAGACTATTGATTCAGAAAAATAGGAGCTTATCACTATTATAAGCATTATAAAATATGCAGAAGCTTATTTTTTGAAAAGAAGATTCCACTTTGAAAGTAAGACTTTCAAAAACTTTGATATAATAAAGAATTTAATTAACAACAATTCAGAAAGATCTATCCACGTACCAACTTAGATTTATAATTAATACTCAACATCTATTATATCATAATGTGAAGAGTTCAAATTTACTCATCCAGTAAATAAACCAACATTAACAATATTGTTTATTATAAGCTTGAAAATCTAGGAAAGCAGATCCACATACTCTCAGGCCATTGATTGCAATCTCTATTGCCATCATCAACATCCACAATGAACAGAACCTCTTTGCCATCTCCGTCGCCTCCATATGAAGTTGGAGTTCCCTTACTGAGCCCCCAATCTATTGAGCCATAGTCTAATGCGAGGTTGGAGAGGGGAAATTCAATTTCTATCACCATCATTAGCATCCATGGTGAACATAACCTCTTTGCCACCCTACATCTCCATCGCCACTGTGCATGCCATCTCTGTCGCCTCTGCACAAAGTCGGACTTCTCTTACCCAGCCCCCAATCTATCAAGCCACCATCTGATGCGAGGTTGGAAGAGAAATTAAGTTGAAGTTGAATGGATGGACACAATCATGCCTAAGAGCGAACGGTTGAGATTAAAACATTTTTAAAGTAGCATGTCATTTTAGGGAGGGGCAAACGTTGGGTAGAGAAAGGAGGGGTAGTTTGGACGCAACATATTAGAAACAAGAAGCTTTGAGCCAAGTACACATGTCCCCAAAAATCTCTGACAAGATATCAAGTCTTATTAATTTCTAAAGAATTTATAATAGATAAAAAATAATTAAAGAAAGAATTTAAAAAAACATAATGAACAATAACAAAAGTGATACTTTTCAACATTTAGTAAAAACCAAAGAAAAAATGGTTAAAAGAATAGTATGAATATTTTAAAAAGATAAAAGAGATTATTTATCTCTTCAAATGGTTCAATATGAACTCACAAAATAAAATAATATATAATCCTTTTATAGATCATGAACCATACATAAACATTATTACAAAATATTACAACCTGGAAAACAGTCAAAAGAAAAGAAATAGAAGCAATACACGCACCCTTAGAAGCAATAAAATCAAATATAGATGGAATAGAGCTAGAAGCCTCCCTATTCAAGACAATAACTTCAAAACTAAAAACACAAGCACTAAGACAAGATATTAAGGACATATAAGCTCAAAATAATTATTTGAATCAAGTATGAAATACCATAGCAAAACAATTAGATAGAGTAAAACATTAGATAAACATAAAACAAATAGATTCCAATTTATCAAAAGGAAAGTCATAACATTTAGATCCACAAAGACTCATATATAAATTTAATAATTTGACTTAAAGGAAAAAGTAAAGAGATAAACTTAGGAAAAAGTCCAATTATATTATTAAAAGAAATCACAAAGAAATTAGAACAAGTTCAAACATCCCAAGGATAAATAGATTAACCTAAGGAATTTGTGAAGAAGATGAGGAAGACTCTTTAGAGATAAATAAAATTAGGTTTCAAAACAAAAGATAACCTACCTTTTACCTCAAATTAGAAATTATTATAAAACGTCAACCTATCCTGATACTTAATTTTGAAGAGAAAAATATGTATTTTGAAAGTAGTTACTCAGGAGAATAAATAGTAGAATGGAATATTTATGGAGCTAGTAAATATAAAATACTACATACAATATAAAATATGGTAATGTGCATCATGGCATATAAGGTAAAACATAACATGGAAAAATAAATAGTAACAATGTTAGTAACAAGACTCATAGGAAAATTGATAGGATGGTGGGATAATTATTTAACAGAAGTACAAAGAGCACTCATAATAAATGTAGTAAAAAGAGAACAACAAGAAGGACAAGGAGTAGAAAGGGAAGATGCAATTTCTGTAATATCCAATTCTCTGAAAACGAGAGAAAATGTGAGAAACGTAACATACGATTTTTTCGTAAACGAATGAAAATTACTGGATACAAAAGCAAGTCCCCCTAAATGACTTATTTAAGGTCTCAAAAAATTTGAGAAGCATTCTAGACTCCTAAAAATGAGAATTCTAGGCTCAAATGGAAAGAAAAATAGAGTTAGAATGAAGAAACAATTTCTTACAAAAAACTTATAAAACGTAATGTCATTTTCGTAATTTTGAAAAAAATTTGGAATTCACATAGGAGAGCTTTTTAAATGAAAGTTTTGAGTTCCCCAGGATTCTCAGAGGCCCTAAAAATCATGGGAAGCCCCAAGACAGTTAAAACTCCTCCAGTGGACATTTTCTAACATTAGTGTACTCGAACTTTGACGGACTCGTTCGGGAAGATTTTAACTTCGATTTAAGTGATTCGAAAAGGATTTTACTAAATTGAGCATCTAAATTTTATAATGAAAAAGATCTTAAAAAAGAGTTAAAACGAAGTAGAAACAAAAATGCCAAAAACGAAGGGTAAAACAAAAAGTTTTGAAAAGTCATTCTTTCTCCACTTATATATATAGGGTGCCCTACTCTTCCATTCACTTAACCTCATATTTTTTTGACCCAAACTAGAGAAGAAACCCTAAGAGAGTGGTGCACCAAGGGAAGAAGAAGAGGAGGAGACATCAAGGCTTGAAGGTAAGGAATTTTGGTAGTTTTTCATGCTTTATTCTTTTCAAACCTTTTCTCCTTCATTCTTCTTTGTTTCCTATGATTATAATAAAGTTTATAAATCTATTTTAAGGGAGAAATTAATGGAAAAATTCGAATTTAAATAGAGGAGCTCAAAGAAGACAAGATTCAAGTGAGAAAACAAGGAAAAATAAGGTAATTTCTTCTTCCATGGTTGCTACCCCTTGCTTCCCTTCTTCCTATCTTTTACCCCACTCAAGAAGTCCTAGGAGGGCTTGGTTTTTAGGCAGAACTAAGGATGATTCTTAGGAAAAGGAGTGTAGAGATTAAGAATATGCAAAGAGAATTAACAAATAACCATGAAAATTCAAGATGCAAATTCTAGGGTTTCATATATTCCTTGCAAAATCTAATTTGATAATTTAATTCCCATGCCTAAATGAGAGTTTAAATGAGCTCCTAAGATTCCTAGAAGTCTCCCCATGTGCTTTCTCCATTAAAAAAACAAAGCAACATCTATGGAGAGTAAAATGCTTCCTAGGTTCAGCCAAAAGGGGTTTGCATACCTAGGGAGAGTTTTAAATTTTTCTAAACCCATTTTTGAGTCATATATGATGAGTGAAGATGAGTGGAGGCCTTGGAAAAAATTTAGAAAAGTGAGTTGGCCTTATATGTTCCATAATATGACCTAAAAAAGTAATATGTAGTTAGGCTCTTCATTTTAATAGTGTGATGACTCCAAGAGGCTTAAAAGGAGTCAATAATCATATATGAAAGAAAAGAATGGAGCTTAGAAATTATTTAATGGGTGTTGCTTCATTAGGTGCATTCTTGGAAACATAAAGGGGTCAATGAGCCAAGTTAGTGTCTAAGCAAGTTGTGTAGCCTTAAAATTAATTTCATGAACCTAATTGGCTTCTATAAATTGTGTCTAGGTCAAGAGAAATCATTCTCACACCTTTGTGTATGTGAGGCTGAAGAAGGGAGAGGAAATTCAAGAGAAAAAGTGTGTACTTGCTTCCAAGATAGCTCACTCCTCCTTCTCTCATCATGAATGTATGCTTGGCTTGTCTTTGAATGCGTGTATGTGTATTTTTAGCCATGAAAAGTATTCTAGTATGATTTCATTTGCCATGGTGCCATGATGATCCATTATGTTTTCAAATGATGTATATTATGTGTGCTTAGGTTTGCTTGAGTATAGTGAAACCAAGAACCCTTAGCCATGGTGAGGATGAGCCAAGAACCCTTAGAATTGAGACAAGGTAAAGAGTCTCCCAAAAGTGAGGTTGACTCCCAAAAGCAAGGTTGAGTCCAAGAATCTCTTAAAGAATGGGTGAGACAAGTCCAAAATCCACAAGTGAATAGGTGAGATTAATCCACTTACTTACCAAGCCTTTGTATGCTATGTATGACTTGCTCAAATGTTGAAAATGCCTCTTGAATGTTTGCATATGTTAATATGTCCATGCATGCATTTGTAAGATTAGTTTTGCATCTTTTGTAACACCCCAAGAATTAATTAAGGTATTAATAATATATTTGGACTAATTAAGAATAATTATCATGAAATAATTGGGCAAGATTTATGAATGAAAATTTGTAGAGGAATAAGTTCATAATATAGGTTTAAGATTTTATTTGGGTTAAAGCCTAATTGGGGCCCAGAATTTAATTTGAATAAATCATGGATAAAAATTTACAAAGGCCCAATAATTTTTGGGTGTAAGCCCAACTCTTTATCATGAGGCTTGGGCCAAGAGAAATTGCTTAACAATGGCCTAATTTGATTTAGTAGAATAGGGGCTTAAGGCCCAATATATGTGAGTTGGCCCAACACACATTATGCAGACCTAAATTAGATTGGCTCTTCAAATTTGGCCTAACCCTACTACAACTCTGAAGCCCAGCTCATGAGATTCAGCCCAACTTATGAGATAAGGCCCAATAAGCATAAAAATCTAAACCTACAAGGAATTGGGCCATCGGGTCAGCATACTTCACTTAAACTTAAAATGTTTTGCAGCCCACCTCACTAAACAAAGGCCCAATAAGCACACATCTGAACTTAAGTGGATTTTGGGCTTTAGGGTTGACCCAAACCCATCTAAAACCTTAACTTACTCAGCCCCTTACCCTCTATTCTACAGACCAACTTAATCTTAGGCAAAGGAGAACTCCATTTTCACATAGGAAGAGAAGAGGCTAGGGTTTTTTGAATTCCTCCACCATTTCTCACTTCTAGAGGATGATTTAGCCAAGGTAAGTTATATATAACTTGACCCTCTCATCCTCCTCTTCATTTTGGTCTGATTAATTTCTGGGTTTGAGCATTTTCATCTTCTTCTCAAATTTGAAATTTGGTGTTGGGTGATTCCTTGCAAGATTTTCTGACTTGGAGGTTAGAGGGAGGATTAGGTAAGCTTTTCCCTTCCATTTTGTGTATCACTTTGCTGGAAAATGCCCCTAAGGATGTATTATCATAATGGGTTCTATTATTGTGTGAAATTACAAGGAGATAATGGTGGAAAACCCAATTTTCTGGGCTTGATGATTGAAATGCGAATTTTGGGGAGTCCATGGTGGATTTTCGGAGGTGAGGCTATGGCTGTTGTTAAGTGAGTATCTCCTTCCCATTTTGATGCATTTTTTGTTAGTTTGAGACCCCTATAGTTGACCTATGATATGGGCTTTGGTGTCATGTGAAATTACCCAGAAATTGGAGTGAACTATGGCAATTTCTGGTATGGGAAAGTTGGAATCTGAAATTAAATCACTTGGTAATTAGGTGAGTAACCTCTAGTCTGTCATTAGTAGTTCAACTCTTTGGATATTTGATTATGATAAGAAATGATGATAATTATGCTTGTTATAGGCTTAGTGTGCATTTGGATTATTATGGTAGCTAGGGGAAGAGTAATTAGCTTCATTGAGGTAACTGGGGTTAATTTTTCAATTCCATGTATATGTTCATGTTAATCTGATAATGTTTGCACATATATGATTTTGAAATGCTAAATGATTGGTTGACTACTTGAATTGTTATTGTGATTGGACCTTGTGAGTCCATGGTGGAGCTGTAGTGTGGCTGCCACCCGTGCACGTGCTTTGATCGGGCACCGGGTTGTGATCAGACCCCAGATGTAGTGAGCCCTAGTTGTGCTCATTACAGAGTAGGTGCCGTGGACAGACCTCTCCCGGTATTATTGGCCATTAACATGTTGTGTATGACTGCTGGTATGGGACAGTAGTTATTTGTAGTTCAACTAGTTCATTTGCAAATTGAATTGATGATTTTGGTATCGATGACATGAAATTGCATTGGATTGATTAACTTGTACATATATATGGAATCTGCCCTTTTGTTACTGAGATTGTATATCTCACCCCGTTGTGGGCTAATATTTTCAGGGACCGGACCTCTTAGTGGCAAGGAGAAAATTAATGGAAGATCATTAAATGGTTTGGTAGCACATAAGTTTAGGAGCTTTGACAAAATGTATTGTAACTAAATTATTAGTTTTGTATCATTGCTGTATTGCATCATGAGTTGCCAAGTATAGGGATTGTGTATGTAATTTGATTATTATGGAATTGAACATTATGATTGTAATTGGCTAATAATGGATAAGTGATTTGATTTTATATGAACATTAAGCATTGACCTCATGCACCTTGTGACCATAATACATTTGCTGTCATTAATCTATGAACTCACTAGTTTATGGTAGCTAGAGGGCTAAGGATCCACATTTGAATTTTGAATGGGTAATGATAGATATGTTAGGTAAATTAGGTAAAAGAAAGACACTAAATCTTCACAAACTAAGTTAAAGTAGCCTATAGTGTTGCTAGAGGGGGAATTGGAGAGCATGAGATGAAACTTTGGGAGTTATAGGAATAGAAGGGAATTGGCCGCGACCAACATTTAATTGGCCTAGGCCAAATGGTAACAGAGAAGAATTGGCCGCGGCCAACATTTAATTGGCCTCGGCTAAATGTGGCGAACCTGCCAGGGAAGAAAACAGAGGTCGCGGTGAATAGTGACGTTAGCCGTGGCTAAGTCTGAGAGGCAGATTTGGGAGTGTTCTAGAGGGTATTTGGCCGCAGCTAAAGGGGTATTTGGCCGCGGCGAAATGTAAAAAATTTATGAAGCCGTAAGGAGTTGAACCGAGAGTAATTGGCCACGGTGCAAGGGAATTTAGCCGCGGCGAAAATGCTCTATTTCTCATATTCACCTAGAAACCTTAGTTTCTCTTAAGGTAATGCTAAGGAATGATCTAGAAACATTTGTAGGAGGATTTTATGAGTTGGAATTGATGGATGGGAGAATCAAAGGCTCCTCATTAATAATTAAATTCACTTACGCATTCGAATAATTGTGATTGTCTAGCTAATGACCTTAACAATATTAAGGTTTCAAATTTTCTCACTTTTTCTCGATATAATTAATCTTAATGACTTCAAACCTTGATTTATGATTATTAATCACGTACTTAACCCTAATTATGATAATTAGAAGTTAGGGTCGTTACATCTTTTATGTGTGATCGAAAGGGAGATGAACTATTGGGATTCTTTAAATCTCATTCCCTCTTTTTCAATGTTCTAACATGCTAGGTGAATCAAGAGAATAAGATAATGGGAGCCAACACCATGGAAGATAAGAGATTGACAACAAAGTGCATGAATCTTGCTTCTTTAAGGCCATATGAGTAGCAAGTATTGTAAATTATTGTTGTATATGTCCTATGCATTATGAACATGTTTAATTATATTAATATATTATGTACAAATGAGATTGAATGTTGTATGAATGGTATAGTATAATTTGGGTATGGAATGGCTAGACTAGCTCATGGAAATGTATGTGATAATGGGAATGGAGAGGCCAAATTAAGATACACGAGGTTTGGGACCACTTGGACAGTTCATACAAGTCATATTCATGCTTTTAAACTTGCCCAAGAGATGCCAAACACCAAGAAAGACCATTTGGGCACACTTGGTATCTAATATGGAGCAAAATTAACCATATTGAAAACCTATACCACATTTTATCCAAATGAGCTCTTCTTAGTCTAAGATTTGGCATACAATTAGAGTTTATTGAGAGCTTTTTGTGAAGATAAAGTATAAAATTTTCAGAGGTCTATGGAATATTTGATGAATTTTCAAAGTTGAGAATTTTTTTGATTTTAGTCTAAGGTACTGTTCATACTGGTCTGAAAATATATTATGTTACTCAGGGGCAAATGATGTTTAATTGCCACAAAATTTTATAGAGAGAAACTAGACATTTTTAATGACTTGTGTCACCTAGAAGCACCCCATTTAGATGTCTAGAGAGGGAGATATAAAGTTTTTAAAGTTTCTACCCAGTATCAGGTGTTCAAGCTGACCTCAAGTACTTTTGATTGGTTTTCAATGCCTAGACGTACCTAAACTGGTCTAAAGTTATTTTTTCTCTCTAGCTAACATCAATAGCTTTTCAGATTAGTGTCATTTACATAGATTAGATTTTTTTAGAATTAATTAGATATTTTTGAAGTTTACAGTAGAAACTTATGATAGTACCAATGGCTAGCCAAACCTCTGCACATTTTAAAATGTCAAACATCTTTTTTATTCTATTTCATGGTCTAGAAATATTTTTTTCATAAAGTAGACATGTGTAGCTTTCCAGAATGGTAAAGAATGCATGATTTCAATTTTTTAAAAATTAGTTATGATTTTTCAAAATTTGTGACAAAAAAGGAAAAATTCTAGCCGAGGCTATTTCATGAAATTTCATGTATTCCCTTGTCTTGCACTAGTTGTAGGCCATTTTTGGTGATGGAAATGAATTGTATCTATGTAATTAAATATGAGGATGTGATACATAAGTCCATGTAACCCACAGGACTCTGAAAAAAAAATTTATCCATAGCGCAATGTAAGAAAACTCATTATTTTATATGCCATTTTCTTATAATCCTTGAGAAGTGCATGGCATGAGGCAAAGGATTTGCATGAGAAAGGATAGAAAGTTATAGTGTTACAATTTCAACCCTATTATATTCAGTAATCAAATATTTCATAAGAGACCTAATAAAAATTTAAGAAAGAATAGCAAAATAATTAATAAATTTAACATGTCCCACCATGTCAGATTTTAGATGGTATAAATACATGTTTCTAACAAAATTATACACCAAATCATATTGCAATGCTGATTTTTATAAAAAAATGTATAGTAGGGCTACCTAAATTATTTGTAGAAAGGCTTAGATAATCTATTAGAAAACAATATGAAAACACTATACCTTATAATCAATTAACAGATGGACAATTAATTAATTATATTACTAGTGAAGGACCAGCATTTTGTATCAATATGAAACTGCAATATAAATTAAATTAAAGATAAGACAAAATAGGAAAAAATTAGGAAGTTTTCTATCAACAATATGAAATAGAGAAAATACAAGCCCTTTCAGCTAAGTATAAGAAAAGAAAACCACAAAGATTCTGGAAGAACACTTATAAGAAATTTTATAAGAAGAAACACAAAACACCTTACAAATTTCATAAAAGTTCATATAAAAGAAATAAAAAGGGATTAGTATGTTTTAATTGTGGACAATTTGGACACATGGCAAGAAACTATCAAACGAAGAAAAGACTAACAAGTTAGAAATTGATGAGAAATATAAACAAAGCCTTATAAGTCTGTTAGTAAGTGAAGAATATCAAACCTTCGATGATGAGTTTGAAAAAAGTGAAGTTGATGAGCATGTAAACTATATTCAGGACATAAGTACAGAAGATAGTGAAAGTGATAAAGAAGACTATATGGGAACAAGATTATGTGCATGTAATAATTGTTTAAAATCCATAAATCTAATAACTAGAGATAAGGCACAAGTATTAATAGAGATCATAGATAAAATAGATGATGAAGACATTTTTTCAAAAAAAACACACAATATTTGACTAAACTAAAGATCTATTAGAAGTACAAGAAAATTTGAATAAAGAAAAACCTTACAATTTTCAAGATATAATGAAAAGATTTAAACCACAAGAAGAAAAAGTGATAGTAAAAGACTTTTCAAGATGAAATTAAAATAATAAAAAAAGAAATATAATAGCTAAAAAAAAAAGATGCTACTTTAGAATTAGATATCCTAATAATAATGGGAACTCAGTATGCAAATAAGAACAAAACAACAACAAATGAGGATAATAATTCAGAATACCTAGAAGAGGAAGAAAGTTATTTAAACTCAATATCAAAAGTACAAGTGCACAAATGGTATTGCTAAATAAACTTAGTAATTAATAATGAATTCAATATAACGGCAGTAGCATTATTTAACTCAGGAGCATATATGAATTGTATACAAAAAGAATTAATATCAATCCAATATTATGAAAATACTAAAGAATAGTTAAGCAATGCAAATAAAACAAAGCTTCAAATAAATTATAAGCTATCAAAAGCAACTATATGTAACAATAAAATATGTTTAAAACTTCCTTTGTATTAGTAAAAAATATTATCAAATATGTTATTTTAGGAACTCCCTTCTTAAAATTAATATATCCCTTTAAAGTAATAGAAACAAGAATAACTATAAAAATCATAGGAAAAGAAATATATTTTGAATTCCTAAGAGCACCTCATATAAAAGATATAAACTTACTAAAAAGAACTTTCATATCTAGTATTAACCACATAAATAAAAAGCAACGTCAAATCAAGATGCTTAATAAAGAAATTCATTATAAAAGAATAAAAGAACGACTAAATAGCACTTAGATACAAAAAGGATAAAAGATTTTGAAAATAAAATATGTGTAAAACATATTGATGCATTTTGGAAAAGAAAAAACATATAGTAGATCTACCATATGAAAAAGATTTTGATGGAAGAAATATTATAACTAAAGTATGACCCATACAAATAATTAAAGAAATATTGTAAAAAAGAAATTTACGATTTGTTAGATGAAAAATTAATTAAGCAAAGTAAATCACCATGGGGCTATCGACATGTTATGTTCAAAATCAAGTCAAGATAGAATGAGAAGCACCATGAATGGTCATAAATTAGAAACCCCTTAATAAAGTCCTTAGGTGGATATGGTATCCTTTGCCAAATGAAAAATATTTGATAAAAAGAATTTAGCATGCTTCAGCTTTTCCAAAATTTGACATGAAATCAAGATATTATCAAATTCAAATAGTAGAAGAAAATAGGTATAAGACAACATTCATGGTCATCTTTGGACACTATAAGTGGAATGTAGTACCTTTTATACTAAAAAAGGCCCTTCCAAATTTCAACATATAATGATTGGTATCCTTAATCTATATACCCAATTCTCAATAGTTTACCTAAACAATGTATTAATATTTTCAAAATCTATTGAACAACATTTCAATCATTTGGAACAATTCTTCAATATTATTAAAAATAATAGATTAGGAGTCTATACCAAGAAAATGAAACTATTCCAAACCAAAATACGATTCTTAGGTTTTTAGATAAATCAAGGAACCATCGAACCCATAAGTAGATCAATAGAGTTTGTGAAAAATTTTCTTGATGAAATTAAAGATAAAAACCAACTTTAGAGATTTTTTGGATGTCTTAATTATGTGGTAGAGTTCATTCCAAACCCTTGGATACTATGTAAGCCATTGTTCAAGAGACTTAAAAAGAACCAAACAACATGGAATTCTCAAATGATTGAGGTAGTCAAAACCCTTAAAGAAAAAGTTAAAAGCTTTATATTATTTAGGTGTTCCAAATTAGTCAGCTTTTATGATAGTAGAAACTAATATTTCAAAACAAGGATATGGAGGTATTCTTAAGCAAGTTCTCCTAGAAACGAAAAGGGAATAGGTTGTTAGGTACCATTCTAGAATATGGACAGATGCTCAACAAAAATATTTTACTATTCAAAAAGAAATCTTTCAATAGTTTATGCATCACTAAATTTCAAGATGATTTATTTAATAAAAGATTTTTACTCAAAATGGATTGCAACGTAGCCAAAGATATTTTATAAAATGACATTAAAAAATCTTGTTTCAAGCACATTTTTGCAAGATGGAAAGCTATTTTGTCTTGCTTTGATTTTGACATCTAATAGATTAAAGGAATGAGTAATGCTCTCCCAAATTTTTTTAACAATAGAATTTTTACAAGGAAACATAGATTGAGAAAGAATGAACCAAAACAAAGCAAAAGAGAAAACCCCATATATCAATATGGTTCTCCCCTTGAGATATGGACATTTAAGCCTTTTGTGACCTTGCTTACCACATTTAAAGCATGTAATATTATTCTTATTTTGCTATACCTTTATAAACTCTTTATTTGATGATTGTGCAAATTGCTTCCTTTTATATTAATTTTTCATTTTCAAATACCTTGCCACTTTCTTGCGAGGAGAGCAAAGTCTTATTAACAAGCATGTTGTCTCCATCATCATCTTTTCCTTCTTCTTGTTAAGCATATTGCTTGCTACCTTGAAAGCTAGGTTATTCCTTTTCTCTTCTAGTTCATGCCTCTTGAGATAAGTTCTTTCATAAGCAAAGATGGTTCCTTCTAATTCATCATATGTAAGAGCACTGACATTACCATTTTCAATGGTGTCAACCTTTGATTGCCAAGCCTTTAGGAGACTTTAAGAATCTTCATCACTTGCTTAAAGTTAGAATAAGTTTTACCAAGAGCTTTTAGATCACTAATAATTTTTGAGAACCTGTTGAACATTTCCTCAATGTTCTTACTTTCCTTCATTGCAAATAGCTCATACCCATGCACCAACATGTTGACTTTTGTCTTTTTACTTTATTGGTTCCTTTATGAGTGACCTCCAACTTATCCTACATCTATTTAGTAGTTTCGCAACTTGTTGCATAAAATTTGCAAACACACGAATCGCATAAGTAATGTAGAAAAAGTGAATCATGTATCATCCTACAAGGAAGGTAGATCAAATACCAATTCCTAAAAATTAATCCTATTATCTAGAAGATCACTGAAAGTAAATAAACTAAGAGTTAAGGAAAGCAAAACTTGTAAAAATAACTAATGAGATTGTCTAATAGTAAAAAGCTCTAGGATATGCATTTCAATGTCACTTATTATAAATAAATTTGACTAACTCATATAATTTATTTTATCTTAATTAATGAATGATTCCTTAAATTATGTGAAATTCTTTCTCAAGATAAATCATGTGTATTTATGTTAGGCCTACGTTTACTCTCATGATTGTGTGCTCTAACATAAACCTAGTAAGCTTTATGGATCTTAGTGCACCCTTGCATGTGCATTTTAGCAACATACAAGATATAATCCTACTTAGACTAGATTACTATCTCTAAAAACCTATGCCTAAGTTTACTATTTAGGTGATCTCCTGTAGTGATTTATCTCTTGGTCTTTTTCACTACAAATCTAATATTCATAATAAATGGCTAACAAATTGCAAAAGAAATTAAAAGTTGAATAATAAATTAATTAGATAGAAATTCACTATATCAAAATTCAAACATATTCAAAAGACATATCCATCCAAACCACATATCTAAAGGGTTTAGCTATTCATAATGAAAAATAGAATCCTAAGATAAAAATTGAATGAATACATAATAAATAAAGAAAAAAGTGTATATGAAAAGAAAATAAATTGATGATGACTACAATCTTCAATGGGAATTTCATATCTTAGTATCACAGTTATTCTCTAAAGCTTTCTCTTTTAGATTGTAGTGTTAAATCTAGAATTTAAAGGATATTTTTGCACAATTGCTTTATGGTTCTTAAAAATTTTCTAAAAATACCCCAAAACTTTCCAAGAATAAGGAGTTATCTTAATTCAATTAGGATTCAGTTTCTTGATTTCATTTTCTAAATTAGCCGTCTCTTTTGAACTAAATGCAAGCCTTTTTCAGAAATTGCTTCCTTCACAAACGATGTAAACCTAAATATTAGCTTTCCAAAGCACCTAATTTTTCACAAAACAAAGGCCTACAACTCAAGTTATGGGCTAAAAAATGACATTGCCTCATCTAGTTTGGCTAGACATAGGATCTCAACTTCCTAACCTATTTGCTTCTCCAAAATGACCTTATTTTAAAACTCAAGCCCTTCATAAAAGTTATACCCCTAGAGGTGTAGATGATTTTGGGCTTTTAAATTATTTGATTCCAATATCGAAAGCCTCAAATGCATTTCATTAAAGAGTTAGAGGTTAAGTAGACATTTTGCTCCTATCAGGATTAGGATAACTTTTCAGACTAAACTTTGGGGCCATGTTTGGAGGCCTAAATGGATGTGGACTTTGGCCTATAATACCATTCCAGAAAGCTTGAAATGTCCTATACAACTTTTATGAAGATCTTATTCATGTTCTAGACTTCTAATTTAGTGAAAAACCTAAAACAAGCAAAAAAGATTAAAAACATAAAATGCTAGGATTTTTTTATTTTAAACTAAATTATTCCTAATTCTTAATTTATATTCTAAATACAAATATTAGCATTAATATTCATAATACAACATAAATTATACTAAATAAACTAATTGTAAAGAGAATAGAAATGTAAAATAATTTATCTATCATAGCTTGAGATCATATCATACTCTTGTTCACTCACTACATAGTAGAAGATATTGATAGCATTTGATTAGCTTGAACAAGATTGATGTCATATTTATTCCATTCACTTCTTAGTTTATCAATTTCTTTTTTATCCCCTTTCTTCTTGTGATATTTTGACCCATCCATGATAACTTCTCATGTTGGATAATCTATAGTTTGAATAAGTATCTTCATTCTTGTTTTTTAGTGAGTGTAATTATTTTTATTAAAGTAGGGTGGACATAAAGTGGAATGACCTTCCATTAAATAAGACTTTCAAGTTGTTGATTCATTATTTTCTGTATAGAAAAGAGGACTTTTTCTTTTGGCTATTAAGCAAAAATTAAATGAGACTAATTCTAATACCAATTGAAGATACATCGAGAAGGGATAAATAGTTATTTTGTGTTAAAAATGAATTTAATACAATTTTAACTTTAAAATTTGAACAAGATATTTAATTTAATGATTTCAAATAAAGGAGTAGATATTCATTTTGTTTGAGCACAGATAAAAACCTAAAAACAAAGTTTTAAAGTAATAAATAAGTTTTAGTTAATTGAAATGAGAATCAATTAACTAAAACTTATAGAAACAAAAAGATAGAAAGAGAAGAAGAAAGTACCAAAATTTATCCTAATTAAAACTCTTGTACATTCAATCCTCTTGAAATCTAAGAGATTTTCTTCGTTATAAATCAGAGTTACATACATATAGTTTTGTTTATATGCTTACCATGAATACTTAGATTTAAGCTCACCTAAAACCCTTCACATTATGGGTTTCATTCATCTCATCCGATAATTGACTTTCCTTAAAGTAGGAAAAATTTACTGCACAAAGGATTTCATTCAACTCACCCAATAATTAACATTTTTCATATTAGCCAAAATTTACAACAAACGATGAGAATAAATTTTAGAACCTTATTATCAAGGGACTAAAAATTAGAACACTAGAAAAGCTCTCACAATTTGATCTACCAAAAACTAAGCTTAGAACACTATTTTGCATGTAAAATAGAAGCACAAGATGAAAAACAAATTTACTTAGTTCACTTCCCCTTTCAATTCTGTTTGTCTCTGATCTTTAATGCCTTATATAACGAAGCCTTCAAGATAGTCGTTTGAGATTTACCTGTGCCTCTAGTCATAAGACAAAATTTTAGCATTTCTCTACTTCTTTTATTTGTTGACTTCCCTTCTCTGTCTAAAATTTTAAATCTCAAAACAGTATATATATATTATAGAGAGAGAGAGAGAGAGCGAGAGAGAGAGAGACTTTTACAACATGCTTTCAGCTTGTAAGGAAGAGAGAGTCGCTTCGTTTCATCTTTGCTTGCATCCTTCACGACAACACTGAGCCTAGAGACAAAGAGGACTTCTTATTCTCAAGCTTTCCTTTCTAAATCAGTGCCCATTAAAATGCTTCATTAAAAGCATTAGTGAAGGATTGAAGGAAGGGGTCTGGATTCTCTGCTTGGCGTCCTGCAAAGCACCGTGTGCTTTGCATCGAAATGAAACTGTCCTAGCTTGCAATCCCAGCCACTCACGACATCTACGGACCAACTGATGCCAGGTGTGAAGCAGATCAAAACACACCATTTCAGCATACATTTAGTTGAAAAAATAAGAATCAACCTTCCATAATTGATTCCCCAGGTACCTTTTTCAACTCTCTTCTTCTTCTTCTTCTTTTTCAACCTTCTTGTCCATCTTCTTCCTCACTTCGAGCAGTGTGGGAGAAGAAGCGAAAAAAGAAAAGGTATTTTTGGATTTGGGTGATGGGGGAAGCAGGGGTGGAAGCTATTGAAGTAAATAGGCTTAATCATCGTTATCAAAATTGAAGCAATAATGATCAGAGTCTTGAATTTGACATATACCCTTTGAATGGCTACTACTTTGGGTCCAAAAATGCCATTCCCTTTAAGGACGAGACTTTTGCTGATCCTGTTCAGAGAATGAAATCTAAATTTGTTTTCTTTTTCTTTTTCCAATTTCCTTCTGAAATTTATGTGTCTGTCCAGAACTTTTATATTACTGTTTTAACCTTTTCTTTTTTATTTTTAAACCAATTTTTCATTTTAGCTATGTTGCTTATGGAATACGAACCTATGTGGAAATAGACATTGATCAGCTTCATTCTTGTGCAAAAAGAACAAATAATCCCAAAGCTACAAAAAGAACAAATAATGAACAAATGCATAGATGATTAAAATGCATAAATTAGTACGCAAAAAAGCTTCATTCTCGTGTCTTCATACCTGCGTGCAACAATGTTTCTTTCCCACTGAAATGAGACAACACTAATGCATTGAAGATGGTGATTAAAAAATGCAACATTAAACCTATTATTTGCTGCACAAAACGCTACATTTTGAGTGGCTAAGGGAACGATTGAGATTGCAGAAATGGTGTGTTTTTATCTGCTTCACGTGTGGTGTCAGTTGGTCCGTAGATGTTGCGAGTAGTTGGTTTTGCAAGCTGGGATGGCGTCGTTTTGACGCAAAGCACGTGGTGCTTTGCAGGATGCTAAGCAGAGAATCCGGACGCTTGAAGGAAGAGAGGCGAAAGGAATATTGTATTTATTTTTCTCTCTTAAAATAGAGTAATAGAAGGTTGAAAAGGCATAATGCTATTGTACCTTTCTCTATTTGTCAAGAAAGTGTAACTTTGTCCTAACCAGTTTGAAATTGTTCAAAAACTTTAGGTTCCATGTTAATTTCTTGCTATAAGCCACATCTCAGCCATTTATATCTTTGATATATAACAATATTTTATAAAATATTATTTTATTGCAAAGTGTATATGGCTCAATAAAATCTTGGTTATTTAGGCTCATATCTCATTTTAACAAATTAAACCCAATATGAGCGAAAGAAATTTCAGGTCAAATAAGATTTTGAAAAAATTATATCTAATGACCCATATTTTATAAAATTTACAATAAAAGATCTTAAAAATTAAAATTATCGTTAATGACCATAATTACTATCAAATTTTAAAGGGTTTATTATTGGGTTTAGGAAAATTAGTCATTAATAATTTTTCTAAATCAAATAATAAATCCCATAAAATCTGATAGTAATTATGATCCTTAATAGTAATTTTGATTTTAAAGATATTTTATTGTAAAGTTTACAAGATCTGAGTCCTCAAATGTAATTTCTCTTAAAATTTTCTTTTACTATTAGTTAAAACTTCATTCACAAAATTTGATTACTTGATGCTTATATTCTATATTGGAAAATTAATATGTTTTGTTCCACATGAATAAATGTTATTGCTTAAAAAATGCATTTCATGACTTTTAAAAAAATAAGGAAATAAATATTTTTACATATTTTCAACTTAATATTTTTATCAATTTATCTTCAGAGATTTGTTATCATCAAGATGTTTTAGGTTCATACTAAAACCCTTGGGACCTACAACAATATTTTTAACATTGCATATGTTGTCATTTGAAGCATTATTGATTTCATAATTGTTTAGTACTTTATTGGTGAAAATTAATTTTTTTAATATCATGCATATATTTTTTTTCATAAAAGTTCTTAAGTCTTTGTAATCAAATTCTTCAACCTAATATAATATGTAAAGGAACCTTTTTAAATGACCCAATCATTTAATGTTGATTTATAAAAAAATTTCACTTGTCATTTCTTTATTGAAAAACTTGATATAAAAACCTAAAAATTGCATCAATTTTTTTTTGGAATGTATAATCAATTCAATCCTCTAAATATAATAGACTATAACTAATTTTCTACGAAAATTAATGTTAATTATATTTTCTTTTGGTGCAAGATCTTGATTTATTAAAATAATTTGTAGATATTGTAACAAAAAAAATAGTTTGTGGCTACTTTCCTTTTATAAAATTATCAAAATACTACCGACTAAGGAAGAAAAAAGAATTGACATATGAAAGTTATAATTTTAAGAACTAAGAATTTTGAAGTAGCCAAATTCCCTTCAAAGCCAATGTGAAAGAGGACACCTTCTCATTTCGTAATGGAACACGTCAAAAGAAAAAGGAATTTCCATGGTTAATAATTAGCAACCTTACCCACAATCCAAGAGACATATCATATGTGGTATAAAAAAGACAAATCTCCAAATGCCCAAATAATAAGCTAGAGCTTCTTGTTCTCATCAATTGTACAATCATATTTGAAGTCACAATCTCTTTCCCTCGGAGTCTTGCATATAATTTAAGAACTTATGAAGCATCATTCTCTTTGCCAATGAAATTTTGATATTGAATAATATTTTGATATCTTTCTCTGTGTATGGTAAATGACCGTAATCTACAAGTTTTTCTAACTCTAGTAGTCTCATAAGAAAATTTACTAAACAACAAACTTTTGACAACAATAATATACAATTCTAGTCTATGGATGAATGTCATGATAAGCAAGAAGAAATCAACTTAAAACACCCCTTCTCTTCTAGCACAAGATCGATTGAGCTAGCCTCAACTCATCGCTTTCTGCTAAAACCCACTATTCCTTGCTGCTAGAAGCTCACTGTCATTGTCAAGAGAGCCATTGCCGTCAATCAAGTTCCTCCCATGGTTAGCTTTAACCTTTAACCCCATAAAATCACTATCCCTAAGTTTCCATCTCCACGGTCCATGCCAATGTAGATGCAATCATAGTCATGCACCTACAACCATAAGCGTAGATTCTCGGCATCTATGTTTGCCATTTGAGGTTAGGTGTTCCACTTTCCAATTTCTTAAACCTGATATATGCCTCTGGATATATGCTAGTAAAGAGTAAACAAGTAACACTAAATTGAGGGAAATTACTCTTAAAAATTCATAGAGCTAAATCATTAATTTTGTCATAAACTATGATGTAATATGCATTTTATTTCTTAAATTGCGCATTAGACTTTATAACTATTAATTTCTTTAAAAGTAGACTTAGAAATAATTTTTACATGGACAAACCACTTCAGTTAACAAAAGCACTTAATTCGGGCCCTAAAGCACATTTATTATGGTGATAACTTGTTCGTTGGAGTGGCAAAAATGATACCTTGTTCATGTAAGGAGAAAAGGAGAAAGCTTGAGTTCATGGTATAGTTGGAGAAGTAACATCAGGATGCTACTTTTCTCATTTCAAACTTGTGATGCATTAGAAAGCTACCAATAAACCCCTTACTTAATCATTAAATTTGTATTTCTATTATAGGGTGTCCCATATGCTAATGTTTTAAATTTGCAATAAATAAGTAAAGAGATTACACAAATTCATATATAAGCATATAAACTATTTTTTGGATAAACTATTCATATATGTGCTATTGCAGTCTTCAACTAGTCAAAACATCTCATAGAGTTTGTTACAGTGTCTTATCAGTCAAAAGATTATTCTACCCAGGTCATGAAATGACTACATATATACAAATATACAACAAAAGGGGAGAGGTTCCATGACTCTATACAAGCATCCTACAGTCTTATATGGCTTCCATTGTGCTTTATATAGCAAATATTTAGTGTCCTTCCTCAATCATCACAGACCATTTCATATTAATAATGACCTGCACTTAGTTCACACTAAACATCTCAATGTACATCACAGCAAAAAAAATATGGAATTTGCGGTAACAAAAGTCGTCGCTAAATCATCAAAAGTTATTGCAAAAACTATTTAGTGATGACTAAGTCATTGCAACTACAGCCGTTGCTAAAGAGATTTAATGGCAAAAAAATTGTCGTTGCTAAAAAGACTTTTTGTGACGACAAAAATTGCCCCTAAATATATGTAATTTCGCTGCTAAAACTCCTAAACTTTTGGGGCCACGGCATTTAGAAGCAACAAATTTCGCCACTAAAGGTTCATCAAGGCTCATGTCGTTACAAAAAATATTTTTAAAGGCAAAAAATTGTCACTAAATGTATGGTTTTAATGACAACAATATCTCTTGATACTAAAAACTTTTAGCAATGACTTTTGCCAATAGCTGTGGTCACTAAATGCATACTTTTAGCGACGACTCTTTAGTTCAAAAGATTTAGCGGTGACTTTTTCGTCGCAAAAATCCCTCTATTTGGCCTTTTAAGAAGCCTTTGTTGGGGATCTTTAGTGACGACATGTACCTTGACGTTAAATGTTGTTTTAGCAGCGACATTAATAATCGCCGAAATTCCTTTTAGTGGGTATTTAGAGGAATTAATGGTGAGTATTGTCGTCGCTAAATGTATACTTTTAGTGGTGAAATATTTTGGTGACGCTAAATGCCTATTTTTGCAACAAATCATTCTTTCGACACTAAAGTTTTTCTTTTAGCATCAATCTTTTATGTCGCCGCTAAATATATCTTTAGCAAAAACTATTATCAACAATATTGGTACACTATTAGCGACGACTTTAGTTGCCACTAAAGAGGTTATTTTATTTTTTTAGATTTTTAATATTTTTCTTAATTGTTTTCTTCAATCCTGTTTACTAAAATAGATTTTATAATATTATAATTGGTGAAAAATAAATCTTTTAAATCTCTAATAACATATACCATTTTACAAAATTTAATATTTTAAAATACATAAGCAAAAAGAGAGCAAATCAAACTTTGCTAACAAGTTTGATATATACATTACTGCAGAAGTCTATCCAACAAGTATAAATACAAAAACTTATCATATGAAAAGTTCACTTGTACACTCCACTATTCAATGTTTAAAATAGCATTACAACATTACTAAACAAAAGGAAAAGAGCAATAAGTTAGCATCGACAATTGCTTGAATCTTCATAATTCAAGGGAGGGGCACTAGCATTCAATCTAGACACTTCATTTTGTTTTGTAAATGCCAAGACTTTCTCCATCAAAACAATCACCTATGTGACAAATTAAGACCACATTCCAGTTTCAGTAAAGCATAATGTTTGAAAGACTATGTATGCCATAAACAAATTAATGTCAAAAGTTTAAAAGGAAAATGGTGTTATAAATTAAGATGCATTATTTGTGTTAGTTGAATAATCAATCATTGAAACTCCTAATCACTCACAAAATTATTGAGCTTCTCCACTTGAAGCATTGTTCATCAAAGGTATATTTCTCTGCTGAAAAGAAACATAACACTAAGTTTTTTAACATTGAAAAGAAAAAGAGAAGTGCAAAAGATACCTGTTGGAATGTGGCCATGAAGGTAGCCATTTGAGCATGAATTTTAGCTTGCATCTATGCTTGCATTTGGGCTCGCTCCTCTTGTAGTTTTTGCTCCATTTCTTGGTGCATCTCTTCACACACTTGTTCTATTGCAAAAGAAACTCTAGACTCCATTTCATATTCGCCGATGCTTCTCTTTCTTGAGGGTTTCTTCCCATATCCCTTGCCACGCACATACCCCAATCTCTCCCCCAATATGGTAGCTAATATCTCATCTCTAGTCAGGTATGCCTCTTCATTTGTTGTTTGTTGTTGAATAACAAGATCGTGAATACGTGACTATAGTGCAGGACATGAGTTAGAAGTATGAAAAATTGTACAAACAATTTGTTTAAAGTTAATGAATTTGAGAACATGACATATATCTCCTGAGACAATGGATTAGCCTAACTATCTCCCCCTCTTTTGTCTGATGAGTATGTTGTGCCTCCTATACTTGATCAGCTATTGCTGGCTCCCCTATTTCTAGGTCCCTCTACAAATTTTTCAAACATTAGTATTTAAAGCTTTTTAGCATGAAAAAAAGTAGTAGTGAATATAGAAACAATTTTTTCCTAAAATACAATGAGATGCTCACCAAAGACTCTTCAACCTCTGCAAATGAGCGGGTACCACAAGTATGTAATATTACTTGCTTTGACCTATTTCTATTACTTGCAGCCTGCATATAAAGCCAAAGTGTTGTTAATGATAATTTTAATTAATAATAGTACAGCTGCAATGAAGTTTAAACTATGGACTTGAAACTTATCGGATTTAAAGTGTTAAATTAGCCAATCCCAATCTTCAAGGCTAACATCCTTTGGTTTTACTGCTTGCCTCTCCTCGTCAGTCATGTAGTTCTTATATATTTTTGACAATGAAGACTTCTAATTCTTAAAGAGTCGTTGCATCAAGTCCATGCAATAAGACTTGAATGCCACCTCCTACTGAGGATCGCAAACTTCAAATTTGTCCTATGCATTAAAATATAATAGCAAATTCAAATTATAAGTATTTATAATTGCAAACATAACATAGGTATTTGCACATTAGTTAAAGATATGCATTTAAAATATGTAACTTGTTACCTTCACTTTCAACCATATGGTGTCCTCATCTTTGTTTGCAATATCTTTCTAATCATCATCTTTTAAGGACACAGTAGTCTACACCACCCAACTAATGTAACTAGATAAGTATAACTAGATAAGTATCGAGCCCTATCTCCAATCGACCGTTCAATGGTCCTAGACATGGTAATTAAGATCTTGTTGCCAAATTTTGTTTTAAGGTCAAGTCCTAAACATTTATACTTCCCCCGACCCTTTTTAGCAGTGCTGCATGAAGCTAAACAATATGGAAAAAAGAAAACAATTAAATGATGATACATAAAAAACAAATATACCTATATATGACACAAGGCAAAAAATTAACCAAACACTTATATTGTTTCCCTTACTTACTTGCACTACTCTGATTTCGTGATGGTTGGATAAGAGGTGAACCATCTTGTTCTTATTCTTCCTCGCCAACTGGCTCTAGTGGTAATGGAGAATATTGAGCTTCTAATGCATGATGCTCAAGTTGCCCTCTCGTATGTGGTGGGAATGCAACATCACTCGTGTTATTCTGCCTCCTTCATCCATTTCCACGTCTTAAGCTTCGTCCGCCTCATCTAGCCCTTCTCCCACGCCCAACACCTGACATTTCCTAGATCATTCCACATTTATTATGAGAACAAGGTAGCTGACCAATGTAAATTTGTAAAATTATAAAACTTTTAACTAAGAAATGAATTATAAGAAAGGAAGTTTTAAAAATTTAAAACAATGATAATAATAATAATAATAACAACCTGATAGAAACTGTCATAATTATCACTTATTATATGTTATTACTTATTATGATAGAAAACCTTGTTGACAAGGTATTGGTCAAGCCGACAAGATCTTGGTTTTTCTAAGTTTCTTAATTAAAGAATACCTTATTGTAAGATAACAAATCCTGTTGACTAGGTTTTAGACTTCTCTCTACTGAATTCAGGACCTTGTAGACAAGATCTTCAATTGTGTCAATAACATATTATCCAGCCACTGAATTTAAAGATATTGTTGATAAGATCTTCAACCTTATCGACAAGATCTTCTACCTTATGAACAAGATCTTTAACCTTGTCAACAAGATATTATCTCAGCCCTTATATTGGCATAACTTAATATATTTCAATCTTGTCAACAAGGTTATTAGCATGGCTTTACATAATGTTCTCATAAATAATGCTCTACTTAGCATTTTAGCTTTACCTAGAATAATTTATTCCATTATTTAAGAATTATTTTGAATTATCAAATCATAGAATATTACAAAAATAGAAATAAAAATAAAAAAATTAATGAAATAGGATGCTATCTATAAATTTAATATTTTAGTCATTTATTATATGTACCATTAAATACCATAGAATCTTAGTTAATCTTGGTTAGTATTTGTGGTGTCAGTATCGACTTCATCATCCTCCCCAAGTATGTCTTCTAAATCTCCTTTGTTAGTGGACACATCCTCATCATTGTCATCAATGAATTCATGTACTGCATTAATTGTACTTGGGCATTGTGTTTGTAGGCGTTCGCTTGAATGGCTTAGAGTCTTTAGAGCAACATCATCCCTCTGCAATTGGACCACAAAGTCATTTCCCATACTATTGTCAAGGACCACATATAGTTCGATCTCATCCTATTAATATGCCTCATCAATGGGCCCTCCTTCAAAGCTCCCACTGACGTCATCATTAGTCACCTCAGGCATATTGAACAAGTCACGAGGATTTGTCTTGACAACAATGAGCCAATTTGCATCAACTATGTCATTTAAATAGAACAGTTGTTTGGCTTGATATGCTAAGACAAATGGCTCATTAGAGTTAAGTGAATAATAGGTATTCACGCTAGTGATTTCAAATTTATCAACCTTGTATCCTCTTCCTAGATGAGCTATATCCCACTAATGACACTTGAATAAATGCACTTTTTTATGCCCAATATATGACAACTCATATATGTTCTCTAATACACCATAATACTCTTTATTCTCGTCTTCATCATCACCTTTCACAAGTATTCTGCTATTATATGTTTTTCAACCTAAGGTATGATCTTTTGTGTGGAATCTAAAGCCATTCACTATAATGCTAAGTAGCATTGAACTACTTTGAGTGGGCCAACTACTAAACTCATGAAGTCATCACTAGCCTCACCCTGTGTGCTTAACTTTGCAACCTACAATAAAAGATTACCATTGATAAATTCTGTTATGATCAAAATTTATTACATAATTCTTACATCCTAGCGCGGTGTCTAAAAACTAACCTATTCACGAAACCATTTTGGAAACTCTTTAATTGTTGATCCATGCATTTTCATTTGCTTCTTATGCTCCTTGCAATGGGTTAGTAGGAAGTGACGATGGCCTAAGTAGCACAACTTATTTCGTAACGAAATAAAATATGTGTCTTTATGGCAATAGGGGCATGCAAGTTTTCCTTTTGTAGACCATCCTGATAGGTTCTCATATACTGGGAAGTCATTAATTGTTCACAATAATGCTGCACGCAACTTGAAATTAAACTTCTTATGGGCATCATATATCTCTACTCCTTGCTCCCATAATTCAAGTAACTCCTTAATCATTGGTTGGAGGTACACATTTTTGTCATCACCTGGACTTCTGGGGCTTGGAATTAAAAGAGTCATCATAAAATATGGGTGTTTTATGCATTGCCATGGTGGCAAATTATATGGAACTAATACAACTGGACAAATACTATAATTAGTACTCATATTTCCCCAAGGCTGAAACCCATCACTTGCTAGACCCAACCAAACATTTCTTGGATCACTACAAAATTCTGGATGCTGCTAGTTAAACGATTTCCATGCAATAGAGTCAGCTAGATGTCGCAAAACACCATCGCCAATGCATTCCTCATTATGCCACCTCATCTCCTTAGCTATATAGTGAGACATGTATAGCCTTTGTAGCCTAGGCTTTATAAGGAAATATCGTAACACTTTATGAGGAATTTTCTTTCCTTTATGACTATTTGACCTCCATCAAGACATATTGCACTTAGGACATGATTGAGCATTGGCGTGCTCTCGCCAATACAAGATGCAGTCATTCTTACATGCATCAATCTTAGTGTAATCCATTCTTAACTCTTGAATAACCTTCTTTGTTTTATAGTAGGAGTTAGGTATTAATACCCCCTTTGTAAGAATATCCTTAAATAAACTTAATAATGAATCCATGGATTTGTTGCTCTAATGGTTAAGACACTTAAGGTGGAGTAGCCTAACTATAAAAGAGAGTTTTGAAACTTTGTCACAACCTGGATAGAGGTCAATCTGAGCATTCTACAACAAGTCAAAGAACTATTTCGCTTGCCCGTTAGGTGGCTCATGTTTCTCTGACTCACGGTTCCTTTCATTTGAATTTGCATGACCATATGCATTATAAAGCATCCCAATAATGTCATCTTCTTCATCAATATCATCAGCTACCTCACCACTATTATCTTGATGCAATGAACTGTAAGCACCAAGATTAACTTCTCCATATGAGTCCCACACTTCATAACTTGGGCTGAAACCCTTCCTTAATAGATCTGCCCTTATGTCAGTGAGACTCTTCCATTCTGTATTCCTACACCCCTTACATGGGCATCGAATCATATCCGTCACCTTTGACTAATTAAAGGCCTATTGTAAAAACTTATCACTCCTCGTCTATATGCTGGATCAACTCTATTATTGATCTTTATCCAACTTTTATCCATCTTTGTTACTTCCTACATTTTAATCAACATCATTGTAAGTTAAGCTATGGACAAGTCAAATCTTTTTACATGTAAAGAATTATATACTTACGTTAAGTCCAAACCGTCACTACTTAACTTTGTTCTAGTTACATGTAAAGAGTTACATGTAAAGAATTATATACTTATGTTTTGGTTCAGATCTCCAAGTTTTAGATCTGAACTAAAACCAAACTTTGTTCTAATACAAAACATAATTAGGGATTCATAATATCATACTCTCCTCTATATTACTTCTAAGAGCATGACATTACATTGATAATAGTATAGGCTTTGATGTAATATATTACTCATGAAAGGTTGTACATGATATATTTATAATGAAAACATTCACACAAGTGTAAAAGTATGAGATTATTATGTAAATATCATTTTTGAATGTAAATGTGCAAGAATGTGTAATTTGACTATGTGTGTGCCTAGGAAAGTATATGTATAATGGCAAGTGGATGAGTGGTTTTGATTTGCATGATATTTAAGACCTAATGAAATAGTCATATATGCTATATTTCATGTTTGGAACATGCTCAAATGGTCACAGGATACAAGGAAGCTCTTATGAAATTTGGAACCATATATGTCCCATTTTAAGCCATATTTTACTCTTGAACTAAAATCAGACCAAATGAATGAATTTTTAAATGAAATTTGGTAGACATTTAAATGTCAAAAGAGGCTAAATGTGGCTATAACACTCTATCATGTCAAATCAAAGTTGTTTAGCCTATTGTAAGTGTCTACAGTGTTTATAAGTTGGAACATATCTTAATTTCAATTTTGGGCCCCTATAGTTCCACTTCACCTATGGAAAGGTTGAGACCAAGGCTAAACATTGAATATGATTACATTTTGATGATGTTGAAGGGAAATGATGTAGGAATGAATATGTAGAATAAGTCATCCTTTTTCTAGAGCTAGTAATAAGATGCTGTTAACAAGACAAACTATGTTATTAATAAGTTATAAGATGTTGTTGATAGGGTTACAGATCTTGTCGACAAGATAAGACCTTATCGACAGGATCTCAAATTTAGTAAAGGAAAATTGAAGACCTTGTTGATTAGATAAGACCTTGTCGACAGGATCTTAACTTTAGCAAAGAAAAATTGAAGACCTTGTCAATAGGATAAGACTTTTTCAACAAGATCTTCTACCTTATGACAAAATAATCTATAATTGAGAAGCTTTGAAAAAACTTAAAGTTGGACAACTCTTTTAGAATCTTCTTAATAAGGTCTTAATTATAGAAAGCTAGAATACATAATGTATGATGGTATGACACACACAGATATGAAAATAGGACCAAATGTAATTTGAGCACTAAGTTTATAGCACTTAAAAAACTTAAGCACCATACTTCATCCTCAAAAAAGAAATTAACACCAGTCCTCAACAGTATCACAGCAAACTATCAAGGCAACAGAATTGGACCAAATCTCTAAAGCACATATTACAACTTAAAGGCATATATCAGAGCTTAGGCACATATCAGAACTTAAAAAGCATATATTAAAGCTTAAGCATATATCAGAACTTATAGGCATATATCAAAATTAACACTAAAGTTCAACAATATCACAGCAAACTATCAAGGTAACAGAATTGGACCAAATCTCTAAAGCACATATCAGAACTTATAGGCATATATCAGAATTAACACCAAACTTCAGCAGTGTCACAGTAAACTATCAAGGCAACAGAATTGGACTATATCTCTAAAGCACATATCAGAGCTTAAAGGCACATATCAAAACTTATAAGTATATATCATAATTAACACCAGACTTCAGCAGTATCACAGCAAACTATCAAGGCAACAGAATTAGACCAAATCTCTAAAACATATATTAGAACTTAAAGGCATATATCAGAATTAACACCAGACTTCAGCAGTATCACAGCAAACTATCAAGGCAATGGAATTGGACCAAATCTATGAAGCACATATCAAAACTTAAAGGCATATATCAGAACTTACAGGTATATATCAGAACTTACAAGCACATATCAGAACTTATAGGCATATATCAAAACTTACAGGCACATATCATAACTTATAGGCATATATCGGAATTAACACCAGACTTCAGTAGTATCATAGCAAACTATCAAGGCAACATAATTGGACCAAATCTCTAAAGCACATATCAGAACTTAAAAGCATATATCAGAGCTTATAGGCACATATCAGAGCTTAGGCACCAAATTTACAGCATTTATAGGCACTAAATTTACAGCACTTACAGGCACCAACCCTACAGCACTTATAGGCATATATCAGAACTTATGGGCATATATCAGAGCTTAGGCACCAAATTTGCAGCACTTATAGGCACATATTAGAATTTAAAAAGAATTAGACCAAATCTAATTTAGACACCAAATTAACAGCACTTAAAAAAAAATCATTCCACCCTTAAAAGACTTAGACATATATCAGAACTTATGTAGGTACACACATAGGTAGAAAAATTAGACCAAATCTTATTTAGACACCAAATTTACAGCACTTAAAAGAACTATTCCACCCTCAAAAGGCTTAGGCACATATCAGAACTTAAAACCATTTCATCAATATCATAGCAAACTATCAAGACAACAGAAGAATTGATGCTAAATGTCATAGCAAAATATCATAATACCAAGTTTGATAGTTCATTAAAAAGAAAAATAATACCTTTATGCTATAGCAGCTACAGTAAAGATTCAAGGAGCCACAGTTGATATTGTTTGAGGAGCTAGCACTTGAGAATCTGTGTTGTATGAAGTTTGAAACATAAGAAATTTTTTTCAGATGTTTAGCAAAATCTGCTATAAATTTACATATTAGAAATAAGAAATTCAAGAAATTCATAGAGGTTAGAAGTAGCCATCAAAGAAGAAGAAACCAGCACAAAAAAGAAGAAATTCTAAAAAAAAGAAAGTAAATTCGATTCAAAATTGGCATTATTCACAAAGACCTAGTGGACATTATTCAGTTCTGCTAGCCACAACTACAGCATTCAACACAAAATCAATTGCACAAAGAAGGAGCAAACAATGGGCCAGAGAAGAAGCAAACAATAGACCAAATTACCACTTACATAGCTTCCTTCCTTTTCAATTTCTATGTTCTCCTCTTCCACAGCAAAATTAGCTCCTAGGGATACTTTGTTTTTCATGCACGAAATGTTTTTGTTGGAATAGCTTCACTCACAACGAAATCGACCAGAGGGATGTATTAGAATGAAGATTTAGAAGGATTTGCAATAGCCTTTGTCAGCAAATACAAAGAAGGTTTGAAAATGGGAAAGGGGGAAAGGCTTCAGGTAGGGAGCGAAAATGAGTAATGAGTCTAGGTTTTACTATTGAAGTGATTTTGTATTATTGTTTCAGTAAAGCTTCATTTTAGGTTTCTATTGTAATGATATAATATGTATATATAATTATATAATATCATTTTAAATATATTGATAATTAAATAATTGATAATTGATATATACATGAAAAAAATAGTTTGAGTGATAAAAAATAAAAATATAAGTTAGGTTTAGAACAGAAATTATGAAGAAAATATAAGATTGGAGGGTAAAACTTCAAAATGCCATAACTTTGTGTACCGTACTTCATTTGAGATGATTTTTTTTTATTTTGGATATTTTTTAGAGATCTATGCATGGCAAATAGCCAAAGGAGGTTTGATCACTTATTTTTCTTAAAAAAGTTTGTTTAGGCCTTCAATTTTGTGATTTTTGTTTTTCACTACCTTTCACCTACAGTAAAATAAGTCTATAATTATACCATACTTTTTATAATTTACTTAAGCTTTATTCTATTTAAGTTCTAAATTTAAGTACTTGATTAACAATAAAGAGGATAAAAATTAAGAAATACATAACTTAACTCAAAAATTAATTAAGAATTTAGAATCTTTATTCTTCAATAGCATAATGTATCTTTTTTTATGATCTACCCATTATATTTTTGTTCCAACTAAAACATTTAAAGTTTTTAATCATAAATATAAGTCATCATCCAACTAATCTCTCTAGAATTTGTATATGTGGCTGTCTCAAAAGGAAATGCATGCTAAATTATTACACTATGGCTCATTACATTGGGGCTCATCTTCATAAAAAAAATCATTTAAGGTCTCTCAAAGTTTAAAGTATCAAGATTGAAGTTTTAAATTCACATCCATCGCTGCCTCCTCACTAAAAAATCTATAGAAATCATTATATTTTTGCTTAAAGGAACTATCATAAGCCATGGAACATGAGGAAGAAGAAGTTATTAATGGACGAAGAAGAAGACAGAATAGGAATTTAAAAGGGTTACTCAACTAAAATTAATATTGCAATAATAAGAGATTGAGGTGGAGTTCAATCTTTTATCCATTCCTTCTTTTTCTCTTTCATTTTTTTCTTTCTTTCTACCTCTTTGTTGTTTTCATTACTTCAGAAGTTGAAAAGGACACATTAATAAAATGAATCATAGAAATTGAAAAAATTAGATATATGGATTCTTCGACATATGAAATGTTAAACATATTAATTTCATGATTTCTAAAAATTGAAATTTTAACTTCTTAATAAAAATTATAAATAATAATCTACTAGGTTTTTTAAACTTAATAAAAATTCTAGTTTTATTTTTTAATTAATGATTACAACTAAAATATTTTTTAGTCTTATATATTTGCATATATTAATTATTAACTTAAAAAATATTTTTTAACTTAAAGATATTCTAATTTATTTTTTTATCTTATATATTTGCATATATTAATTGATACGTATAATTTATTTTTTTAACTTAAAAATATTCTAATTTCAAATATTTTTATTTAAAAATAGGTTACAAAAATATTTCATGCAAAAATTTTTAATAAGTAAAAAATTTTGCATCAAAATTTTTAGTGGCGACTATTTTAACCACCGCTAAAAGTTAACTTTTAGTGACGAATAGAACCAGTCGTCATGAAAAGATTTAGTGCAAATACTTTTATTTGACTAAAAATTTGGCATCAGAACTTTTAGTGGCGACTAAAATGGTCGCCACTATAAGGTATCTTTTAGTAACAATTAAAACCAATCGTCACTAAAAATTTTGGCACACAAATTTTTAATATTTGACTAGCATTTTGACACTAAACCTTTTAGTGACGAAAATATTATCATCGTAAAAATTATATTTTAGTGACGGCTAAAGTTGGTTGCCGCTAAAAGTTTTGGCATTAATATTTTTAATGAATAAAAATTTGGCATTTGGACTTTTAGTGATGACAAGATCAGTCGCCACTAAATGTTATATTTTAGTAACGGCCAAAAATAATCGCTGCAAAAAGTTATGTTTTAGTGACAACTAAATCTAATCGCCGTTAAAAGTTTTGACATTAATATTTTTAATGAATAAAAATTTGTCATTTGGACTTTTAGTGATGACTAGATCAGTTGCCACTAAATGTTATGTTTTAGTGGTGACCAAAATTGATCACCGCTAAAAGGTATATTTTAGTGACGACTAAAATTGATGGCCGCTAAAAGTTGTGGTATTAATATTTTTAATAGATAAAAATTTGACATTTGGACTTTTAGTGATGACTAGATCAGTCGCCGCTAAATGTAATGTTTTAGTGGCAACTAAAATCTATCGTCACTAAATGTTATGTTTTAGTAACAACTAAAATCTGTCACCGCTAAAAATTATATTTTAGTGATGACCAGAATTGGTCGCCGCTAAAAGTTATGTTTTAGTGATGACTAAAGCTGGTGGCTAATAAAAATTTTAGCATTAATATTTTTAATGAATAAAAATTTGGCGTTTGTATTTTTAGTGACGACTAAGTCAGTCGTTGTTAAAAATTATGTTTTAGTGATAGTCAAAATTAGTCGTCGCAAAAAATTATGTTTTAGTGACGACTAAATCTAATCGTCGCTAAAAGTTTTGTCATTAATATTTTTTATTTAATGAAAGTTATACTCTAGAGCATTTAATAACAACAAAAACTCCATCACTAAAAGGTACTTTTTAGTGGCGACTAAGATCAGTCATCACTAAAAGTTTTACACAAATATTTTTTGCATATAATAAATTTTGCTTCAAAACTTTTAGTAACGACTAAAATTTGTCGTCACTAAAAGGTTGTTTAGCAACACTTTTAGTGGTGAGACTGGTCATCACTAAAAGTTATCTTTAGTGGCACAATCATATCATCACCACTAAAGGATCGTTGTAGTGGCGATGTATTAGTGGCAACTAAAAGGTTATCAAAAAATATAATTTTTTTGTGGCAACTATGTCGATGTCGTCGTAAAAAATATTTAGTGATGACTTTTTTATTGCTACTAAATAGTTTTAGTGACTATTTTTTTTGTTGCCACTAAAAATATTTTCGGAATCAAGAATAGTTTTTTAGTGACAACTTTTAGTGACAATTTAATAAAGTTGTTGCTAAAAATATTTTTTCAACGACCACTTTTTTAAGTCACCACTAAAAGTCGTTACTAAAAGTCTATTTTTTGTAGTGCATCCACTCAATCTCAACAACAAACCTCACTGTTGGCATTATCACAAATTGAATCTGAAGATGATGCTCCAAATAAGTAAGGATTTGGAGTCTCACTAAGACTCTAAAATTTTAAAAACGAGTAATGGTCCAATTACATAAACTGTAGAAAATGTTTATCTCTTACCCTTGTCTAAATAGATGAAGAATAGCAAGGAAATAAATAGCATATCAATATATCAAAATGTAACAAACTACAGGAAATGCACCCTTAAATCAATGCAAGAATACGATTCAGACTATATAATATCACACCTATGAGTTTAACTATGAGCATGTACAAATTAGTATAAGATTGTATACCATAGATTATTAACTCAAGGCAAAATAGTATGCTCAGTATTCCTTTATCATGCCAACCAATCCATCAATATGTGAAGAGAAGTATACTTATAAACATTATCTCTAAGGAGACGCATATGATTTTTCTTAGAAGTGCCAATTGTAGAGAAATCATGTTCATTAGTATTGCATAAAGTGTTCTATATTATTTGATGTAGACTTAGATTTTCAAAATTCATAAACAACACCTCAAGCATTCCATACTACTTGAGATGAGGCCTAAGTTTTAAGTACAGTTACAAAAGAAGAACTACTTCCCTTAATCCTATATATCATGAAAATATGTTGGTACATTCCATAATCAACATTCATAGTTAAGGAATCATAATTTCATACTAGGGCATCCCTAGAGTGATTCACACCATACTAGTAGTTTGAGGTCACCTTTTTATTGAGACTTCAACTTGCAAGAGATTCTAGCCCTCATGACCCTCTTGTTGGAACTCAATCTTAAGTGAGGAACCCTAGCCCTCAAAATTTCATTATGTATTAATGAAATCATGAAAGCATCATTTCCTCTTTCATTTTCATTACCTAATCACACAAATCCTAAGAATATGAATAGGAACATTAAAATACATCATAAATAAAAATGATCGGTCACAAATATACTATTTTAAGGTAAATTAAACATACCATATACACATAGTAAACCTAACATATCCATGTACTAATATACTCAACTGGAGGCATTATAGTCATAGGCCGTATGGACAAATTCTAATAGAACCCTTTTCTTGTTACTATGTCTTTTAATGTTTTCAATGTCTTAAAAGATCAAGATCCTAGCCAATACTTGGGTACTCTATAGCTAATGTTATCCATGCATGGGAATAGGTCCTAATTGTATCATTCATATATCGAGTCTAAATAAACTCCTTTGCATAGGGAATTAGATGAAGTATTACTTGACTTAGGATTCTTTAAGTTTCAAGAGAATTTGATAAGGCAACCTAGTATTCAAACATGCATAAACAATTAAACATGCAAGGATTCAATTCATACTTTTACAAAAAATTTCATTATATTCACTTACAAGAGATTCACACAACTCGTGTGAATTCACATGGATTCTTCATGGGAAAATGGGAGGAATTACACAATCTATATGCTATTACATGGCTAGGCTATATAACCCTCAGGTGCCAGGCTTGCTTTGGGTGGACATTACATGACTCATGTAACATCACATGGCTAAGTTGTGTAACATCCCTCTACTTTGCAAAAAGTGCCGCAACTCATCCTAAAAGCCAATTTTCTTCCATATCAAATAGTCCCATGTAGTCATTTTAACATATAAGCATGAAAAACAAGTTATT
Source organism: Erythrophleum ivorense (assembly GCA_026724425.1). NCBI lineage: Eukaryota > Viridiplantae > Streptophyta > Magnoliopsida > Fabales > Fabaceae > Erythrophleum > Erythrophleum ivorense. The sequence continues at coordinate 48,956 of JAIUCV010000370.1, read as the reverse complement.
ACCATACTTCACTCATGATTTCTTACAGCACAAATTCCACCAAAGATGCAAAGATTCAACTTCCTTAACACCCCTTATGGTTTCAATGTCATGAAATTAAGAAAAAAGAAGAGGATAGAGAGAGAAGGATCTTTGCTATCCTCATGTAAGACAAGGGGAGTGTCCTACCTCAACTTTTGCTTCCAAGCTTTCTCTCCTTCATTATTTCACCTTCTCTCTCCCTTTCTCTCTCTTTTTGCTTCCTTAAGTTCCGTCACACTCTCTTTTTGTTTTGGAAAATCAAAGTGTGTATGTGCGGATGAAGGGCAAATAAAAAAAAAGGCTAAGGAGTTGTATTTATAAAGTGCATAAGTTGATTGTCTTAGTCGTAAAAAAATCTCTCTCTCTCTCTCTCTCTCTCTCTCTCTTGTGTTTCTGTCCTCCCGTATGTAGTCTAGATTTCTCAAAGAAAAATCTTTGACTCTCTGGTTCTCAATCTTCTCATTCCTTCTAAATTAAGGTCTCAATTTGTTTCCTTAAATCATACATCATCATTTTAGCCTTATTTCAATCAAAAAGTTCAACAATTTTTTCCTTGGGAAAATTGTGATTTGGCTCCAAGGAAAAATGTAATTTAGCTTTGGGGAAAATTTTATTTTTGTGTCAGCTAAAACTACACCTTGACCTTAAAACTTTTGATAATTGTATTTTCACCCTAAAATTTTACCTAATTGTTTTTATTACCTTAATAATTTTTTTATATTTTTATGATTCCAAAAGTCTAAAAATTTACAAAACTTTTTATTTAAATATTTACTATTTGATTGTTTATAAATTATGTGTATTTCCAAATAATTCATATTAAATTCCTTATTAATCTAATACAATTTTATTTTTATTCCACAATTCATAGTTCAAAAACTTTTATAGTATCGCTTCAAATTAATAATTAAACAATGTCTAATCTTACCTAACTTATTAAATTGTTAATTTTACAGGGTGTTACACAACTAGTTCTACTATCCACATACAGTTAGACTAAGCTCGTGAGTTTATCTACATATTGCCAGATAAAGTCTCCTCTTGTATTATCTTAACATCTTAATGAAACCCTTTCACTCTTTCCATCTCTAAGATTCCTATCTTTGTTTATCACTGGGTCCAAACCAAAATAATTTCTTTATCAAATGATATTACAATTCCCTAAATTTAAAAAAATGATTATTTTATATTGATCAAATATTATATATATATATATATATATAATATTTGTTATATTATATAAATAACATGTATAAGATATTTTGGTTAAAATAAGTGCAAATTGTAGCTTATCTTTTTGTTATGGGTCCTTTACAATTTACTCTAATCGTCAAAGTCCATATAACAAAAGAAAACTCACATAATCCTAGGGAACCAGGCAATAGCTAACATGAACTCTTAATTATAAAATGAAAATAAGCCTTAAGTTGTAGGGACTAGTTCATTTATTGTCTCTAAAAAATAGTCACCTTATTCAAAGCATCATCATATATTGATTGTTATAAACAATCTTCCATTTCTCCTTCAAGTTCATAAAGAAAAAAAAATTGTATTTCACTCCTACTAAACAATATGACACATTCTAATTGTAGTAAATTTCATCATTTCTCCTTTGTCATACTTTCAACTGCAACTGTAGGATACAAGCGGATTAATAAATCTGGATTAATTGCGAATTTTTATAGATTGGAGAGATACTGCAATTAGAAGATCATGTTGGGTGAATACAATTTTCTCAATATTTAAGGATCAATGAAAAAATTTCACTTGTTGTTAATAGAAAAAGATATAAAATAGAGGTACGCCAAACAATTAATTTTGTCACATGCATAATAGTTCATTATGGCCAATCAAATTTAAGTTATTATCATTTTAAGAGACTAATAAATACTTATGTCACTAGGTGAACAAAAATTACCACACGTTTAAATTCTATCATTATAATCCATCAAAGTTTATCACGCAATTATTTTTTAAAGTAAAGAAATGATTATCAAGTTAATTGTATGTGACCTGCACTCTCCATTCAGAACTCTATAAAGGTGCCGGCGTCATCTGCAAAAGAGGAGAAATATAAGCTCTGCTGTCAAAGCTCTGACACTTTTAAAGCTTATTTTGAATTTAATATGCAAATCGAGAATCAAATTCTTTCTAATTTTTAGTTAAAATCAACCCCCCCCCCCCAACAAAAAAAAGGAGGATTGTCTATACGTGAATGAAGAGATTTAGTAGAGGTTGCAATACTAGTATCCACATCAATAAAAATAAACTTGTTCATTTAATTGCTTTTGTCGTATTTTTGACACAAAACTTGTGTGTAGAATACCATATCTAGAAGCTACAATATAGTAAAAACAAAACAAAAAACAAAAAGCTACAACATACGTGTAATTGATTAACTATCACAATGATGTTTGGGTCGTAATAGTGGGTTCGATCCATGCCATTATCACCGTCTTCCTTCGTCATTATCATTGTATAATCGTTATGTGCTCCATATGACTGTGAAGGGGTAACATCGTACGTCATAGATGATAAAAATAAGGAGCGTCGAAAAGTCGCAAACTAGAATTCTTTCTAAAGCGCGTTTAATAAAGAAGTATCCTCCTATTGGCCCAAAAAAATAAGAAAAAAATAAAAAGTACTTCCTACTATTTTAAAAAGAGCACTTAATAAAAAAAGAAGGAATGCTATATCCGATAAAGAAAACTTGTTCATCTTTGTGCAATTTAGTTATATCTCCTATCTTTTTTTTTTTGGATGAATTTTCTTGTGCAAATTTATCTTCTGTTTGCATTGATACAATTATTGATAACATTTTTTTCATAATTAATAGTCATGAACTCTATAAAAATGAAAACAAAAAATATAGTTAATTATTTTGGAAAATTTATAAAGTATTCGGGTAAAAATTTTGCCGCAGTTGTAGATAAAAATTTCAAACAACAATTATTTGGCATGCACAAAGAAATTAGATATCTACTTTGTTAATCAATGGAGTAGTAGTAAATTAGCAAAGAAGAATTTTACACTATTTCATCATTAAAAATTCATCGGTTACAATTTTGCCCCTTAATTCTTTGAACTTCATTGTTCTTCTTCTTTTCTCCTCTCACTTTATCAAAACCCTAGCAACGAATTAGTGGCTAAAACATAATCTCTATCCCTTAACTTTAGACCAAATTTTATTTTTGAGCCTAAAGATTTATTAGTTCTACCACTATCAAAACTAAGTAAAGCACTACTAGAACAAGATTCAACTGTGTTTTACTTAACCACAATTAAGTGTGAAATCCTAATTATAGTTTGGGCCAAACCACAATCTCTAGAACTGCATTTAGGCTTGCAAGGGCCTAGTTGAGATTTGGTTACTGCAATTAGGGCAAAAGTTACAATTGGCCAAAATTGTGATTACACTTGCAAGGGCCTAACTATAGTTTAGGCCAAATCGCAATTAGGACAAAGACTTAATTGTGACCAACCACAGTTAGCACCACTTTATAATATTCTAAGAGATTTGGATCACAAATACAACACAAGCCATAGCCACAAAAGTGATTTAGCCCCACACAATGAGATAACCATCTAACACCATCAAGCTTGCATTGTTCATCATTGTCATCAAATGTCCATCCTTGTTGTTCGTCATCATCATCCAACAACATTGTCCATTGCTGTCCCTCTTTGTTTCACTCTAAGCTTAAATTTGTAGCTTAAATAGATCTCTCCTTTCCCATTTGGCTTATAGATATGTGATCTCCCCTCTTCATTTCACTGTAAGTTTAAATGCTGTATTGTTTTCTATTTTCCTTAAATTGTAGGACAAGATATCAGAGTAACAAATTTAAGGATCTTCTTCTCAAGAGATCTCAAGCTAAAATTCATTGGCATTGGCTTTAGGAAGCCAAGAATACCTTGATCAAGTTTGAGGATTGGAATTAGATGCTTGCTTGTCCCACATATGTGGCCATTTTACTTGCTTCTATAAAAGGGTTCTACCATCTAAGCCTTCTTATGCAAAGTTATAGCATGAGGTGTAGGAAACAATAATAGAGCATATTAGAATAAGAACATATTGGATTATAACAACAACAAATGAATATAGCTTTAGCATTCCTCCTCCAAAATTTTTAGAGTTAGCTACCACCATAGGCATTCTTGTAGTACTATTATAAGCTTTTTCAATTTACATAAACTATATGAATGAATTTTTATTTTATATAATTTTAGTTTGTTACTTATTTATTTATTTATTTTATATTCAAGAGTGAAGTAGTTAAGATAGTGGAAACCTCGAAGCTGTGACTCAATCACCAAAGTCATGTAATAAGGATAATTAGTTTAATACTTTAATTGTATTTGAACTTTGATTTTAATTGAATATATAGTAAATTGTAATTGAATTTGTCTAAATTTTAGTTGTATAGGTTTGTAAAACTACTATTATAAGCAAGATAATTAATTTATAAACTATTGTATTTTAAAAAAATAATAATAAACTTAGCAATAGTTGAACATTTGCAAAATTTAACTGTAACTTGGTATACTGACAATTAAACTCTTGGTGATTTAAGTATAGTTTAATGGTTTAGATACAATAGTTCTTGAGGTTATCTTAAATTGCAGGTAAACCAGTCTTTATGGGGGATTTTATTAGGGTTTGTGAAACCACCACAAAAGCTAACCACAACCAAAGTATTTTTGTTTTGTAGTGCATCTTTGTCCTGTAACTCTTTAAACATCATTAATGTTTTCCCTTCTATCACCCCATCAAAAGCCCTAATTAATGACAAATCCAACATGGGATTCAACATGTCAAAGGCTTCTCGCTTGTTTGTTTGCAGACTAAAAAATAACTTTTTTTAATAATTTAATATAATATTTATTATATCTTTATAATTATTATTTAATAATATTAATTTTTTTAAATTATCAACATAAAAGTTATTTTTTATTTTAAAATATTTTTTCCTTACATTTATACTACTCATCCCCATTCGGATGCCAAAACCATCCACGACCTTTTGTGATTCATACTCGGTGAACCTCATTGAATGTCAAAATCAATCCCGTTTTCGTTGGCGTGACGAGAGAGGACCACATAGCCATAGGTAAAGTTTGGAAAGTTTAGGAAATTAAAACCAAAAAATCTTCATGGAAGAAAATAAATCCCGATGTCAAGGGATATAAGGGACATTTTGGCTACTTCTGTAATTAGGTATTGAACGTGGAATGTCACGTCATATTTATTGTCAAGGTTTCTGATGGTGAGAGGAGAGAGGAAAAGATTGAAGAAGTTTGGAGAGCCGAGACAAAATTGAAATTAATAAATATAGAGAGATGAAGTTGAAATTTGATGTCCAATTAGAAGAGAAAAAGTATATTTTAGTCTATGCAAATTCACGGTTAACTTGAATATGATGGTCAATGAGATGGGTATATTTGAAAAAAGAAAATAGGTTAGAGTGTTATCTTTGCAATACCTTAAACACTAGCGAGTTTAATTTAACCTAAATAAAACCAATTTTGTTTTTTTCAATACAAAGAAAAACAAATTTAGTTTTTAGTTTTTATTATTTTATTTCATATAGAATAAATATAAATTTAAATGATACAAATGTTTGAAAACTAATGACAAATTCGTATTTCATTTTCCGAAATTTGGTTGAATAAAAGTTTCCTCTAAAGTGAAACAAACTCAAATAATTGATTTGTTTGTATTAGATTAAAGAATCTGAATATAAATTTATTATTTGAATAAAATTTTAAAAGAAATAAAAAATTACTTATGAATAAAATCCACTTGTTAGAGAATATAGAAAGAGAAAAAAAAAAGAAAACGAAAGTAACACAAAAGAAAGAGCGAGAGAGAGAGAGTTAGGTTGCACTGGGACCGTAGTTGGTTGACTCTGTGGCCTTGGCCGCGTGAGAGCAAGTTTACTGCGAAAACACAACTCAACTTGCCACGCGTAGCTGTGGTGGGTCCCACCAAACAAATCTCCATCAAGAAATGTTGAATCTTCCAACAAAATTCAACCCCTCTTCCTGTCAGAATCAAAATCCGTAATTTATATATCTGAGCCATGAGGTCAAAATCCCTCCCAATCCCAAAACAATTTTTGTATTATATATATGACCAGTGAAGGCTCAACCAGAAGTTGGGAAGGCATTCATTCTATCCAATTCTCCTTCTTTAGCTCTCTTTCTCTCTGTCTCCGTCTTCACCTTCAGACTATGACTATGGCCCCAAACAAGCTCAATTCCTCGGTAAATTTAATATGTTTTTGTAAATATGCATTTAGTATTCACAGCTAGGGTGTAGAGGTAGTTGATAGTTTTTAGTTCATTGGGTTGCTTGCTTAAAGTTCATTTCTGAGCTTGGGATTTTCTTTGGATCTCTGTGATTTCCTGTTATTTTGGTCCTGGAATTTGGATGCTTAATTAGGTTTTCTTGTTGTTAATAATAATCTAAGCATGGACTAAAGTTTAATGTAAATGTGCTTGGAATCCCAATTTGTTTGGAGTTTCCAAAATTTTGGGACGCCGACTTAGGTTGGTTGAACACTTGAACTGATTACCTTTGGTCAAACTGAGAATTTGTTTTGAACGCTGCAGAAACCTGTAAATGAGTATGTGATTGAAATGGTAATATTTTATATAATCGCATATGGAGTCCTGTTACCTACTAATTGCAGACTAAGAACAAGGCGTTTCTGAGATTTGAAGCTTAAATTCAATATCATTTACAATCTTACAAATGGGTTCCACTGGTCTTCAATTTGATATGGGTTCCCCTAAATTGTTTGAATCTACCCTTTTTCGTGCATGCTAATTTTATCTCCTGAAAATTTGGGACATGAGGAAATTGATTATCATATTTTGAATCTAACGATATCTTCTAGGGAGCAGGAACAACTTCTACCACATTGGGTATCACCCCCCACACCCCCCCCCCCCCCCCCCCACAAAAAAAAATTATTTTTTCTATTTTGCTGGAGGGAAAAAAAGAAAAACTGAAGATGCAAATGGGTAAACCTATATATTAAAAAAAAAGAATTATTTGTTTGAGTTGTCTCAAAATGAGAAGAGTTAATCATGAATTGGAAATAAAATTTTCTCTGGGATCGTCATCTGATAGGATTGCTTCTATTGTGAAAATCTCTGGTCTTCAGATACATTTTCAGACTTTTATTGATCAATTTAAGGATGCCATTAGCATCAATTTCTACTGTGCCTCCATATCTAATAAAATAAATATCCTTTGGGAAGAGAAATTGATATGTTTCATTTTGTTTAAATTTTTGTAATAACTAAGAGGAGAAACAAAATCCAAGAATGTTATAATTCTGTGATTTCTTTATTTTAGCCATAATATAGACTCTCATATGATAATCATCTGTTTTGGAGGGGATCAATCTCACATATCTGTATTAGTTTCCACTATCAACTATTCACATGATCTCCGTGGTATGTTTGATGTTCTTTGTGTGGCAGGGAAACACAAGTGTTTCATGTTCACCGTCTGAGAATGGTTTTACCAGTTCCTTTTCTCTCTTCCCTTTGGAGGCAGACCATGAACTTCTTCAATCTTCAATACAGGAATCAGATGGCCATCTCATAGAGTTCTCTGAAGCCTTGAGAAGTATGCTCATATTTTGATAAAATTATTGATATCAACTGCAATAAGACATGATCTTGATATAAAGATCTTTGTCCTTATTTTTTCTTAAACTCCTTCTAGCCGTTGCGAAGGCCCTAAGGCGGGCTGCAGAAGGAAAGGCTTCTGCTCAAGCTGAGGCTGCTGAATGGAAACGAAAATATGAGCTGGAGAGGGCACGGAATCTGCAATTGGATTATATAGGTTCTTATAATTAAATTACTGCAAGATGCAGTTTCTGTGTTTATATTTAAGTGTTGTAGCCATTGATCATGCAAAGAGAACAATAATTTTTATCAGCTGAGTTCAACTTAGCTGCAAAAGTCCTGCTCTTTGTTTGCTTGGAGATTCCTGAGCTAATCCTTTCTTCTGATTGCTTTGGTTCATATTTGTGAGTTATAGACTGTGTCTGCAGCTTTATATTTTATTTTTAATTTTTAACCGTAGAGTCACTTTAAATTGTTTATTGACAATTTAGTTTTTGTCATAAATCTGATATTAATGCAATGCAGCTTATATCTTTGAGCTCAATTGTGCTTCTATCAATGACTTGTTCCTTGATAATAATACCTCATCAATTTACAAATGGTAGGGAATAATGTAGCGATATGGTATAATTCTTAAGGTGAAGCAAATCATTAAATGATCTTAAACCTTTATGCTTTGCCTGCCAATATCTAGAAGGGGACCATTTTATTGACAGTTTCTCAAAGATACTGTGGTGGAAACACAGAAAAGAAGGTTGATAGTCTTTAATATTTTGTAGTCTTGATGATAGTTTTATTATGTGGCCTGTATTCTAATATCTCTTGATATGCTCTCCATCTTAACTGCGACTTAATGTGCTGCCTATCTCTCAATCTTTGGCAGTTTATAATTTCTCTTTGCTACTTGTTTGTTTAACAGAGCAGCCATGCCTAGTGAATCAAGGTGATTTCGATGATGTGAGGATGAATAACCCAGCTAACCAACCTGCATTATGTAATGAAGCTAGTGAGCAGTCTGAAAGATGCTGTTCAAGAAATGGAATTTGCTCTCATGAGGTTCTCAGGGATGGGAAACCTGATTCTGATTCCAAGATGGTTAAAAAGGTCTGTTATATGTCCCTGCTTGATGTAAAATAAGTTGTTATGATTAATCTGTAGCTGGTGGGTTGCCTATTGGTACTTTGAAATATATATGAGTGTGCAAGTGTATGCTACATGTATAGTCATTTCTTTGTCTTCTTCTTCCTGGTACAGGGTTATGGTAACTACTTTCAAATTCTATGTATCTCTTTTCCCATAAAAATGTGTATGTAATCTTAGTTCTTGAGGAATTTGTGCTACCAGAAACCAATTCATTGCCATTCCATTAGTATTGTACAACATAAAAGGTCAACTGTTACTGAAACTTTTTTTTAACACCCCCCAACCCACGCCAAGAAAGAAAAAACTTGATTTGAGTTGTCTGCTTTTGAGACAGGCTTCATTTAAACTTTCATGGTGCTGCAAAGGTGAGCAAAGTGATCAGCACAAACATGACGTTGTCTCTTTCGAAAGAGGAAACATAACCACTGCTGAGCGCAGCAGTAAGCAGGTATCATTTCTGCCACTAAGGAGGATTTGGCTTTATTACTTTATAAAGAATCTTACAATTGATCTTGTATGTATCACCTTAAAGTTTCCCCTCGTACTAGAACTAAAGTCTGCATACTTGTATTTTGTTTAATTAAGAAGTCCTATTAATTTCAGATCTCTTTGAAGTGGGAGTCATGCCCACAGACGGTGCTCATATTGACCAAACCAAATTCAGTTTCAGTCCAAATTCTGTGTGCAGAAATGACTAGGTATGAATCCCAATATATCATCTATTTTATTATTTCTTTTGCATTTTTAGCTTTTCCCAAAAAAAAAAAATTTCCTAGAGTATAATGCTGGATTTCAGCATGGAACTCTTCTCAGAATTATGTACTATGCCATCAAGGAAAGGCATGTGGATCAGAGAGCTTAATTTATTTTGCTGCTACTTCTGCTGGTCCTTTTTTTTTTTTCCCTTTTCTTTACTGCTGTTAGGGAGGTTGAGGGGTCTTAACTTGTTAAGAAATCTAAGAACATTCTGCTCTCTGATAATTTTTTTTTTCTTTTATGAATATAGTATTGCAGCTTGATAGAGAAACGAAGGTTCAGGAAAAAATTAAAAGTGGCTTGCATTAGCGATTCTTTGTGTTATGTTCGAGTTTGGTGGTGCTTTGGTCTTTAGATATGTAAATTTTGATTTGACTTGCATATTATCCAAGCTTTAGACCAAATACAAGGGTCTATCTTGAAGGGTGGGTGTTCGTGTCTTGACCTGGCCTCTAGCCTGAATCTTGTGTTGCCTTCCTGTACAAAGGATTCATATACTGTTGTTGGGGACTTGAAAATTGTTTCCTGTTACTTTTTGTGTTCAACTCCCCTTTGTAATATGTACATGGATCCTGCCTTTTGTATCCTTCTGTTTATGTGTCTTCATGGTATAAATCTATAACAGGCTACTAACTTGATATCCTTTTTCTTAATTTACATTTTATTATATGCCAAACTTGCTCATGTGGTGCTACTTGCTTTATCTTCATTTTTTGTTCCTAGATGGTTGAGGGAGCAAAAGAAGCTAAACATCTATGTGGAACCACGTGTCAGGGTGGAACTTCTAAAAGAGTCATCGTACTATAACTTTGTAGAGACTTGGAAAGATGGTGAGGAATGAATTATTTGATGTCATTAAAGAATATATTTCACTTGATGCACTTTGATGCTGTGTTTGGAGGTGCTTTTAGGGCTCTTTTCTGACTCTAAATTTGTGAATGCTTGTTCAGATCCTATGATGGGGATACAGTATGAGGGGATAATAGCTATGCTATTTGGGCTAATATATGGATCAAGGACCACTTCACCTGAAAAGCTTAAAGTATTAAGTGAAGGACCATGAATATTTAATTATATTTCGACATATCCCTTACACAAACACCCCTTGGGCTTGAAGTAGGGACAAAGCATAGGCCAACCATGTCTTGTGCTAAAACTTAATTTTAATCTCTAAAGCACATAAACGCTTTAGGTTGGTTAGCATGTTAGACACCAACACTACCATGAGACTCTAACATGTGTTTGACACGCATAAAAATGTGTAAAAATAAAAAATTACTCATTTGTCATGGAGACGCATTGGACATGGGTCCAACATAACTGGCATGTAGAAAGGGTAAACAGCCAAAGAAAAAAAAAGATAGAATGAGAGACTAGTAACATCATTTTGATAAGATGATAAAATTTCTTTCCTGATGTCTTTTTGTTTACAATTAGATGAATAATTTGAAAAATATAGTTATATTTTTATTTAGTTGATTTTTTTTTCTGGGAAAATAATGGTGAAAGGTACTTAGAATATGTTAGGATCCAATTGCAAAGTGTGGGACTTGAGTCCCACATTGGAAGTATGAGATTTTGATGTGGGATTTATATGGATTTTGGGCTCTCCAACCTCAAGAGCTAGCTTTTGGGATGTGGTTCTCTCAAAGGTTCCTATCACAATATAGGATAATGCTAGTTATTATTATTATTATTTTACAAGTAGGTAAGGAAATGAAAGGTTTAAAAATTAGGATTTAAATGGGCCATAACTCATGCAAGGATATATATGTATATTTGTGTGTTTGTGTTATGTATTTTTTGAATTTTGACATGTCATGCCTTGTCCTGTGCCAGTGTCCATGCTTCATGGATGGTAATGAAGAGAATGGGGGTGGCAAGAATGAAAAGTTTGACTACTTGGCTGTGAAGGCTCTGATACCATATCAAGGATCATGTTAACCAAAAGCTTAAGCTATGAAGTGAAAATCATGAATAGTTTTATTAAAATCTCAACAGTATGTTATATTTGTAATTTGGGATTTCGGATATACTTGTTTTTGTAATTTGGAAAATGAAAGATAGTAGCTAAATGAAACATCTAGTTTGGATTTCTGGTTGACTTGTTAACTTCTGTTAGTTTCAATGATGCTTTGCAACTTGAGTATGCCATAATCCCCATATTTTAATACTTTAAGTGATGCATTTTGATTCTCTTGTCATAGTTTTAACACTGCAAAGGCTTTCTGTTATTTTCTGTGTTAATGTGATTTCCATGTTAATTTTTTGTTCAGATGATTAGGACCTCATTTTGAGCTTTAGAATTCAGTTCAGGACTGACTGCTCCAAAACCATCTTAAGGCAAACCACATGAATTTTATAGAAGTTGTATGCTATTTTGTTTTTGTCTATCAAGTTAGAGATATTAGCAAGATCATTCTTGGGCCTTCTCCTAATAGCTTATACTTTTGGATGAAGTGATTCTTGAAATGTTAGCAGACCTTCATGGCCAAGCAATTAGGAGTTGGAACCTTTTTGCTACCATTCTCCTAGTTAAATTAATTTTGCACACATTATCGTGGACTTGTGCTTCATCCACCTTCAAGCTCAAATGACTTGTGCTTTAGAAATATTATTAAAACCATTAAGCATTTGGGAAAAGGTGACAACCGTCTTTTTTAACTTAGGATGACAAATCTTAATTCAGGCAATATTTAATGTGAGGGATGTATGATCAGAAATGCTTTTTGTAATTTTGTGAACTTTTCTAGTATTATTTTTTTTCCTATAAGTTTACAATTTTTATCATTGTTCATACCTACTATGATTGTTCTTGTGATTTTCATTATTTAAGGGCAAATTTCTATTCATTTCAGATAAAGAAATTTCACTGTTGCACACTAAAGTTGACCTCGTGATAACTCTTGGTGGAGATGGCACTGTCCTATGGGTATGTGCAGTCAATTCAAATTAACTTCCTATTTTTGTTGTTGAATTTTTGTTAAAAAACGGAAGTGAAAATTTTCTTGAATTTGTTATTAATGGAGAGCAAATTTAATTTCTAATCCATGTCTTCTCTTGTTTTATGTTTCTGATTGATAATTGTCAATTTAGTTACCTAAAATATGTTTAGATGCTAGAAAATCATTTGTGTAAAGTATGGAAAAACAGAGCAATTGTTGTGGCTCTGTGTTCTATCTATTCAGAATGAAAACATGAAACAAATATATTGGAAGTTGGCCACAAAGAGTTTGACCAATCAGCCCCACGCTAGAAGGAAGCAAAAGAAGGAAATAACCTAATTGAAATAAAAAGAAACAAATAGTAATAATGAGTTGACTACAGACCATACCAAATCAGAATGAAAAAAGGAAACAAAAATAAACAGAATATCACACAATAAAAGAAAACAATAATAAAAGAAATAATACTTTGAATCAATGTGAATCAAAGCAATAATACTCTAAATCAATGTGAATTAGAGCATGATTAGCAGCACTCCCCTTCAAGTTGGAGAGTAAATGTTGATCATTCCCCACTTGCGATTTAACTCTTCAAATTTTACTCTTGATAATGACCTGGTGAACACATTAGCAACTTGAGAACCAGTGGGGACATACTTCACTTCAATGAGGGTTGAGTCAATCTTCTCCTTGATGAAATGTCTATCAATATCAACATGCTTAGCCCTATCATGATGAATGGGATTCTTCACTATCCTAATAGTTACCATGTTATCACAAAAAACTTTCATAGGCACATCCACACTGAAGTTTAATTCCTTAAGGAGTCTTAATATCCACAGTCCTTCACAAATTCCAAGTGCTAGAGCTCGAAATTCAGTATCGGCACTGTTCCTAGCAATCACAAGTTGTTTTTTACTTCTCTAAGTAACTAAGTTGTCCCACACAAAGGTGCAATAACCAGTTGTAGATCACTTATCAACCACCAAGCCAGTCTAATCTACGTCTGAGAACACCTCAACACCTCTATGGTCTCCCTTTTTGAAGTACAATCCCTTACTAGGTGTCATCTTGAGATACCTCAGTATCCTGTACGCTGCCTCCAAATGCTCCTCATTTGGTTTGTTCATGAACTAACTTACCACAGTAATAGAGAAGCTAATATTGGGATGAGTGTGAGTTAGGTAGATCAATTTTCCTTTAAGTCTTTGATATTTTTCAGTGTCAATTCGAGCACTTTCTAGTTTAAGACTAACTAAGCTTGTATTTAGTTTCCATGGGAGTGTCTGCAGGCTTACATGCCAACATAGGCTCTTCAAGCAGATCAAGTGTATACTTCTTTTGGGAGATAGAAATACCTTCTTTGGTTTGAGCAACCTTCATGCCATGAAAATACTTTAAGTAGCCAAGATCCTTAACTTCAATCTCCTTTGCAAGGGACTTTTTTAATTTGACCATTTCATCCACATGATCTCTAGCAATCACTATATCATTCACATAAACAATTAAGATTGCTAACTTCCGGTCTGGTCCTTGTTTGACAAACAAAGTGTGATCAGTTTGGCATTGTGCATACTCTTGAATCTTAACAACCATGGTGAATTTCTTCAACCATTCTCCTGGAGATTGTTTGAGCCTATATAGAGATTTATGAAGTTTGCACACTCTTTTTGAGCTATTTCCACACTTTACCCCTTGAGGAATATCCAAATAGAATCTTCTTCCAAATCTTCATTCAAAAAGGTATTTTTTTCATCCAGTTGATGGAGAGGCCAGTCTAAACTTGTAGCAATGGAAAGCAACACTTTAATAGTGTTAAATTTGGCCACGGGAGCAAAGGTTTGTTGATAATCAATTTCATGGTTGTGTGTACCCTTTTACAACTGGTGTTGCCTCGTATCTGTTAATACTCTCATTAGAATTATATTTTATAGTGAAAATCCACTTGCATCCTATAGTGGTCTAGCCTGGAGGGAGATCTACTATGTCCCAAGTCTTGTTCTTTTCAAGGGTAGCTAAGTCATCTTTAATGACACTTCTCCACTCTTCCTTCTTAGTTGCCTCATGGAAATTGCTAGGAATTTTCTCAAGTGCAATATTGTTTACAAAAGCTTGCAACTTTGGAGGTAGTTTGTCATAAGAAACAAAGTTACTAATGGCATGTCTAGTGTAGCTTCTTACTCCCCTCCTCAAGGCAATAGGTATGTCTAACTCCTCTTCAGAATTTGGAATAAGGAAAATGGGTTGACCATGCATAAACATGTGCTATTTTCAGCCTCTTGAACAGCCTGTGTAGTGTTACATTCTGCTGTCTGAACTTGCTGTCTTCTAGTGTAAACCAACAATTCTTGCTGCTGTGGAGCATTAGGATAGGCCACAAGTAGTTGTGGTTTAGGGCTGTTATGGTCAATTTCAAGGATGTTTTGGTCAGTTTCAGGTCTGGTTTGGTTAGTTTGGTCCTTGTCATGTCTGTTTTGGTTTGGTTCAAATCTGGTTTTGTCTATTTCGGGTCTAAGATGGTCACTTTGGTTACTGGATTCAAGTGTAGGGATGCTTTCAAACAGCCATTCCCTGTTTTGGGTGTGTCTCCCCCTGAAGTGGTGTTTGGGAGTAAAAGGGCTGAGTTTCAAGAAAGTTAAGGTTCATGGTAGTGTAGATGCATTTGGTGTAGGTGAATAGCATTTGTACCCCTTTTGGGTGGAAGAGTAACCGATAAAAATACATTTAATGGCACGTGGTTCCAATTTTCCACCTTGATCATGGTGAACAAATGTAGTACACCCAAAAAACCTTAAGAGGAAGGGTAGACAAAATTTGGGTTCATGAGTGGGTGTCTAAGAGTTTTTGGTAGGATGACATAAACTTCAAGACACAGGAAGACATTTTGTTAATTAGAAAAGTGGCAATAAGAATAGCTTTACCCTGGTATTGTTTAGGAGTATTTGAGGTTATAATAAGGGACCTTGCCACTTCTGTTAAGTGTTTATTTTTTCTTTTTGCTATCTCATTTTGTTGGAGGGTATTGACACGAGATTTGGTGAAGGATTCAATTGTGTTGAAGATATGAGGTAAGGTCAAGGTTAAAGTAGTCATGGGAATTATTAGTTCTCAGGGTTTGAATTTGCATTTGAAATTGGTTTTGAATTAGTTTATGGAAGTTTTCGAATGCCTCTGTGACTTCAGATTTGGATTTCAAAAGGTACACCCATATTAGTCTGGTGTGTTTATCTATAAACGTGACAAACCATTTTGCCCCCTTAATGTTTTTGATACTTGATGGTACCCACACGTCACTGTGTATAAGAGAGAAGGGCATGGAAGGCTGCTAAGTGTTTGTAGGGTAGGATGCTTTAACATGCTTTAAAAATTGACAAATTTCACCAGAAGGAAAGGATGAATTTTTATTAAGCAACATAGGGTACAAGCATTTCATATAAGAAAAATTTAGATGGCTTAACCTATAATGCCACAGCAATACATCATCCATTTTATTAGAAGACACATGATGAGTTATGGCTTTATTCTTCCTCTCGAGACCTTGAAGGTAGTAGAGACCAACACGTATCCTAGCATTGTCAATCCTTTTCCCTATCTCCAAATTCTGAAAATCATGCCCATCCATATAAAAGTGAGTCACACAGATCAAGTCTTTGGTGAGCTTGCTAATAGATAAGAGATTGCATGTCAATTGAGGAACAAATAAGACATCTCATAGAATTAAGTTTTTTGATAACTTAGCAATCCCAATACCACAAACTTTAGCATAAGTACCATCAGCTATTCCTACAACTTGTTTTTCAGCATTAGGAACAAAATTAAGTAGGAGAGAAGATCAAACTTGTGATTAGAAGCTCCTAAGTCAATAATCCAGGCATTAGTTTTTTCAAGTTGAGCATGCAAGGACATAGGAATATTACCTGCTTGTTCCATCACCCCAGTACCCATTTCTTTCTCTTTCCCAGGGGTATTAATCATCTTTTGAGGGATTTCCAATTGTTCCTTGCTAAATATAGCAGGTTCAAGTGGAGTTGGTTGGCGTTTTTCCTCAGTTGAAGCCATGAATCCACGAGTTTCTCTTGGCTATCAAGGCTTCTAATTAGGAGGCTTTCCATGTAACTTCCAATAAACCTCCCTGGTGTGACCTATTTTGTTGCAACAGTCATGCCAAAATTTCCCGTTCCTCCTAGTCTTATTATCAAATGGGAAGTTGCTTCGAACAGCTAAAGCCGAACTCTCAAATACTGGTTCTAAACTTTGGGCCCCATGAGTTAGTTGTTGCCTTCTCTCTTCCCATTGAACTTCAGCAAATACTTATCTAAGTGAAGGTAGAGGACGAGTAGCCATGATCCTACTCCTTGCTGCATCATAGCTCAGGTTAAGGCCTAAAAGCTATAAATCCTCTCCTTTTCCACAATTTTTTTGTAAGTAGCAGCATTGGTAGTATTGGTCCATTGATAATCTTCATAGAGGTCAAGTCGTTGCCAATACTTTATCAATGTGTTATAATATTGGGTAACATTCCTTTTACCTTGCTTCAAATCCCTTAAGATGTCTTTTATCTAAAATAAAGCTGCTGTGTTGCCAACCTTGGAGTAGGACTCTCGAACCACGTCTTGAATCTCCTTTGCTGTCTTAGCTAGCATATAAGTCTCCCCAATTTCTGTTGTCATGGAGTTTACAAGCCACGATATCACCATGTTATTTTCTAATTTCCAAGTTTTGTACTTTGGATCAGATGTAGCTGGCTATGTTGTTTCTTCAATGAGATATTCTTCCTTCCCTCAGCCACAGTCAAACATCAAGACACTTTGGGACCACATTAGATGGGTAGTCCCACTGAACCAATGTCCTGTAATCATGATAGGTGAGTTGTTGGTGGCCATGGCAGTGGTTGGATGGTTGTTTGCCTAACCACTGGACGTGTGTGAGAAAGAAGAAAATGTCTCTTCTGACATCACCTGTTAGGCGAGCCAAATTTCAACATGGTTTTCTATTTAGATCCTTGAGAGAAGGCTCTGATACCATGTGGAAAGACAGAGCAATTGTTGTGGCTCTGTGTTTTGTCTATTCAGAATGAAAACATGAACAAATATATGGGAAGTTGGCCACAATGAGTTCCACCAATCAGCCCCACACAAGAAGGAAGCAAACAGGGAAATATCCTGATTGAAATAAAAGGAAACAAATAGCAATAATGAGTTGACTACAGACCAGACCAAATCAGAATGAAAAAAGGAAACAAAAATAAACAGAATATCATACAATAAAAGGAAACAATAAAAAAGGAAATAATACTCTGAATCAGTGTGAACCAGAGCAATAATACTCTAAATCAATGTGAATCAGAGCGTGTTTAGCAACATAAAGTGTAGCCTGCAACTATTCTGAATAAAGTGGAAATGGCATACCACAGGGATCTCTATCAGATTTCCAATTATTAATCTATGAGACTGAGTTTTTTGTGTTGGAGCATGTTACAGTTGTTGATCTATTTTATTATTAATGTATTGCTTCATTCTGTATGAAAGATTCTATGTGATGGCATATATGTGTAGGGGAATATCATATTGAAATGAAGTTTGAATAATGCCTATAAAATATCAAATATTACTTTATTTATTCAAACTGATAAATAACTAAGAAAACTTTTTTTTATTTTTTATTTTTGATCTAAGGTTGTGTTTCTGAATTAGATTGCATGTATTATAATGCATTCAATCTTGGTTTGTCCTTACCTTATGATTGTGGGAACTAAACTTTCGGTAATATGGTGACTGTTGGACTAATGATGGGCTATCTCTGGGACTATACATCTCTAGCCATGCATTGTTTAGTGTCAGAGATCTTGGTAATTAAGTGCACACTTTACATATGCATATCATTCATTCTACATCACTTATCCTTAAACATTTTGTAAATTTTTTTTTCCTGGTGATATTCTTTAGCAGTTATGTTCTACCAACTGTGCAGGCAGCATCTATGTTCAAAGGACCAGTTCCTCCTGTTGTCCCATTTTCTTTAGGTTCTCTTGGCTTTATGACCCCTTTCCGTATCCTCCATCTTTATCTACATTTATATTATCTCCTTGATATGACATTTTTTCATTTTTGGGGGCATCTGATTGAAAGTTTAACTTAATATCCTTCAGATAGTGAACATTACAGAGAATACCTTGAATCAATTTTGAAGGGCCCCATTAGCATCACATTACGGCACCGATTAATATGCCATGTCATAAGAGATGCGGCTAAAAATGAATATGAAACTGAAGAGCTGATGCTTGTTCTAAATGAAGTTACCATTGATCGTGGTATATCATCTTACCTCACAAATTTGGAATGTTACTGTGACAACTCTTTCGTCACATCTGTGCAAGGAGATGGATTAATCTTATCCACAACATCTGGAAGTACTGCATATTCTTTGGCAGCTGGAGGATCAATGGTCCATCCTCAGGTACTTAATTGAAGAGCATTTTATTCTTATGTTTCGATTGCCAAGTTAGACTGATTATCTTAATCAATAAATTCTATAATATCTATCAGTTTCAAGAAAATACAGCAAGTTATTGGCCACGTTTATATTATAAACTTTAAAGAAGCTTTGCTTAGTACACATGGACGTGCTGGGCTAAATGTGCAAGTATTGGCAAGTGCGTAAAATTTGATGTTGAGCTAATTGCCTTTGTGGACCTACCTAGCTAGTCCTGCCAAGAAGTCTTTGCCACATTTGTTGCTTTATTTTTCTTTTTGGAACTTTTCTCCTGTTACAGAATTTTTTTGGCAATATATTTTTATTCTTTAATGAGCTTTTAGGATGAAATTTGCATATGGCTAATATTTTATTAAAGTTGTGTTTTGGTCTTATAGTTTGAGAATGAAAGTAGTATGGTATTGACATAAAATGTCATTGAGCTTGAAGCTGCAGTTTGTCTTCGCCATTGTGCTTCCTTATTGTACAGGGGCTTTAACAGAGAGAAAAAGGAATTTTGGTATGTCAAAAGAAATGATATAGAAAGGGGGTTAAAGTAAATTTGTAGTGCCAGACAATAAAGTTTAGGAATAAATTGATATTTGCCATTTTGGACTACATGACAGTATTTTAAGAGTAAATAGTTGGACCAGAAAAACTAAGAAGCAGCCCTCTGTCTGCTTTGATTCTAAAACCACTTTGAAGAAAAACATAAGACTGGTGAACTGGTACCAATAGGAAATATATATATATATATATGTATATATACCAATAGGAAATATATATATATGTATATATATTTATATATAACAATTCTACCTATGTATGCTTTAATATAAATAATTTTTCATAACCGGTCCCAAGCCCCCAAAAAAAGAGGAGGATTGTGTTAGGTGATCAACAGTCCACGTAAAACTTTGTCGAATTTTTATGACATGGATCATATATATTTATATATAACCCCTGTTCGGAAAGGGTGAAATTCAACCTAAAATGTCTCCTTAATGACCAGTCTGGTTCTTAGAATATTTTAGGAATTCTATTTGGGATTTGATGGCAAGTTCTTTAGGGTTTAGAATGCTGGAAATTTCAGTTTTGAAAGATGGGTGGAAATCTGGTGGTGCTGACTGTCGAAGAGACAAGAATAATGTAAAGGCATAATCAACAGTTGCTGGAGTCTCCTTAAGTTTTTTTAGAAGTTTCAATAGGGGAGGGAAAAAAAAAAAGAAACAAAATAGCTAACAGTTTATATACGATGAAAGTAATTTTCTACTTCTTTTTACATGGGCTTGTGAAAATAAAGCAAAATTAAAACATGAAACTGCAATTGAAAGAGTTCTGATTTGTTCTCACTGTCAGAGTAAGTTTCCTTCACACCATCCCATATCTCTTTAGCAGTAGAGGAAAACATGAAATTTTGCCCGATCTCCAGGCTCATAATATTGACAAACCATGACATTGCCATGTGATCCTCAGCTTTCCGCTTGTACTGAGGATCAGTGATGGAGGAAGGGGAGGCAACACTGGTCAAGTAGTCATCTTTTCCCTTGCCACTGATAACATGAAGACAGATTTGGACCACTGTAAGTAGTTCTGTCCGTTAAGCCTGTGGCCGTTGATGAGGAAGCCTGAGTTTACCGTTGAGGGAATTTCTTCTCTGTGAGAGGATGGATGAATGGAGGTGCTACTGGTTTCAGACTCCATAGCAGGCTTTCTGGAAAGTGAGGGGAGTTGCTGCTGGAGGAAGAGAAAGGTTTGAAACAGAGGGACACAAGCAAACAAGAGAGAAGACTCTGATGTGTGATAGGAGAAAAATTGGTGACTGGAGGTGAAATGAATGAGAGAATCGCACGAGATGCAAGGAATGGGTGCGAAAATAGAGTATTCTAATGCTCTACTAATGCTCTAATGCCGTGAAGAATAAAATACTCAGATAATTTTATTCAAAGCTTTTGGAGATATATATACACGTAAAGTATAACTACTGTCCTAAAGATATGGCTCCTAAGTATCCTTACAGATATATTAATCTGTTTACAATTTAAACTAAAGCTATCTTATCTGAAGAAGCTTCTAAAAATGAAATAATAACAAATCAGATAACAACTAATAACAAATTAAATAAGGAATTAAATCATAATTAACACACACACAACGGAGAATGGCATATAGTGGAGATGTGGAATATGCTCCGTGGTTAATGGCTTACAACACATGGTTAAGTGAATCTCTCCCTTTGGCCACACAAGAAAGGATTTACTCAAGTACCTCACTACACAACCACTCACTACAAGGACAGACAAAATGTAACACCAGAACATTCAAGAAACAGCACACACTTGCCAACTGATAGGAGAAAGTGAAAGAGAAGGAAGAACGGACAGAGAAAACAGAATTAACAACTTCATGACTTATTCAACAATCAAATTTCCTTTACAAATTTATAACTACTAGTTAGTTATTAACAACTAACTAACTATTAGTTATGACAGCTAACTACTCTTTTCATATATTAATATGCCTATCATACTCCCTGCCTTGAAGAACCCTCGTCCTCAATGGTTATGTACATGAATAAACCCTGGGCGAACCCTCTCAAAATCATACAAACAAACCCAGCTTGCATTGTCATCAGGACAATCTTTCCATTTAACCAAAACCTCAGTGACAAGTCTGCCTCTTCTTTGAACCAAACTCCTATGTACTATTCTCTGGGGTATTAAGTCATTGGGCTGCGCTGGCCAATCTGGTGGAGGGTGTCTCTGAATTGTAGAAGGTCCATGACATGGTTCAAGCAAAGCAAAGACACATGAAATGTATCATGAATTCTAAATGAAGGTAAATCCAATTTGTAAGCAACTGATCCTATTTTCTTCAAAATTCTATAAGGACCAAAATAGTGTGGGGCTAATTTCTGTGGACTTCTAGAGGCCATGAACACTTGACTGTAATGCTGAAGTTTGAGAAACACCCCCTCTCCTACTTGAAACTCCTTGTTTGTACTTCTCTTATCTGCCTGTTGTTTCATCCAATTAATAGCTTTATGAAGATGATGTTTAGTCAGAGCTAGCATCTCTTCCCTTGCTGTAAAGGAACAGTCATGTGCTAAATAAGGAACATGCGGTGCGGGGATTTCTGGCCATACGAAACTACATAAGGAGTGGACTGAATTGATGTGTGAAAAGTGGTATTGTACCACCATTCTGCAAGTGACAGCCATTTGTACCATTCTGTTGGCTTCTCCCAAGTCATGCATCTTAAGTGTAAGTCTCAAGGCAACGATTCAAAACTTAAGATTGTCCATTTGACTGAGGATGATAGGCAGAGGTGCTTCTGGTGAATACCTAATCTTGCCATAGACTCCTTCCAAAAATTACTTAGTGAAGGAATTCAGAGATCAATGCTTTGATTCTCTTATTATTCAAGTCTAAACAGAGATACAATATATAGAAAGGGGTGAACAGCTTCACACCCTCCAAGAAAGGAAAAAACCTTGAAATAAAGCATAACAAAAGACCTAATTAAAGTTTGATTATAATTACATAAAGGAAATAAAATGTTGACCTAACTAGCAAAATAAGGAAACAAATAAAGGTATTAAAATTTGAGAATAATCACATGTTAAATGTGATTTCCAACACTCCCTCTCAAATTGTGAATAGCTTAGAGCTAACATTGCTAATCTTCTTCTTTATTGGTTTTTTTTTTTTAATTTTGGTTTTTGACTCTGACTTTTTCATTGCTCCTTGCTACAGATCTCCATGATTTTTCTTTTTCTCCCTCATCTTGCTTTGTAGCAAGGGTCTTGGTTTTAAGCATCCTCACCTCAACTTTTTTGCAAGGTAGAGATCTTGGTTTTCACTATCCAACAACATATGGTATTTAATGCTAATCATCAATGTATAGTTTTCTACGCTAACCACCAACAGGTAGTTTTTTACACCAACCATCAATATATTTTGTCATTTAGATTTTGTAGGCTCTGATAACATGAAGGAATTCAGAGATGATACTCTTCAACACTTCCATTTTGCCTTAACTGCATCAATTCTTTTATTGGATCTTCATAGATAGATCCAAAACGTCTTCTCAATGCTACTGCATATGTTTCCCATGAAATCCTTTTGCCTTATTGATTTTTCTCATACTTCTTATGCCACTTGAAGCTCTTTTCATCTAAATGCAGATTGACAATCGTTATCTTCATCTTTTTGGTGTTTCAATGAAACAAGTTGTTTTGCACTTCTCGAGCCATCCAAGAACATCTTCTCAGTGAAATCTTGGAAATTCCATCTTATTAAAATGAGTAGGCATACGATATTCTCTATTTGGATGGCGTCAATGGTCTTCTCTACTTTTGTCTACATGGGGTTTTTCATTCGAGGAGCCTATTTTTTGTGTTGTCTCTGTTAATTGCACCGAGAGGCCTTCTATCAATTTGTGGAGCCCTAAAACATGTTGCTCCATGGTGGACATTCGCTTGTCTATTATAGTTGACATGTTCTGCTCCAATGATAATCAAACTCGATCTTCCATTTTGCATAGAGAGGCTTGGGAACAAGTGGTGTAGGCCATGGGTCAGTGGACCAATGGTTCTAATACCAATGATAGGATAAAGTGCGAGAGAAGGAAGAAGGGAGAGAGAAAGAAGAACTAACGACTTCAAAATCTTATTCAACAATTAGACTTTCTTTACAAATCTTATTGATAACTAATAGTTATTAACAACTCACTTACTATTAGTTATAACAGCTAATTACTCTTTTCATATACTAATAAGTCTAAGACCGACTTTCAAGAGGTTAGCTCTCTCCACCAAAACCATACCAAAAATCTCCTTAAACTACTTCCTTCTCAGCTTTTCCTTTCCCAGTCAACTACTTTCTAACTGCTACCTCCTACCTTTTCATCATTGCTTCCTTCTTTTGCTTCTCTACTTCTCTGCTTCTTTCGTGATATACTATTGTATCTTTTGTTGGATCAGCAGTCTCTTGTTTTCCTACCTTCTTCTCTCTCGTTTGTCTCCTTTTGTAAGTTTTGGCTGCTGGTTCTGGAGCAGGGGGTCCATTGCATTTCCAAACTAGAACACCTGCAAGTGGATAAAATTGGATTTTAAATTAACTAATCTTTCCTAGATTTAAAGTTCTTTTCTCTTTTATGCCACCATTAGTGAGTTAGTAATGGGGGCTTTCAATAGGTTGTAAGAGGTCTTAAATTCTAACTTTTGTGCTTTCTTCATACTGAAGGAACATTTTATATGTTAAAAACCATAAAATAATGGTGCCCTTGTAATTTTTTAGTGAGGCCTTATATGTAGGATCTCATCCAAGCTAGATATATATTTTCTTAGAAGTGTCTAAAAAGGAAGTCTTGATTGAAAGGAAAATGCCAAAAATGTACAATGTGGAGGGAAAAAAAAATAGTCACTGTGAAGAAAATACAAGAAAATCAACTGCAAAATAAATACAAAAGTGCACTCTAGTCCTTTTGAATATTCAGCAAAGGGGCACCTTCGAAATTTTTTAAAGCAAAAATCCATAAAGAAGCCACTGAAATAGTCTGATGCCAAAATTAGTGAGGAGGCAAAAATTGAAATCTGAAAGTTGCTGCTTTCCTTCCCAACCAAACACACTAAATTAAAGCCAATATGGCAGACCTACCAATGTGATTTTCCTCCTTTCTTCCCTTTAAAACCCCTAGAAAATATTGACAAGGTTTCCTCTAAAGTGGATGGACAGACACACACAGCCAGAAATGCATTCAATTTTTAGCGAATTTTTTAAACTAAATAGCCATTGACGGGTTATGGAGTGGGATTATTGGGGCAAGGGATACAAGTTTTGGGAATGTAGAAATATATTGTATTTGTATAAATTGCGAATATATTGTATTTATGGTATGGATGGTTATTTGTGGTTTTCTAACAGTTTATGATTTCTGTGATTTGAGTGTTTTACTTAAAATTTGATGACTTGGCTATCAAGTTAGGTTTTTTTTGGGACTAGTTGGGTTTGGGTATTCAAGGATTGCTATGTACTTTGGCTTCTTGGCTTGTTGGAATAAAATTACAGTTTAATGGTTTCAGCCTGCCCTCTCTATTCCCTAGTCTACGCTCCAGCCTCCTGTGTCATTCTCTTTTCCTCAAATCTCTGTCTTCTGTCCCGGACTGTCCTATTGTATATCATGAAGACTAAAATAGAAATTAACAAGAAAACTCATACTGCTTTCAAATTAAAATATTTTTTTAGCTACAGGTACGATTGAGTAGACTGAAAAACCTTACATTGTATGCCAAATTCATATTGTGGATGCAAAATTCTTGGTGAAGAAAGTCATTGGCCAGGGTGAAAATGAGAAAGTATTTTCTGTTTGCTTATCTATCTGAAAATAAATGATTACTTTGAACTTAGCATTCCGTTGGTCACTAATTGCATTTACGTTCCCCCAGTTAATTGATAGCGGCATAGCGCAATAAAGAAGTATCTTCACTCTGTCTCTCTTTTATTTTATCAAATACTTTTGCCTAATCGTTTCTACAGAGGCATCGTTGGGCTAATAGATTTACTCTTATTGTTTAGAACTTACAGTAAATATCAAAATGTATCTCCGTTGTGAAACTTTTTCCAAATTTGCAGGTGCCGGGTATTTTGTTTACACCAATTTGTCCACATTCCCTATCTTTTCGGCCATTGATATTACCCGAGTATGTCACTTTACGGGTGCAAATACCGTTTAATAGCCGAAGCCCTGCATGGGCATCTTTCGATGGCAAGGACAGGAAGCAGTTGGCACCCGGGGATGCACTAGTCTGCAGCATGGCACCCTGGCCTGTTCCTACAGCATGTCAGGTCGATTCTACCAACGACTTCTTGCGAAGCATTCACGAAGGCCTCCATTGGAATTTGAGGAAGACTCAGTCATTTGATGGACCCCGGGAGTTGTAACTTCTCATTTTCTTGCTGGGTAAGTCTACAAGGAGCTCGATGAGGTTGAGTATTTTGATCAGAAGGTTTAACTATAGTGAGAATCTCAGTCAGAGTTCTTCATAGACTTACATTGTCTTGCCTTCTTTCTGTTCCTGTAGTCCAGGGGCTACAAAGCAACTGTAGTTGTAATAACTCATTATTGTCTTCCTGGTACGAATAGGTGCTGGTAATTATCATATACTACACAGTTAGTATCCACCGATGATAACAAAAAATGCAGAGTCTAAAATATAAGATAATGTTCTTGTGGAAGAAATTGTAAGAATACAGCAATCCAGTATATGTACTCTCAGAATTACCATAATCTTCATGAGTATGCTACTCTGCTCTGTTCTTCCCGTTTCTTCAATAAGCAATTCTGTGGATTTTATCCTATCCATTTTTACTGTGTCCCAATCTCTGTTGATGTTGTTGCTTCTATTGCCATATTTGCGCTCTCAACTTACCTTCCAAGCTCATTGCCAGAACCTTTTTTTTTTTAAGAACGAATAATTTTACTTTGGCTTAAATGCACTCTTAATCACTTAATTTTATTTGAGATTTCACTTTCATCTTATAATTTTATTTTAATTTTGTCATTTAAATTTACTTCAAATTTTATTTTTATCACTTAATTTTATCTTGTTTCATTATACTCCCTTAACTCTATTTTAGATTTAATGTTCATCCTTTAATTTAATTTTATTTTAATTTGTTTTTTAACTTATAAAAAAACTATTCAAATTTTTTTTTCTCTTATACTATCAAATTGTTTAATAAAAGGATTAGTAAAATTAAGTCAACAACTAGTCATATAGGATTTTTTTATTAAATATTTTAATTTGATAATATTTCAGAATAAGAAACATTTGAATAGTTTTTAAAAGTTAAAAGATTAAATTGAAACAAAATAAAATTAAAGAATAAATGTAAAATTTGAGGTAAAGATGAAAATTGAATGAATTTAAAAGATGACAGTAAAATGTAATATTAAGTTAAAAGGTTAAAATTAAAAGTAAATAAAGTAAAATTTCAAATAAAATTAAGTGTCAAAAAGTTGGATATAGTTTTACCAAAAGACCTGAAAGGAGTAAATAAATTTACTCTAGTGAAAAATTAAAGTTTTGTGAAGGCTTGGAATATAGAAAAAAATTATGTAAAGTTATTATTTCTAAGCAATGAACGGATTAATTTTTAAATTATTAATTTAAATATTGACTTATTTTCTTAATGAGAACTTATTTTCTTAATAAGATTAAAAAAGAAAAATAACAAATAAATACAAAATTGAAACTCAATTATATAAACAAGACATAGAAAAATAAAATAAAATAACTGAAATTGATCCAAGAAAATAATTAAAGTGATAACTATATTTTAATATGAATAGTAGTGCTTTACGAGATATTTATGAAAAAACAGAAAAGAAGGTTAAAAAAAAATTCATTTGGTATAATCCTTGTGTGGATATATCACCAACTAATTTTGATTTTAGCAATCATTTTAAATGTATAGAAAATCAAATATTAGAATTGAAAAAGACTCTTATCTTATCAAGAGAAATTTACATTATTTTGTCAACAACAATAACTAAATGTTTCAAAGAAGGAGAAAAAGCATAATACATATATCAAAAAAAAAAAATTAACTTGTGATCCACGGTACGGTTGGCGAGAGCCCGCGGTGATTACGAAAATTTTTTAGAAAAAGGCTTCAAATTATCAAGGAATTAAAGAGTTTATGGATTAACAAAAATTCAATTTAATGTTTAAGTTAAATTGATACTTCTTATCAATAATTATCTTCAATAAAATTGAATAGAAACTAAAGAATCAATGTGTGGTGGGCTCTTGCTGCACTTGGAAGATAAGGCTTCAAGTCTCACATCATAAAAATATATATGTATATAAATATTTAAGTATATGTATATTGTTTGAGTAAGATGTTTCCTCCTTCGGTATTTAATCCAATAAAATAGAAATTGATGAATTTCAAAATGTTGGTTGGCTAAGGTAGTGTTTGGTTCAACCAAGAGGAGAGGAGGGGAGAGATTTTAATGGAGGGGAGGGGAAGGAAGGGATTTTAATGATATATTATTTGGTTGATTTAGAAGGGAGAGGAGGGATTTTAATGAAATATTGTTTGGTTAAGGAGGGGAGATAAAATTAGATGAATAATTATACCCTTATAATATTAGAATTAATTTTTTTTATTTTTAAGATATTTTTATAAAAAAAGACTTTTTCTTGTTTTCTATTATAAAAAATAATTTTTTTATTTCTATTCAAAAAATATTTTTTATTTTCATAAAAAATTATCTTAAACTCAATTAAAAAAAATAAGATCTATATTATGTTTTAAGTGAAAGTAAAAGTGAAAATAATTTAGTGAAATGAAACTAAAAAATTTTCTCCCATCTAAAAACTCTCACTTTTGGAGGAGAGAGAAATGAGGAGAGGGAGTATTTTACCTCCCCTCCCCTCCAATTTTTTATACAAAACCCTTCTCTCCAAAACCCTCCAACCAAACCATGCCTAAATCGTCCTTCTCACCTACTTGGGTTTAATTTTGAGCTCATCACTTGGGAGAATTTATTCTTTTAGTCTCAGTTAACACACAATTTGAGAATGCTCTTTTGTATAACAAAAAATGAAAAATAAACTCATGAGGTTATTTGAAAATACATTGGGTTATATTTTTATTTACAATTCCACAATTTATAATATTCAATAAATATTTAAGCTCTTAAATAACTTTTTCAT
The DNA here is from genome assembly GCA_026724425.1 of Erythrophleum ivorense. Lineage (NCBI taxonomy): Eukaryota > Viridiplantae > Streptophyta > Magnoliopsida > Fabales > Fabaceae > Erythrophleum > Erythrophleum ivorense. Next base: position 20,249 of record JAIUCV010000370.1, on the reverse strand, counting down.
TTATCTTTTTATTACATCTTCAAGATAAAATAATTCTTTTTTATTTATATTATGTATACAATAGTTTAATTAATTCTTTTATCATTTTAGTAATCTTTTTAATTTCTTTTTTATTTATCTTCTTTATATAAAGCAACATTAAAAAAATCATGTAATATTCATGTAACCATCCGCGTGGCACAATATATGAAGAGCATAAGAAAGTCCAAATTTTATTATTTATAGTATTTGAAATTATTTTAAGCTCTCTTTTTTTTTTATCAAATAAGCTCTCTTTTTCTTAACAGTTGGACAAATAAGAAAACTTGTGTACAAGTTTGTCATATCTCAAGTACAAGATTCTCCTATTAAAAGTAAGCATCTGTATTTATACCATCTCGCTCTAAGCACCTATCCAATTAAGAAATTTTTTTTTGAAAAATAAAAATTAGACAGTATGAAAGGTTATGTTGTGGTTGAATCCATGGCAAATGTGATTCCTTGCATGGCAGTAACATTTTCAGGATTCTTTCTTTGAAACCCACCACCAAAGCGATCTTTGATGAATTCATTTGGAGTATAAAGGGGCTTCAATTAGTGACACTGGATTGTTATTACCATGGAAGTTCTGTTTAGGAAGCTTTGCCATCAGAGTTTAGAGTGGGATGGTGAAATGTATAAATAATATAGATATCTATTTTTAATAAAGAAATTTGATAATGAAAATGTAAGAAAATATATATAAATTATGTTTTTAGATAATTTATAATATTCAATATATATTTAAGATATAAATAACTTTTTTATTTAACTTCTTATTAAATCTGCAAAAATAAGATAACTCTTTTTATTTATATTTTTTAAATTTTTTATATATTTTCAATAATCTTTTCAATTTCCTTTTCAATTATTTTCACTATATAATATAATGTAATATAATATTAAAAGAAATCCACGTGAACATTTATAGAACATCTATATGACTATTCATGTGGATTAATAATAAAAAATACAAATATCACTTTAATTATATTTAAAAAGAAAAAAATCTTTTCATCCAACATATTCTTTAGTGATTTGAAAGTAAGAAGGAAGAGAGTAGGAAAGAGATATCTTATTTTATGGAATCTCAATTTGAAACTAGTCAATCTTTGGAGTTTGTTAGATAATCTTCTTCCTTGTCTATCCCTCCACCTTGTGTAAGAAACTATTTTTTATAAAATAGATAAACTTATCTAAATTATTCATATTCCTAATGAGACTTGTCTCCAAGAGACCTCTCTAATCCTTAATCCTTACAGTCTCTATAAGGCCTCGTTTAGTTGGTTGGAATGTGGTTTCTTAGAATGGGAGAAGGAGTGGGTTTGCTCAAAATGCATGTTTGGTTGATTGAAAAGCCTTTTTCATGGGTGAGCCAACTCCTTCAAACGCTAGAATTTGCAATCCTCCAGAGCAATGAGGGAGAGAGGTCAGCAGCGTGGGAGAGCATGGGAGAGGATCACGTTTTTTATCATTTTGCTCTTAAAAATTGTCAAATTTGATAAAATATTATTATTTTAATCATATTAGGGAGATAATTTTTACTGTGTATGTACATCTTTTTATTATTAATAATAATTAAAATAAATATTTTATTATTTATTATTATTAGTTATTAAAAATAAATTTTTATTATATTTTATAATTACTAATAATTAAAAAACATTAAAAGTATTTTGATCTTTTTTATCTTCTCTTCATTACATTTCTATCTCATTTTTATCTAACCAAACATAAACAAAAACAAAAAATTCCTATTTTTTCTTTTATTATACCAAACATAACTATGGAGTACAAGATTTTTTTCCATTTCCTTTCCCTTTCCCTTTCCCTTTCCCTTTCCATCAAAAGCTAATATTCTGTACCAAACGAGACCTAATAGAAATAGATCCATCACTAAATCTTTAGAATTTTTATTATCTCTACTAAAAGACTACTAGTCAAAGAATATATCCAGAGTACTCATCTTAATCAATATGGGTTACAATAATCACAAGTTGAATAGTACATAACTCTTAAGATTTCTCTAAATCTGATATCTCACTAGCAACATTAGGGATATATCCATATCCACATAAGTGCTATTAGACTTAACTTTTCATGATAGAGAAGGAATTCTAGCAATTGTTATAATTTCTTTCCTAAATACCAAGTATACAAAATTCTAGTATGCCTTAATTGGAATAACTCTCACAACCCTTAATGTTGGCAATGTCATCCTCGCCATTGCTTTGTACTTCAATATTAAGTTTTAAGATCCTAATCTTCTCACAAGGTTGAAGGTTTTTAATTCAAATAATAGGTAATGAACAAGTACCTATAGTGATTGCAGCAACTCTCCATCACCATATGATATATATATATAGGCTTCAAGATTATGCTTTAGATCTACACTTTCTTAATTCAATAAAAGATGCGTTGTCTCTTATAGTTGACAGATTTGATGTCCTAACCATCTTTCAGATTTTGAAACAAATTTTAAAGAAAGATATACTTGAGCTTATGCTTTTGGAATGGATTATTAATTATGAAAAAAAATGTTCCATGCTAATAGTAAATTACTCCATACCATAAACTCTACCAAATCTTTATCTAATGAATGATGAATTTGTCAAAACAATCTTTAAAAGACTCAGAGAAGAAGACTACAACTCAACTTGCCCTATTATATGACAATCACTTATGGTTGTCCCAGTTTTAAAACAATAACAAAAGAAGAATATTATTCTCATCCATTCAGTTCATGCAGATGGTACCTACAACTATATTGCAAAGATCAATGGACATTTCATATGGGATTGTGCTCCTAAGGAATGTGACCTAGACTATGAATATTAGGATTATGATAATTAGGAAGACCCTTGGAAAAATGCATGCAGAGAACATGACTTCGCAACAACAAGAAGAAAGAAGAAACTTTACTACCAATCACCCTGTTCTTACAAAAAAGACCATAATAAAGATGATGATCATAACCTTGGCCCACAACCATGGATAGGGATGAAGGACCTAAAACTAAAGCCAACTTCTTTTTATGGTCTCCTAAAAAAGATTGGCCATGATGAACTTTTGCCTAAACCAAAGTCCTTGTCAAAATTTATACCTTGCATGATGTTTTCTTTTGTATCTCAATCTTATGATACAAATTCCCAACCTATGGAGAGAAGATCAAATACTAATACAAAGGTAAATATTAGGCCTTTTGTCATTTTAGCAAAAATTGCTTCTAGTGGAACATTTAAACTAGTTACACAAGCTGAAGAATTATTAAATTGGCATATATAAAATTCAATTACCCAAAATCAAGTCTTATATAGAATTGATTCTTGTCTTGAGAATTTATCCCTTCATACTAGAAAAGCTAGTGCAAGAATTAATAGGATCTCATTTCAAGTGCAATAGCTTTATGCCAAACTTATTTATAAGATTACACAACTTGATGTTCACTTAAGAAGGTATATAACTGAAAAGTACTTTGGTTCAAAGATTCTCAAAGAAGGAACAAGAAATCAGAACTTAAGACATAACTTCAACAAATTGAGGCAGACATGACAAAAGCCTAAACACAAACCATATGTGACACTTACTCACCATATACACCTTTTTATACTTCTTATGTTGCCCATTCATACCCATTATATCCCCTCAAAGTAGATTATTCTAAATATTTCAAGGTGACTTATGAAATATTTAGAGCATTTGGAAGTCATCCTTAACTAAAGAAACCACTCAACAATCTAGAAAATCTAAGCTAACTAGGTCATTCGATTCTTTCACTAAACCTTTTCCTAGTGAACTCACAAAAGCCTTTCAAGATTTTAACTCATTTGTCTTCCCTTTGCCATAATCCTCCTCCACTATCAAAAAATAAAAGATAAATAGCCAATGGACCAAGATATTCCAAGAGACCCTAAATCTATTGCCACATTACAGACTATGATGCCTTAATACTCTTTCATTGATGACTCTTTTGAGAACACTGGAATTGAAGACAACCTCATCACTATTTTAGAGGAATCTATAGATAGAATTGTTGATATCTTAACTTTCTACATAGCCATATATCATCCTCAAGAAGAGGAACCACTTGTAAAGGATCCTGATGAACATATTAAAGATCTCTAGAATCCTCCACCTCCTTAGAATAACATAATTCCAATTTAGACTAACATTTAGCCCTTGGTTTACTTTTGATGATGTACTACTAGATAAGTAGAGATACAAACTTCATGAATTTGGAGTATGGATTGATCTATAAATGAAAGAACTTGATATTACTCTTTAAACTATCCTTAAAAAATTTGTCTTTAAAATATGAAATAGTTTTTAAGAATGCTTTCAAAGTTTAAGAGAATACAAATAGATTCAGCTCACTCAATTACCTAATGGTTCAACAATGTTGGGGATGATTCATATGGAATTCATTAGAGACTTTCATTTTATTGATAAATAAAATAGACAAGAACATTTTGAGAAGAAATGTTGCTTTCTCAATAGAAATGATCTACAATGCCATTACCAAAGAATGACAAAAAAATGTCACATACTTAATGGGTAATGATCTAAATATAAGGCATACTTTCATTCCTTCATTCCCTAAAAAGTTACAACTAGAATTGCATAGGTTCATACTCTTTTTATAAAGAAAGATGCTTGAGATATCATTATGAAAAATATATCCACTAGCTTTGTCTACTCTTAACAAGCTCTATGTATAGTAGAAATTCCTCCACTAAATTACAAAAGGACATATGAAGTTACAAAAGGTTTATAAGAAGCCCTAGTAGTAGATCAAATGCGAAGACAGAGGCAAGTGTTCATGTCTTACACAGAAAAAGTCTCATTGCTATAATGTTAGTTTCAACAAAAGTCATAAACTTAAAAGATTTAGAAGGCTAATCAGATTTTTCAAAAGAAGATCCTTTTAATTCAAAAAGACTGGTAAATGTTACTTTTGTAAGAAAAAAGAAAAAAATGGCATTTTGCAAAACAATATCCAAATAAATAGATAATTGATAAACTAATTCAACAATTTCAATCCAATACTTTATTGTAAGATAGTGATGATATATAATCCTTATTCTCATAACAAGAAGAAAATAAAGATACTATCATTGCTTTACCTGGATATGGTGATTTTGAACCAAAATATAGCACAAATGAAGATTGCCAAAAAAGTCTTATCTACTCGGTATAACCTTGTTTACAACTGGAAAAATCTAAGCCTCCATTGCCTTACATAAAAATGCACATCCTATCTACTAAATATGATAAGGCAATTCTTGTAATAACCTATATGGATATTGGTGCATCAAGAACTTTGATGAATCTTAAAATTCTCCTTTCTAAAGAATGGAAATCACATAATGTATTTCAATACTATTGATGGAAAGATGGTCAAAATTAGCCTTATCTTTTAGCACCATTGCATGTACTTAGATGTGTGATACATGGGCTTTATAGTAATAGGAAACTAAACCATAACGTCTTGCTAACTATACCATGTTGCGATGAAATCTGCATATTCTACTACCCAATTGTTTAGGTTCATTTTCAAAACTATACATCATGGAGAGCATATAATTTGATTAGTTATTGTAGAATTGGTCAGTGCCTGCTAAATTAGCATAAAACGCAATCTAGATAGTGCCATTATATAATGTGAAAGCATATGAGTAGGGCTAAAGCAAGCTAAATAGTCACATATGTCAAGCTCCAGATTAGATTGCACATGCTCTGTGGTTCATATGAGCACCAAACAATCTATGAGAAACATAAGTGAAATAATGATATTGAGAACTCTTAAAGAGACAATGAACATAAATACTCCAAAATATAGTAACACCTCATTGTTTCTTATTGCATCAAGTAAAACCCTACACTAGCTAGAGGCTCACACACTTGGATGAGGAGGTCAACCAATGTTTTTCCATATATCATAATGAGCATGCGTATTAGCCAAATAATGAGAAAAAAAACCAACATGGGTGCAATAACATACAAATTTTAACTATATTTTATACCTAAAACCCAAGGGTTGAAGTAAAAGGTGCTCGTTTGTGCAAGGATCTAAAGTCAATGATCTCTCTTTCTTGAACATAGGGAATCGATCCTATACCCACAGGTATAGCAATGTCAAGTATCACCAATACCATGCTTATCCTTGTAGGATGCATTACAAAGCTCTTGATAAAGGTGAACTAACCCTTTTGATCCCTAACTGTGCTTGCCAAATTCTTTGAAGTTTTAAAGCAAGAAAGGTACATCAATAAACTTTGTGCTTGAACTTATTTGGCATTAGACATCCCCCACTAATTATGAGAATGTGAGCATGTGTGAACTAATATACAACCTCATCATCTATATCCTTGGGTAGGTCGTTAAAGTTCTTGACCAACTAATTAATGATTGGTCACTGCTCATCAATCTTATCTTCTTATGATGTTATCCTAAGGAGTCATTCTCACATTTCCAACCAAGTATAATTTGTTGCACTAGAAATGGGATCCCTCATACATAGAAAACCCAACTGCACTACAATATAATGGAATGTGCGTGTCTCAAGCCACTACCACTCTATAAGCACAGATACAATAATGGATCATGCTCGAATTGTCCAAATCAAACCACATCATAAAAGCTAGCTTGTTAAGGATACTTGACAATGGTAAGATGTAGATTACGTAGACAATCATCACGTTGAACACACATGGGTAGAAGACACGAGTGTCTACAAAAATGGGTAAAGTACATAATATGCATTATTTCACTTAGAAAAGGGAGGTGTAATCTAAGTAAATAATTAGCAAGGCTTATCAAATTATCTTATGTTGCCATGCCAAATGGCTTGTGATATATATTATTTCTAAAGTTATAATAGTAACTCATCCTCTAGATTGGGGTTGACAACTAGTTATGGATTGTCCATAACTATATCAACATAACAAGCAATTAACACTTACATTGTCTTAGTGATCATAAATGTCTAAGCAATACACATCTACAAATGAACACATAAAACTAATGGGCGTGTACAATGAACATAATCAATTCATATACATTGAAAAGCACAATGTTACTATATATGTATAGTATGTTTTATTACTACATAATTACATTAGTGTTAAACACTAGATTATAATGGTTCATCAACATTTTTGTGGTATACTACTAGTCATTATGTCGAGAATGTGGACAAATAGTGTGATTATAATTGGTTTATTTGTATAACCTGCACCTGTTAAGCTATCTTGATGCCTAGAAGTCCGTCTCATTTTGAAAAGTGAGTCAAGCAGTGTTAACCTCTCTTAGGATCATACATAAATTAGGGATTATCTTAGAATTGATTGGCTGCAGTAATACTCTGGCCTTTTGATCAACTAAAACTCATTGGTATAAGTAGTATGCATGGTATCTAGTCAAAAAAACACAATCCACACACTAAAAAGGGCTAAGTGTGATCAGTCAAGTTCATCTAGCAACATTTATTGTACTACCAATTTAACTAATCATATGGCTCTTCTATCTTAAATGATGCGAAACCTCTATCAAACACACATGGATGCGCCAAACATTTATCATCAATTTCTTCATCAATATCTCACAAAAAATCTACCTTACTATTATTAGTGTATTAGCTCACTTGGCAAGTTCCATAAAGTACTAGTTCACCTTGTAATAAGTTGTCTTCACTAGTCCAAATATAGGTAAAGACCTAACACTTTTGAAGACAACATTTATGCATTCTACCAGGTTCGTTGTCATGTGGTCATAGCGATGGCCCTTGATGTCATATTACCGAGTTCATTATTCCCTCAAGATGTTTGCAATCCACATAGCTGCAGGCTCATGTGTTGTTGCCAGCTTAGCCTATTTCTTGTCAACCACCCGATATTCACATGTGTAACCAATGTTTTTAAGCTTTTCCTTCTTCTCTAATGCCTTGAAATGTGTGTGAAGGTTACTAGCAACATGTAATAGATAGAAAATATGATGACTAAATAGTAGGAGTTAACTAATTCGTGGATTAATGTCAGTTGCCAGAATTGATGGATGCCTATCTGATGTCAAACAAATCCCTAATCTTTCTGTACCACAAGCCTACACAAGTTAAGCAAAAATCATGCCCATACTAAATATGTCTCCCCTTCCACTATAGCAAATGTAAGGGGCATAATATGATGGTTTTTATGTTATGTAGTAACTGTTGGTGATTGTACCCTAGGCTAATCATTGTATTGCAAATATTGTACTTTATTAAGAAATAAGAATTTTCTTTTATTATATTATTATATTGTTTGCATATTCTATATAATAATATCCTTGGATAAATTATATAGATTATCCTAGATATCCCTAGTCGATCATCATTGTAGGAACGATGATAAACTAAGACTAGTATGATTTTGATTGATGATTATATGTTAATCATGTATATAGATACGAATCAAAATCATTGGCACTCATTAGGGAATAAGATGCTGGATCGACCCGTTATGAGATAGTTACATGGATTAAGTAATAAGCGTATCTCATATATAACTGTGTCATCGAGCCCTTAGACTTGAGATCATCATAGTTTCTAACATGAGGAATACTATTTTTTAGCATAGTTAAAAGCAAGCTTGTTAAAATCGGACTAATCAGTTCAACCGGTGAACCAGTTGGTTGGCCAGTCCATATGCCTCAGAAAATTGACTATAAAGAGAACCGGTTAAAACCTGTTAAAACCGATCAAAAACCAGTCGGTCCATGGTTTTGACTGGTTCCTATTATATGACAAATTAAAAAAAATTTGATTGGGGAATCATATTTGAACCAATGCCCACGAAGCTTCCTCCTCTTCAGAGAAGCGAAAGAAGCAACCACGTTCGAAGCTCTAAACAGCGAACCAAAGCTTCGATCTGCCATCGGAGAAACCTGCGATTGAAGACAAAAGTTGTTGCCAGAAAATCCCCATTGGAGATCCTGTAAAGCAATCATCGTGAATGAATCGCAGAAGAAGCTCCTACATGATGCACTAATCGAAGGAACCCAAGAATGACGGAGATCTCCACAACACATTGCACCAATCAACAGAAGTAAGCTCTTCTGCCATCAACAAGCTTCGTTGCATGAAAGAGGTGAACGAGCATGGGAAACAAACAACTGGGTCAGGAGGAAGAAGCTGTGACTGGGAGCTACAAATCATAGTGCATGAACGAGAATAGAAGTGCAAGGACTTGAGGTAAACAATAACCAATCGTTTAGATTTAATATTACATTATTGATTCTGGTATTCTGAATGTTGCTTGGTGTTGGATAGATAATAGTGGGAGTTTAATTTTTTCATGAGCTAAAAATGCATATAATCTGTTCGAAGGAATGCTTCAAAAACTAGCTAATGTTGTTAAGAATAGAATTCATTACTTCAATAGCTTTATATTTGATATTACATTATTGATTTTGGTATTTTGAATGTTGCTGGGTGTTGGATAGATAATGGTGTGAGTTTAATTTTTTCATAAGCTGAAAATGCACACCATCTGTTTAAAGAAATCCTTCAAAGACTGGCTAATCTTCTTTTTAGTTGTATGTGATTTCAATATTGTGTTTTCTGTATTGTTTTGTATTTAATTTTTTTTGGTACTGTTCTGTATTGCATTTAAAAGAATGGATGCCCCAAATGATTCCACTCCCGACACCAATAATAATATTGGTAGTAGTGATGCACCATCATCATACAAACAATCCACAGCAGCATCTTTTGCATCAAATCGTGGGAAGACTGATCCAGTGTGAGAGCATTTTTCTTTTAAGAAAGAAGGGAAAACTGATGTGTACACTTGCATGCATTGTTTTTCAGTATATAAGGGAGGAGGCATAAATAGGATGAAGCAACATCTTGCTAGAATTCCAAGTCAAATAAGCTCTTGTAAAAAAGTTTCTCATGATGTTTGCCAAAGAATGCAAGAATTATTAAAGCAAGTGCAACAAAAGAACAAGAATGAAGAGCTTAATCAAGGGGAATGAAATTGAATGTGGAGAAGAAGCTTAGGAGGTTCAACCACTTAAGAAGCAGCCATTTGCTTTAGGCAAAAGAAAAAGTAATGCAATCATGGGAAGTTATTTTGCTCTAAGGACAACTCCTGGGTCCCAACCAAGTTTGAAAAGTATTCTATCTAGTAAAGAAGCAATGCACAAAGCTAAGATGGCACTAGCTAGATGGTTTTACGATGCTTGCATTCCATTTAATGCTATTCAGTCTCCCTACTGTCAACCTGCTATTGATGCAATGATGACAATTGTGCATGAGTTTAAAATCCCATCTTATTACAAATTAAGAGTTAATTTGTTGGGAGATTGCAAGAAAAAGTATCAACTACTTGTTGAAAGTCACAAGGCTAGTTGGAAAGACATTGGATGTACAATCATGACTGATGGTTGGACAGACCAAAGGCAAAGAACCTTGATAAATTTTTTAGTTTATTCTCTACAAGACGTTATTTTTGTGAAATTTGTTGATGCCTCAGATATGGTGAAAGATGCCAAAACATTGTTTCAAATGTTTAATGAAGTTATTGAGTGGGTTGGGCCTAATAATGTTGTTCATATGGTGACTGATAATGCAGCTAATTACGTGGCAGCAGGCAAATTGATACATGAAAAGTATGAGCATATGTTTTTGTCACCATGTACTGCTCACTGTTTGAATCTCCTTTTAAAGGACATTGCTAGCATGCCTAATGTGGTAGACCTTGCATCAAAGGCTACAAAGATAACAATTTTTGTGTACAACCATATGTATATTTTATCTTGGCTAAGGAGAAGAGAAGGCTGGAGAGAAGTTGTGTGTCCAGGAGCAACTTGGTTTGCCACTACTTTTATTACATTGAAAAGTATTTATAATCATAAGCATGATTTGCAAGCTTTGGTTGTGGATAAATACTTCATCAATTACAAGTTAGCAAAGACAACAACTGAAAAAATTGTTAATGCTATCATACTAGATAGTAAATTTTGGAAAGATTGCTTAGTTATCATAAAGGTTGTGGCTCCCCTTATTCGATTGCTAAGAATTGTAGATGTAGAAGAAAAACCTTCTTTGGGCTATGTTTATGAAGGCATGCGAAGGGCAAAGAATGAAATAAAAGAATTATTTAAAAATAAAAAGAACTTGTACAAGCCTTACATAGACATTATTAAGGCTCGATGGGATAAGCACCTGAAGCGTAATCTTCATGCAGCTGTTTACTATTTGAATCCTGCTTTCTTTTTTGATGAAAGCGAAAAGTTCTGTATGAAGAATAGCATCATGCAATCAATGCTTGATTTGTTTGAGATACAAAAATATTGTTCTAACATAAATCAAGCAGCTCAAGAGATGTAGCTTTATCATACTCGCTAAGGATCTTTTAGTCGATCCTATGCTTTCAATGTGTCAAAGACAACACAGCCTAGTAACCACTAATTTATACTTTAATAGTTGTGACCATCTTTTTTAAAAATTTTTAATACTTTAATTATAGTTGATTACATAATGTACTTTAATCTTTATGTAGATAATTGGTGGTACTTGTTTAGGGCTAGTACTCCAATTTTACAAAAGATGACAATATTTCTTCTTAGCCAAACAGCTTCTTCTTCGAGATGTGAACGAAATTGGAGTTTGTTTGAGCACATCCACACAAAAACAAGAAATAGACTAGAATATCAAAGATTAAGTGATCATGTGTTTGTTACTTATAACCTGCAGTTGAGGAATAGGTACATAAATATACTTAAAATGTCATCTTCATTTATTCATTTTAGCATTATTAAATCTCTATTTGATATTTTAATATTTTATTTTAGGTTGCAAAACAAGAAGAGAAGTTATGATCCTATTGATTATGAGTCCATTGATAAAGTTGAGTTTTGGATTGTTGAAGAAGAAACACCTCCTGAGTTTAGTAGTGAACTGTGAACCAATACATCGACCAGTTCAATGGCCGATCTAATTTTTAAAACATTGGTCAAAAGTCATCTTTAACCAGGTGATCATAAAGGCTATGATCTGGTATAGTGGAATTCGTGTGAAAGAAGATGAGTGATCAAGATAGGATTTGTCCCTCTAATTAATAGAGAGATATCTCTAAGCCTCTCGATGAGTGAGATTGAGAAATGCATGGCTATGCTCGAATGGAAGGGTTTCTATTTGTACTATTAGTCTGCACATAGATCGAGAAAGTGACGATCAAGTAAGATGAGGATGACATTTTTATGCCTCATACTTGATCTAGATATCGTGTGACAAAAGGGATGTGATAAGGTTATATGGTAGGTTGCATCGGATCAACGATCCCTATATGATTTGGGAAGTCACAATATCTTGCTAGAGGCCGCTTGTGACTTATGGGTCAAATAGTGTCATTAACCCACTGCTAACATCATATGGGCCTACAGGGTCGCACACAAGAACGAGTCAACTCAAGCTAAAATGTCCAAATTCATTGAATTTGAAATTGTATCTAGATTCAATGAATGTCATGTCCAAATTCATTGAATCTGAAAATTACATCTAGATTCCATACATGAATGTCACATTCAATCTAGGGTGGAAGAATTTTATAAATAAATATATACATTTGATATATATAATTTATAAATTTTGAAATATATATGTTTATATATTCAAAAAATATATATATCCTTCAATTAATTTAAATTAATTAGTTTTAAATTCAAATATATATGATAGATTTAAATTTAAACTAATATGATAATTTAAATTTAATCTATGAGATAAATTAAATTTGAATTAAGTTCTAGATTTATATTAAATAATTAGTTAAAATTTAAATCTATTAGGTAGACTTAAATTTAAACTAATCTATTTAATCAAATTTGATTTGATTTGATTTAAAATAATATATTTTAAATTAATCAAATATATCTGAAACCTTAATAAGATATATCTATAAAAAGGTAAGAGGCTTGGGTTTCTTAGAATTATAGAACTAAAGAAAAATCTTAGAGAGAGAAAGTGTGCGGACGATGTACAAAACACTGTACGGATGCCTAGAGAGAGAAAGTGTATGAACATTGTATGGACGCCTAGAGAGAGAGGAAGATGAAAGCTCTTCTCTACTAAGAATGTGTACGGACGTTGATAAAAGGCGCTAGCATACCGTTCAAGTTGAACATCCGTTCGTATAGATATCGATAGAGGGAGCAAATATGTAGATCAATTCCTAAGATCTGGCAAAAAAGGAAAATATTTCTAGATCTACTCGATTTAAACAATATTGATGGATCTATAGGAAGGGATTCGGGGTTTTAATTTTCTGCTACGCATCCCTCAATTCCTAACAGTAACCAGCAGTAAGGTCCCTTTTACTTATCAAAACGAAATGTTCCATTGATTTGGATGATCAATTTTAAGTGATCAAATGCATCTATACATGGCTTGAAAGCCTAAAATACATGATAGAACATTGTCGCAAGTTCATTATTAGAACTACTCTTCCGACATTCTGTTATAAAACTTAACATATGAACCAAGTATGAAATGTTGAATAGCAATTAACCACTTAGGTAACAAAGCATTCAAGCTCTCCTAATTACCAAAAGTAAATGCGATAACACAATGTTTTGTTTTCTAAGCCTTCTTATATGGCACAGTGTAACCAAATAAATTCTACATTATACCTAATGGACACATTTGGCATCTGAGTGACCATTGAGACAATGCATAACAAGATAACTTCATAATCCCACTTCAAATTGTGATAAGGTCACAAATAAAAAGGGTGGGCACAGGTGGGCATATGCTAGGATTTGCTTTAACTCGAGTCTCAATCTGATTTCAACTTCGGGACGAAAAATTCGTCTCGGGCGAGCCAATCAGGCCAACGGGCCAATTTTATTTTTATTTTTTTATTTTTTAAGAAAAAAATTTAAAAATTTATATTTTTATATTTGTTCAATTATTTTGGCCATAAAACTATTTTTTTAATATATTTTTTTAAAATTTATGCAATGGACATGAAAAAATATGAACTTAAGGGAGAAAATAGAAAAAAAATACAAATATAATAGCTAAAATTTGAAAAAATATGCATTTATTTTATTTTATTTTTCTTACATGAATGTGATAATTATATTTAGGAGAGCTCTAACATGAATTTTGATCCCTCTAGTTATTTATAATTTATAAAATATATTTAAAAATTTTTGACTAAAATTATAAAAAGACCCTTAAAAAAATTATTTTCAATTTAGTCTCTATCTTTTTATATATAAATATATATATAGAGACCTCGGGCCGGGCCAGGCCCAATAGGGCTAAAAGGTTATCCCGTCTCGACCCGAAGTATTTCCCAACCTAACAAATAAACATGTTTGTAGTCCCTTATATTTGGTTACCTACCAATAGGTTCCATTTGTTTTTTTACATGCCCTCACCTTCCATCTAAAACTTGTGCTATAATTAATACATTGATATTCTTTGTAACTTTGTGTAGCAAGTACATCTTAAATGTGTGGTGTGCATTTATAAAGTATAGTTTCATGGCATGGCATATAGCCTTCTTATTCACATATTGCAATCCAATGTATTACTTATGGTTGAGATTCAAATTTATTTAATTAACTACTTTGGGAAAATCATGACCTTTAACTGCTGCCACATTAACCTACAAAAAGCAAGTAGCAGCTGAGTTGACATAATGGGCCACTGATGTAACTGGAATGGTATAATCAGGATCTTCTCCATCTATTTCATCACTCTTATCATCAAACTCACTGTCATTATTGTCATTATCATCATTGTCATCATTATGTTTATAATTGGGATCAAGTGCAACATCATATTCATCTTTGCTTTCAAAGTCATCCATTATATCTTCATTCAGGCCAAAGGGGAAAAAAGTTGAGTAAAGCCAAGTGGTGGATGGGACAAACTATGCTGTGAATTGGGATTGACCCTATGGGTGCTCAACAATGAAAAGAAAGGGTTAATATCTTAGAGGTATGAAGAGACCAGTGAAGCTTGTTCAATGGTGCCATGCATATGGTTGGTTGATAAGAGTGATGATGGAATGGGATGTTTAATGGCTGTGATATTTATATACACCTCTATCTTACAAAATTAGGATGGAAAATGATCTTATGTTTGTTATGTCCTTTAGACATTAAAATCATCTTTCTAAGATAATAATTTAGTACCATGTTGGGTTTAACAACGTTAGGTGCTTTTATATCAACTTAGACATGAACCAATTGAGCAAAAATTGTAACTTTTGTTTAACCACCCTTTTCAACTCTCTCGAAGTGATGTTGGTTTCAATTATTATTATGTTGGACATAACAAATTGGAATGTCATGGTCTAAGTACCTTCATAATTTTTTTCTATTTGCAAATATGCAAACAAGCCCATTTCTTATATCCATTATTTTTTTCCAACAATAGGAATTTTACTTTCACCCTCAATTAACAATTACAAAATTTTAAATTAATCATTGCAAAATAATTTTATATTTATTTCCACGAATAATTTTTTAATATTTTTATTATTTGTTTCTAACAATTTAAAAATTTTAAATTAATCATTAAAAATACAATTTATTTTTATTGCCACCAAGATTTGTTTATTATTTTTATTTTATTTTTCTTATATTTTACAAATTTCAATTTATTCCTTACAAAATACTTTTATTTTTATTTTCACCCAGATTTGTTTATTGTTTTGATTTTATATTTCTTATACTTTACAAATTTTAAATTAATCATTACAAAATACTTTTATATTTATTTTCACCAGAATTATTTAATATTTTTATTTTCTTTTTCTAACAATTTAAAAATGCTAAATTAATGATTAAAAATTACTTTTATTTTTATTTTCACCAAATTTGCTTATTATTTTTTTTTATGTTTCTTATATTTTACAAATTTTAAATTAATCTTTGCAAGAAATTCTTATTTTTATTTTGGCCCATAATTTTTTTTAAATTTTCTGTTTCTAAACTTTTAAAAATTTTAAACTAATCATTACAAAATACTTTTATATTTATTTTCACCAAGATTTTTTTATTGATTTTTATTTTCTTTTTCTAACAATTTAAAATTTTTAAGTTAATCAATAAAAATACTTTTATTTTTAGTTTCACCCAGAATTTTTTAATTTTTTTTCTGTTTCTAATATTTTAAAATTTTTCAAATTAATCATTGCAAAATATTTTCCCTTTTATTTCCACCACAAAAATTTTAATATCTTCATATTTTTTTCTAAGATTTTGCAATATTAAATTTGTCATTACAAAATAATTTTGCTTTTTTCACTAAGAATTTTTTTTGGTTCTATTTACAAATTTTAAACTAAATTTTTTATGTATTCTGTTTACATTTTTCTACTTATATTGCAAAATTTTCTTTTTGTTTTTTATTAGTTAAAAAATTATTTCTAAATCATCTAAGATTTCAAATGAAATTTTTGATATATTCTGTTTACATTTTTCACTTAAGCTATTTCCGAATTTCTTTAATTTATTTTTCCTACAATGAAATCTTTCTTTTCATACTATAGCCAAAATGAAATCTTTGAAAAAGAAAATTTTAAAATATGCAGTAAAATACAAATACACAAGTAAAATAACTAACAAAATTAATTCATACTTGCCTACAATATCTAGAAAAAATCATAAATACAAGCTCGCATCATTTAAATGAACTTACGTAATAAGAAAATAATCACCAAACAACATCCCAATAAATAATTTTATATACAACATATAAAATATAAAAATGATAAATAATAGACAAAAAAACTATGTTGTACTGTTGACCAAAAAGTGCACTTACCTTAAATATAGAAAAATTTGAGACTTATCAACCAGAAAACACTTGCCTTTGGAGAAGAATGAGATTCTATGAGCATGAAAATGGAGAAATTTGTTTCATGGTAGGGTTAACGTCTAAAAGAAGAAGTTTTTTATAGTTGAAGTTGCAGAAATAAAATGTTTATCTTCACATTTTTCAAATCTTTCCGACTAGTCTATTAAATGCACTGTGTCTCCATAATCTTCTCCCCCAATTAGAGTATGTCATTTAGATTAAGATTATCTCCACTTTTTCCCACTCAATGAAAGAAGCTGACTTTGATTAACTGTTCAACATGTGACTGGTCAATCAATGTCAGCCTTAGCTAGCCGAAAGGTTAACACAAAAACTCCAATTCACAAAGTCTGAATTTCTACTTATATCAACCATAAAACAATTTAGTAACAGATTAATATTGAGTTCACTAAAAATATTTTATATAAAGAGATAAACACTAGGTTGGTGTGTCAGGTCTTGCCTAACTAAATCGGACCAAGTTAAACTGAGTAAAAAACAAAAAGACAAGGTGGTCCTTAAACTAATTTAGGTCAAGGATCGAGATCCAACTTTGCCTAGTCTTTAAATAAAAAAAATTAAAATTTTTTTATAAAAATTTATATGAAAATTTAATTTTTTTAAAGATAAAATATAATTTTATAGAAATAAAATGTAATTTTATAAGAATTTATATAAAAAATTTTTTTGATTACACTCATTTTATAATTTTTACAATAAATATTAAAAAAAATAAAAATAAAAACTTGGCAGCCCTGTACTACACTGGATAGGGTAGACTGCCTTTTGGGTACTAGGCTTCAATTTTAAAGTCTATTTCAAAATGGACCCTTATTCACCTTTGCACAGGGCATATAGATGTAATACTTTTTATACTATTGTACTATTACATCTTAAACAAAATTTTTTTTTATCCTAGCATATTGATCAAAAAATGCTTAATGGTAGCATGTTGGCTTGCTAACCCACTGTTGTTGGAAGGAAGAATTGCCAATGAAAAAAGAAATTACAATAAATGATTCATATTATATAAAATTTATAATAAAAGATTTTAAAAATCAAAATTATTTTCAAAAGTCATCATTATCATAAGATTTTAAAAAATTTTACTATTAGTTTTAAGATATTTACTATTAGGTATAGAAAAGTGCTAACAGTAAATCTTTAAAATTAATAGTAAAATCTTTTAAAATTTGATAATAATAATGGTCATCAATAATAATTTTAATTTTTAAGGTTATTTATTATAAATTTTATATAATATAAGTCATTCATTGTAATTAAGTCTTGAGGAAATATTTGCAGGCAATTAAATTTTAGTTAATTAGATAAAGTTTACTACCTGGCAAATATGAAGTCAATAACAAAATTTTATTTGACAATAATTTGACCCTTATAAATATTTGATAACTATTAAAAAAAATTCCTTGTAACATTAAAAAAGGTCATAATATTTTTCAAAAAGTCTTAAAATATTTTTGAAAATATTTTGAGTAATATAAATAATTTTAATAATCACTTAAACACTTTTTTAAAGTAAGGAATTAAACTTTATACATATTTTCTCTTTTTTTTAAATAAAAAAACACTTAAAAAAGTTTGCACTTTAAAAAATCCAAACCAGTACTCTTATAAATTTTGTAAATAGTAAATACAATTTTATTATTAGCGCAATTGGTAATCTTCGTGTCAATATTGCGTCAGTGGTGTCTGCCTTATTCATGTATGCCTAATCAGATTATGTTGATTGTATAAAACTAAAAGTTATTAATAGCTAAGACTCAAATAAAATTAGATTCTATCAGCTTATTAATATACACAATGTTATATATAAAAATAATAAAGAGAATAAAAATATATAATAAATAACACTCATGTCTTCAATTAAAAAAAACAAAGACAACTTTTAATAATAATAATAACAAAACTATAATCCGCATTATATATCGTATTTTTCATTCATGTCCCTGAGCATATCATACTGGCAGCAAAGGGGAAGGGAAGGGAGCCATCTCCTCTGAAAATCGAAGGAACCCATTTCACCTTCTCCTGGAATCACCGCCATTGCCCACAATCGCAGCTAGCTTCGACAGAGAAGAAGCCAGACGCCGCAGTCGCACAACCCGCCCCCACAGCTCGAAACTTCGGCAGAGAAGAAGTCAGGCGCGGCCGTCGCATAATCGTTCCGCTGAGAGTTCTTCATCAGCCGCCGTTCGTTCTTTGAGATTCTCGATTTGACGTGAAAGGTGAGATGCTCGAACTATTTTTCTTTGTCTTGTTCCTAATCTATTTGGGAATTTTGTCATTCGGGTACTCTGATTGACTGATGCGTGTTTGTTCATATTTTGGATGTTAAAAAATCTTGGTTCAATTTGGGAATGAGCTTGAGGTTAGGAACAAAGAGAAGTTGAAAAATGTGATAGCTGGTTTCCTTTTGGCTATGGCTCGTTTGGAACAAAGGAATGTAACGGGGGGATGAAATTAAAAAAAAAAAAGTGATTTTGAGAATGAAAAATATTTCTTGTATTCTCTATTTTGAAAAAGTAGTAAAAAAAAGATTATAAATACATAATAGATATTACAGAAAAAAAAAAATGAAATTGCAGATTATATTGCAGTGCTGTAACCAAACGGGTTAGGGCTCAAGTTGGATCAAACTACATAGGAACCATTCAACTTGAAGGCTCACGAATAGTTTTATTGTAATTTCTAACCATCAGTAATATGGTTGTTGATTTTTTTAGTGCAAGGAAATCTGAGGACCACTTGGATTGTGTGTCACAGTTAATTTGCCTCTTTACTCTCTTGTATAATTTTTCTTAAGGGAAAAAAATATGTTATAACGTCCAGTAAGGACATAGGTGTGGCATTGGCCCCAAAAAAAGAAAAGATATATGAAACTATTGCCACCAAACATGGGAAAATGTTCTCTGTTATATTGTCCAAACTCCAAACTTACAAAAACCAAATCATTTTTCCAGAAATTTTTTCAGGGAAGATATTTTCCACTGAAAGCTATTTCCACCAGGACAAACTTGGCTTTCAAATGCCTCATGTGACTTCTACTGCTATTTTGGCTTGTAATATCATTTGTTTTATATTTATGATGCCATCTACCTAGATTTTAAGATATGGACCTTTTGGTTGGATAGTGCATTGATTTATCATATTAGTGCCTAGTTTATGCTGGGGAATGTCCCTCAGATTTTATGGGGGCTTAATAGATGGAACTTATTTATTTTTTGGCCAATGAAACTTATAAGTTAATATGCACAGTCAACTTTGTGTTCTCTTTCTCATGTACATGTATAGTTTCATGTTTTTACACTTCCATGCCTGGACTTGGGGCTTAAAAGTTGATTTGCTAGAATATGCT